>OW569406.1:62480759-62882280 GCA_937654795.1 Cistogaster globosa
ATGGTAAGTAAAAGTTTGAGAAAAAAATTCATATTTTTATTTTGTATAGTGGAAATTTCATTGCAATCTTCTTCGGGTAGTATATGAGGAATCTAATAAGAAAAAAAAATGATTTTAGTTAAACTCCATATTTTTCAATGTCTGTAACACTTTACCTGCAATTTCTCCTTTCCACCGTTCATTCTGTACATCGTTTGTAAAACTTCAATTGCTTCATCCTCTTTGTGGATGGATAATAAAAATTTCGGACTTTCTGGCAGGAAATATAAAGAAAGCCCTGCTAAGAAGCCGGGAAAACCGCAAACTACTGCAAATAAGCGCCAGGGTTTGTAAGTGATGCCCAAAAACGGCAAAGGCAAACGCCAATCTTGGTTAATAACTATAAAGGACAGAAAGGGCATTAACATGGCACCCAAACCGAATATAAAAGCTGAGATCATAATGGCTCTAGAACGTGTGCGATCAATATGGAACTCTCCCAAATAAGCATAAACCGTGGCAGAGGCACCCGAAACACTAAAATATTAAAAAGCAGAGTATTTATATTATTTTTCTTTTTACAGTTTAAATTACAATTATAAAAATATAATCTTTGAAATTATTTAGAACTTAAGAAAATTTTTGTTTTCAAGAGGAGTTTGAAAACTGCGTGACTTTTTGAATTTCCCTTGTAGTTAATTTAAATTAAAACGGTACCCGTTTGTTACCTTCAATCTTCTTAAATTATTAAGAAAATATTAAAAAGAAGAAGAAATAAAGAAAAGATTTGGCAGCACTTTACATGTTTTTAAAAATAGAATTAAAAGTCTATGTTTTTCCACGACTAACAAATGAAGTGTTTGTTAACAGAATAAAAAACTACTTAGCTATGATTTCGTAACTTTTGGTATCTGCTTATTGTAAAATAAAAGATCAGAAGTCATGAGTTCAAATCCTATCATCGCTTGTTGGTTAGAACACGCGATAAGTAGAAAAATTAGGTAGCATATTTTAAGCAGTCGCTTTTACTGCGTAAGTTGAGGTGTCTGCTTGTTGTAAAACTAAAGATCACCAGTCTAAATTTCATCATCGTCATGAATATAGAGAAAGTAAATGTTGTTAAGCAGCCGTGAAAGTTAAATTAGGGTTAATAAGGAGTTCAATCCGTTTGGAGTCTCGATTTGTAAAAGGAAAAGCAAATTATGTTTAGTCACTACATCGTAACAGCAAAAAGCTCGTGGTCAAAATGTTATTGGAGTGTTAGTTAATGGGATTCTGTGTTCGCATCTCACTTATGTCAACGCATTTTAAAATTGCATATTCGCTAAGCAAGACATTGAGTTCCGCCAAAGTTACACCGTCTTGTAGCGAAGATGGCTGTGTTTTATGCATGTTAAGTTAAGAAGAGTTGTGGATGCAGATATCCATACATAACGACAGAAAAGGAGAATAGAGTGCCACAGAAGAGTTAACGATAAACTGTAATGCTAGAATTTGGAAACAAAAGAACTTCTATACTACGGTATCAAACGTTATCGTCTTGTTGTCGACAGCCATTTAAAGCAAAACACAAAAAAAGTTTTTCGTATTAAAATATTGTATTAAAAAAATTGTTTCAGAAACGAAAGAAGAAAGGGTTCATAAATAACTTCAGTAAGTTGCACACTAATTTTCCGTAGTACAAAATTGTCTACTATGTTTTGTTGTGGTCGTATCAGCACTCACTGACAGGCAGTAAAGTGAAAAAAAGATTTTGGCGTAATGGATAGATTTCTCATACACAATCTTTTCTGGTGATAACTTTAAATTAGTGCGTAGAAAAATTCTTTTATAAGCGCCACTTGACAGTTTTTGTAGAGGCCTTTAACGAAAAAGAAAATTGTGCAATGTGTTACAAATTCTATAAGAGATAATATGTTTGGGGCAGGTGGCTAAGGCCTTCCCTGATGAAGCTATCTACGTCAATGATCGAATATAAGAGATTAATAACAAACAACCGTTAACGGAACAGCAGACTAATGGACCTCCAAATGCTTGCCGTACCATATATATATTTACATCATTCACCTTAAAGTGATCACTAGTGAAATAGCTTACGGCACTTGGACCGCATCACATATGCACATACACAGTGTAGTCGTCATAAAAAATGGATTTCTGCTTAATAATTATATGCACATTTACCATTTTTACCATAGTTAGCCCAATGTTACTACAACCATTTTTAACCTGAAGAAACAGCTCGGTGGCAAGAGATCACTGAAAACAACTCATCAAACTAAGAGTCATTATGTTGAAAAATTGAACTAGTTTTTTTTTAATTCAAAAAGTCACAGAGTTATCAAAGTACCCTCGTATCTATTCGATAGTGAATTATATACAATTTGACTAAAACTAATTTTCTTTTGAATGTTTTTGTTCAAAATAAATTGCTGTAATAATGTGTATTTAAACTTTAAATTAATTATTAAAAATTAATTCTAACAAGTAAGAGTGACATATTCGGCTATGCCGAATCTTATATAACCTTCACCATGTATATATAACCCCATGTTCATATAAATCGGTATGAGAAATTCTTTCCTACTATAAAATTTTTTTGTTCAAAATAAGCTTTCTTTTCGAAAATTTTAAGCTTTGCTTAGGGTTGTTATCCCAGCTTAGTACTCATCCTATGCCCTGGAAAAGTTAATTTCAACAGAAACACGGACGGACTTCGCTCAATCGACTTTACTATGCATAAGAACGTAGAATATATTTATTTGAAGCATAAACATAATTCTTCTTCAGTTGCATTTATTATACTCTATACCACAGGTGGAAGAAGGGTATATCTAAGTTTGTTATTCCGTTATTAATTTCTGCAATATCCATTTTCGACCCCATAAAGTAAAGTCTGTCTATTCGTCCGTGTTCAGATTGAAATAAATTTTTCTGAGGCACTAGATGAAATATAGAAAGTTTAAATACGGTAATCGATTAGACATAGTTTTGAAAATTTTGCTATTGAAAAGCAGCAGGATTGGTCTATTTCCTTTCAGGCAGCGGGCAAAACACGACGCCTGCCTATAATTTTTTCTTATCATTTGGAACAAATCTAGTTTAGGGGGAAATAGAGAAATAAAAAAAAAAAACATCAAGCGAAAAAATTGGCGCTCGCCATATTTTCCGAGTTATAGGCTTCTGAACTTTTTACAGAAAAGTACGATTGTTTTCGATATTTTTTAAGATATTAATATGGGTATCATTTAAAAGCTTTTGAAGAGATCTTTAAGCATAAAATAAAATTATTTAAAAATGCTTAACCCATTTATGTAAAATATTGCATAGCAGTTGATTTTTTAAAAATATTTTATTTCTCTGCCACCTCAATATTTGTTCTTACGTCACTAAACCATATTTATATTTATGGTGAAGGACATATAAAATTCAGCGTATACAAACTAAGCACTCTTACTTGTTTTTTCTTTGGCAAGTAACATTTCATCTTAGAAACTTACTTATAATATAAGTCATAGTATGACAAATAAACTTATCTAAATCTAAAGAATATCAAATAAATTGAATAAAGTAGATTTCATTCCGAAACGCTTTTACTTATATGTTAAAAAATAATATTGTTAATAATGTGTATAACCCTTAATATACTTACAAAATACCGTTAATAAATCGTAAAATCAACATCATCCAAAAATTTGTCGCAAAACTTGAAAACACAGTTACAATAAAAGCCCACAATAATGTCGGCCTCATAACAAGTCTGCGACCCTTTGTATCAGCTAGAAATCCCCATAAATGGGAACTTATAATCATGCCCACATAACCGACCGCACTAAGTAGACCCTTTCGAAAATTGGTCAATTGGAGATCACAATGTGCTACTGGCATATAAAATGCCACCGCCGAAGTTTCCAACAAAACATTTGCCAATATTACGCCTGAACTTATTATAAGTAAATAATTAAAGAAACCAAATTCTAAAAAGTAATAGAAATTATTAGGTGAACAATTTACTTATACTGTTTTTAAACATTGTGTCACGCATTTTAAAAATGATTTTCATAAGAAAAATTATATCATTTGAATATTTTTTTTAGAATTGTAAAATATTTTTATGAAAATTTAATATTCAATATAAATTTTATAATAAGAGAACCAAAAAATATATTAATTTAAAATTCTAAAATAATTAAATTAGTATTGAACTTTGTTAAATGCCTTAATATTTTTTATTTCAACGTGAGACAATGTTAATTAACTTATTTTCTTACTTGTTTTCTCTAATGCCTCCGAAAATGGTATCGCTTCTTCAAAATCTTTAAATTTTCCATTTGTTATGTGATTTGGATCCTGAGATTTGTTATTTGGAAGTACTAGAAATAAAATAATGAGAGAATGATATTATTATTGCGTGATAAATTCATATCAAGCATGACATTTAATTAGTATTTTATCTAAACTTTTATATCATTAATTACGCTGTGATTAATTATGTAACAGTTTAAAGTTTAGAGGAATAACGAAAAATGTAACTTCCGTCAAAAGCAAAGTAACAAGTAAATTTTAGCTTTTAAATGAAAAATATGTTGAGAAATGCATGAATCCCATACAATTTTTGTCCTTGTGCTTGTGATTTCATCTGTAGCATTAATTGTTTATGCGTATTTTTCACCTAAAACAAACGTAACAAATAAAAAAATAAATAAAACGGCGCTAAAGAGAGTATTATTCACTCCATCTGATCTCTCTTGGACCCTATTCATTTTCCTAAGTCACATTTCTTGGAATTCAGTGGCCCTCTGTTAGATACATTTACCGCCTTCAAGAACCCATTTTTCAACTGGACGTCTACTGTGATCGTTCACAAATTAAATTAAGCTTTAAATAATAAAAACCAAAACAACATTAGATTCTTCCACGTTGATGCCTATCGGTCCCCTGATGTCTTTTTTCCACCTGTGGACCACAAGGCTTACCCTGGTTTACATAACACGTAAGCGAGCCAATCTTGATTCGGATGTTTCAGTTGTTATGGGTTCGTGGCTTATGTATGTAATAAAAGCTATAACAGTAAGCAATGGACTTTAAACAGGATCCGAAAAGGCAATGGGTCCCATGAAGATACATATTCAAGCCTTTAGTTTGGCACAAATGTGATCGTTATAGTTTAAGGACCGCCCAACGGAATGCCAGATGTATTTACAAATATATATTTAAAAAAAAATAGATTTTTTTTAATGAAGATGTGAAGACTTGCCAGAGTGGAATTCATATATATGTGAATACATATGTGCATGATTTACAACGCCGGAGAAAAATATGATTAAGAAGTTTAGTAGCATAAAATTATTTTAGGTTTTTCGGTTCTTTATTCAGTTCAATTGTTTATATTTTCAAACACATCTCATATTAATGGTGTTTAATAGCACACTAGGAATTTTGCATTGGAAGAAGATATTTTTTTCTTAGGATTATTAGAAGTAGAAAAAGAATTAGGAATAAAAATTACGATTTCAAAGTTATTATAAAAATCCTAGAATCACATACTTATTAACATTTAATAAATTTTAAAATTTTTTAACTTCTAACCTTTAAGGTTCAATTAGATGTGCCATACCATAATGCCTTAGCCGTAATCAGGCCATAACCATAAATATATTTACTGCCAGCGAATAGTGGTGCCATAGCCCTAAGCAATTCTTATTTGTGTTGCCGTTGGTTAAAAAAAAGTGCAACGAAAAATATAAATTAAACTTACCATTGCAAACCAGCGGACGTGAAAAATAAGTACAAAATTAAAAAACAAATAGTTAATACCTAAATTCAATAGTTAACTGTACATGGTTATGGTAAAAAATCAAAATTTGACATCTATGGTTACGGTTACGGTTATGGCTGTGGCATTATGGCATGTCCCCAATAATCAAATACAATGTTTCCCATAAGGCTGGCTTGAACAGCTGTTTTATATGGTTATAGTTATGACAAATCTAATTGAACCTTTATTAATTTTACTTAAAAAATATAAATAAATAGTTAACTACTCGTAAAAATCCACATAATTTTATTTAAACCTGGAAAACCTGCATGCTCTACAAAATCTGAGGTTTGATAAGAAATTGTATCAAGCTAGAAGTGATATCTTTTTAAATCAAATGTCACAATCAACTTTGTGTCGCTTTGTCAGCGGAATGAGAACTTATTCTTCAATTCTGTTTTTAAGTGTAAGAATTTTGTTTTACTCTTTGAAAACCAGTGCCTGCTGTTGCTAAGCGTCCAGTTTGTAGTAGAATTTTTTTGAAGTTTTACATGATGATATTAACTCGATAATATATTTTAGATTATTTTAATGAAGTTTCAAATTTAACAGCCCCTTCACAATCTGGTTTAGATAGTTTTCTATTGTAGCATTTTCAAAATTGTACAGCATATGCCAACAATATGTACAGTAATGCACTAGCAACTATTTTGTTAGTAAACAGTACTTAAAAGCAATAGCTTATATTTACTCTAATTATGCAACACTTGATTGCAAACCGACAGCTAGCAGTCAGTGAATCAACACGATCGGAGTCTATCCTTATCGATCGCTATCAAAACATTATTTCGCCAAATATTTTTTAGGTACTGCGCTAGACAATCCTCGGCGGCACTCTACCACAACAGCTAAATTTTCTGCCAGTTCATTTAAAATTGCTTTCGCTGCCTCATTTTTACTTTCCATGGGTATATTCTTTTTAACAGCCAAGAAAGCGTCGATTTTGGGAATTCAAAATGCGAGAAAAAAAACCTGGAAGTAAAAATTCCTCGGGATTGGGCATTTTTGATTAAAACTTTAATTAGCATAAATTTTGGAATCTAGAAGAAGGTAAATTCATGTAAACAATAAATAAGTAAACAAAACATTTGTGTATTTAGAAAATAACTATAAAATTTTACTGATTACAAAAAAAATTATTATTATTCCCATAGAAACTATAATAGTCTCGGCCAAGATGACCATACATTATTACGGCAAATTTTGTACGTCTAGTTGTCTACTTTCATAATGTATGGCTATTTTGTGCGAGAGTATTATAGATTTAATGGGAAAAATTAGCAACTCTTTTTTGTACCCACTCAGGATGAAACCCCTTTTCTCGAAAACGGCTCGGCGAAATTTTTGCACGGTTGGGAAATTTTGTTCATCTAGTTGTCTACTTTTATAATGTATAGTCATTTCGAGCGAAAGCATTTTAATTTCCATGGGAAAAATCATATTTTTTTTTGTGATCATTAAAAAGGCTTTGTTATAATTATTTTCTAAAAACACAAATATTTTCTTTACTTATTTATTATTTACATGAATTTTCCTTTTTCTAGATTCCAAAATTTATGATAATTTAATTTTTAAATTAATAATACCCAATTCCTGGGAATTTGTACTTCCCGGTTTTTTTCCAGGTTTTTGATTTCCCAAAATCGACGCTATCTTGGCGCACGTAAGGTCATTTAGAATTGATTAAAAATATTAACGAAAAAATTGCAAACTGATATCAACAAGATTGTGAATTGGATTTATATTTTCTCTGAGAGTGGCAATTGCACGCCAAAATCAATAACATTTGATGTGTTTTAAAGTTCTTGTTTATTCACACGCAACCATATGTAAAACCGATTTTAAAGTTTCAAATAAGCAAAACTTGCTATAATATTTACTGGCGTCTAAGTAGAAAAGAAATTATGTACTTGAACCACTTATACAACCAACGGCTTTTGTACGTTTTAATAAGAGTTTTATTTTCTTTTTTTTTCAAACTATAACTCCAACATTTGTTTTTTTTTTGTATATTTTATTAAAAAGAACAAGTAAGAGTGCTATATTTGGCTATCCTGAACTTATATACCCTTCACAATATATGTTTATCTAGTTTAGTGAAGTAACTCCAATAAAAAGAGAACAAATTTTGTGGTGACAGAGAATTATAAAAAAAGAATGTGTTATTTATAATTTTACATAAAAATTTCATTGGCTCTTAATAGGTTAAGCATTTAAAAAAAATTGGTATTTCCAGAAAGATCTCTTCAAGAGCTTGTAGATGATATCCATATTGATATCTTAAAAAAATATAATACACAATCTTACTTTTCAATAAAAAGTTCAGAAAGCGCAAATTCGTTCACTGGTTGTTTTTATCTTATTTTTAAATATTCCATTGCCCCATATATATTTTTTTGATTGAAGTTACTTCATCAGCTTTGTACCAAATGATATGAAAAAATTAAGGCAGGCGTGGTGTTTTTCCCGCTGCCTTAAAGACCATGGGACCGATCTTGTTGATTTTCAATATCAAAATTTTTAAAACTATTTTTGATCGATTTGCGTATTGAAATTTTCTATAGCTCATCTAGTTCCTTTTAACCCAAACACGAACGTACATCGTTCAACTGACTTTGCAATGCATACGAACTCAGATTGTATATAATTTATAGGAACGGAAATAGATATTGTAGAAATTACAAACGGAATGACAAACTTAGAATACCCATTTTCCACGTGTAGTGAAGGATATAAAAAACACCAGTACTTGTTGTGGCAAAATAATGCACATGGTAACATGGCATATGTATGTGTGCACCTGTAAACAAATAACTTGTTGCCATTAGCAATATTCAGGTTTTATTTTTACTCTTCTCTTCTTTTTTATTTAACTTTTATACATAATTTATTTAATTTTTCTTTTTCTCTATATTGCGAATTGAGTATCGTGTCTGTTTTTACAAACAAAAATAAATTTGTTTTATTAATAAAGAGAAGAACACTCACCAAATTTAAATACGAACTAAGATTGTTTTAAATCTTAAAAATTTTAAGCATATTTTTAATTAAATGTTTGAGTTTACAAAATTATTAAAATAAAATATTTTTAGAAATAAGCGAATATACGAGTCCGTGGAGTTAAGAGAACGAGTTTGTATGAAATAAAAATGAGGGAAAATAACATTTACTCCCTATTAATTAAAAAAAAGTATTATTAATTTAGTTTCGAGAATGATTTTTGAAGATATTTGTTTTGGTAACAATCTGCTTCAAAAATTTTTAACCGAAATGCGTTCAAAGAATGTACAATAAAGACATTAATTTTTATTGTTTTTTTTTTACCGATAAAATTTACAAAGTGCCTCAATTGAATAAGCACTTGGCAAGATTTATATGATGGGCAGAAATGTATAGAGTCGAGAATAAGTTTCTTCAAGTCGAAATCGTGTTTTAACATTAAGAGCTTCTAATGTCTCAATATTTAAAATATGCAAAAGTGCGTAATTTTTTATTGCTTACATGACTCTGTATAAAAGGTTATGAATTTATAATTAGATCGAGATTTTGACGTCACATGAAAAGTAAAAGAAAAAATTCCAAGCAGGTTTTTTGTTGTACTAAAAATTAATCATAGAATACGAGGAAGATTGATTAACACCATATAAAAGAAAAAGTTATTCTGAGTAATATTTTGTGATGACTTAAGCAGTTGAGGCCTTGAAAGCTAACTGCAGACTGAGAATAATGGCGGTATATAACCGTTTATTCAAAATATATAAAAACAATTTCCTATCGTAGAACAAGTCGTTTTATGTATGAATGATGAATGTTTTGAACAAAGAACAATAAATAAAAAATATTCACCATTCTTAAAATTTGTAGAAAGCATTCGGTTTTAGAGCCAGAATAATACAATACAGAGTCCTCTAAGAAATTTTACTTGCGAACTTTTAACTTAAGGAATTCTTTGCAAAGATAAATTTGGGTTGGAATTGAAATTATGCTTTTTTGGCAGAGATCGCTTAGCTTATCCTTATGTTTTTAATATTTTCCCTCTAACGCTTCATTTTTGAAGTCTAATTTGAATAAAAATGTTGATGCGACTTTTTTGGGCCGATTCCGCCTTATTTTTCACAAATAGTGGTTTTGTCAACAGTTATGAACCGGTTAGAAATTTATCGGGGTCACATTTAGACTCTTAATTGGTTACTCGATTTCTCCTTTTCTCTTTGCATTATTTTGTTCCAGCATTTTGGCATGTCGTGAATGATGGACTCTAAAGCAATTGTTCTAGCAGGACGACTTAAAGTTTCCTCACTTTTAATTGTATGACGAAGTTGTAATTAATTTAAGAAGTTGCAGAAATCTGATTCATAGTTTTGGATATGACTTTATTTTAATCTCTTAACTTCTTTAAAGGAAAAGTCTCTTGTTTTGATTTTTACAAAAAGTGATTTTAACCAATTTTTACAAAAACAAATACTAGCTGTTAAAAGATGAGCTTAAAATACTTATAAAACCTTTTTTTTGGTTAATATTTTTAGTGCCCTTCACATCGACTTGATCACGGATGTATTAAAGAACTGTCGACAAAAACTCAAGTGATATAAAGTTTGTATGAGAAACCTTGAACATACACTTAGATTATTAGAAAACACTTGGCGTCAGACTACGCAACAAGGTGTCAAGAACATAAAACAATTGAACAATCAAAATCATACTTCATGTCCATAACGTTGCATATTAAATTTATTCAACATGTTTTCTTACAACTTTATAAAAATTTTGTAATAAAAACCAAAGACAAATTTAAAAACATAAAAGTTGATTGAATAAACATAAAAATAATACTTGAACCAGATTCATATTCTTGTTATTCATTCTCAACTTGGTTGCGTTATTATGTTTGAAACGAAGTTTTAAAAACGTTAAGGAAAAGAATATTTTTGTTTTAATTATATTACATATGAATTGCTAAATAAAAAACAATAAGTGGAAATGGATAAAGTGTTTACATTATTTTTTTTTTTATTGCTTTGTTTATCGAAAAAATAGTGGATATAAATCTAATTGAATTAAAACTGTTGTGCGATAAGATTAGCTTTAGACATCTTAAATATATTTGTATGTTTGATATAGCGATAAGGTCTCTTGATTTCAAGCAAAAGTCCGCTTCCTGGTTTCTTTGTTACAGCCAAAGTAATTGCTAACATGCCAGTGCCGCTTTTGTGACCTCCCCATATGCATAATTACAAGAAGTCATTGTATTCCATTTTCCTTGTGCGTCACATAAATTTATTTATTTTCATATTTATTTTCAATTAAAAACTTAACAACATTAACCTGCAAAATTGTTTAAGTTAGAGTAATATTTACGACGACTTTGATAAACAATGGAGACTCTAAGCACTTTTTTCATTTTTTTGCATGGTTTAATGCTGTGTGGACACGTTGAAATATTTTGAATTTAAAATTCCTCAAAAGTAAAAATATATCAAATACGTTTAAATTGCTGCTTTTAATTTTATGTTAAACCTTACAGTTGCGAATCTAAAAAAAAACAATATTTTTTTCATTTGTAGTTTTTTTTTCACATTCTCCCATTTCTCCCTTTGGTTTCTCTAGTTACAACAAGTGTGTCAAGTAGAAAACTGTTGCTTAACGGAAAAATTTCCGTCATTAGGACAAAATTTTCTTGCAATCATCCCTTAAAATGTGTTCCAACAACAAAATATACATAAGTATTAATTAAAAAAATCAAAGGTTATAGAATTTATTAAAAGGTTTGCATTCTTATGTCGCCCACTGTGTAAAAACAAACAAATACAAAATACACATGTTAAAGCACATTCCTTCCCTTGAGTTGTTTCCCTTATTTGTACCTTTACCAAGCAATTGCTTTAAGATAAACAAAATATTTTTGTAATGAAAATAATAACAATTCGACACTGCAGCTTTCTTAGAGGCTGCCCGGAATTTAACTTCAACAAGGCTTTTAGTTATTGTTAAAATTACAGTTTTCTTACTTTGTTGCATTGTAAAAATGCTTAATGTTTGTTTCAAAGAATTTATTATTGTATTACAATACAACAAACTAAGCTTTTTGTTTGTAATTTTTATCTAATTTAACGCATTTTTATTTAATACATTGCTGAAAAATTTAAGCCACATGTGGGACTAATTTGTTTATTTCACAAGGTAAAAAGATTAATATGTAAAATCAGTGTAATTTTTAGTTATCAGTATAAGAATATAACTCTATTTCTAATTTTTAATTTTACATAGGTTATTTTTAATAACGTAAACATTTTTAACCCTTCTTACCATTTAAAAGTTGCCATGGATAATAATTCAATTTTAAGTTATTAATAAATTGCTTTGTTTACTTTTAGCAATACGGCTGTACAACTGATACAATAAAATAAATATTAACCACCATTCATTTTACAAGACAATACACACAACAAGGAGAGGTTGTAAATTGTACAAATATAATTAATTCGTTTTTTAATTTGACACAACTTTCACTTGATTAATTCATAAAACTCCTTGTACCCGTTTATACTGTGTATTGTTCAATTAAAATACAATAGTGCATGCTTTTTGTTGGAAATTTTCAATACACCAATACATTTTGTTTTGCATGTTTTTGAAAATTTGTTTTGGTAATCGTGTTATCAACTACATGTGAATTCCATCATATCACATTAAAGAGAAGAAAATATACAAAAGATATTTGTATTGTAATGTTAAAAATTTGTTAAAAATTTAAAATTTTTGCTTCTCAGTCCTATTGTCCATTTTACTTCCTGAAAACCTTCTTCTGAATACTTATTTTCTTCTTCTTATTTGCTTTTTGACGTTTAATATACAAAATAAATTGATACAATAATTCACAGCGTGTTCACAAGCATTTAAACAAAAAGTGTATTCAGTACAAAATACACCATACAAAATTTTGCGAATTAAGCAAATAAGTTTTACCATTGTTGTATTAAATTTTGTGCTATCAATATCTATTAACTGACAACTTCTACCACAATGTACGTAGCTGTCTTTGCCTGTTGAAGGCATAGCCTATAAAAAATATTGTTTGATTACTGAGTTATTTCAGTGATATTTAAATCTTTGCATTTCTGGAAATACTTAGCCACCACCAGGTGAATTGCTTTACCGTAGTTTTTCATTTCTTATGTTTTACAAAAAGTATTATTTCTTTTTTGCTTAAGCCCGTTTCACACTATACTACTCATTATTAAGACTTGTCAAATATCTAAGTATTTTGGAAAAGTATGATAGTGTGAAAGCAGATATAATGTATTTGATATCCCAAAATAAAAATTCATTTTTAGAAAATTTTCTAAACACAATGACTTTTCATATTATCAGGGATGTTTTTCTAATTATAACCCAGCGAACTATTAAATGAGCATACCGAAAAAGATTCTTAAAGGAGTCGCTAGGTAGTTTTGTTTTATTGGATCACACAATGACTCCTATATGCCATTCAAATATGTATATCATTGAAGCTATAAATATAAAAGCTTTTTTAGAGACAAAAAAGCTATCAGAAACGCATCCTTTCTGAAAAAAATTACGCGTTCTTTCAGCTGAACCACCTTAGTATCAAAAAGCCCGCATTTCTAAAGGTTTCGGATGGCCAATAATTGTTATTTGTATCCTTTATTAGTGTAAAAGCTCTGCGAAATAATTTAGTAAAATTTCCTTTTTAATTCATTTGGTTTACTGGGAATTTCCATTCTGCTTTGAGAGTGATAGTGTAAAAATAAAATATAATTTTACGCTGGGGTTTTCGACAATCACATATATTCTCATTAGATATCTTTCTCTAAAAATCTAATGCGAATCTTAAGACTTGTATAATAGTGTGAATGGGCCTTTAACGGCTATAACCCCTTCCAGTTACATTAATGTCCTACAGTGTGGGTCATCCTTAACGGCAGTGACAAAAACATCATTAACAAGGCATCGTTGTTAGGAATAAGTTTGCGATGAAAAAAACGATGCTTCAAAATGAAGTGTTATCCTGAGACGCTTTTCTTTCAAATTACAGATGGTCTCCACGATTTTACTTGGTCGTAAAGGTTTAACAAAGCATCTTGTTTGATCGCTAAAACTGTTTGAGTTATTTTACATCGTTACAAGACTTAAAATATGGTTACGATCAGAGGGCAGTGCAAATATTAAACAAATACCAAAAGAATGTGTCTCTTCTCCGCTCTAAATCTCACTAATTTTTAATTTTCCTTTTTAATATTCATGCAGGTTACATAGCGGTATCCGCCTTGTGTCGGACCTAAAATGTTTGAGGGTTTACGACTGCCTGCCTGTCTTTGCCATTGCGAGATCTATTCTTCTACCTTGTCGTCATCCAGCGCATTGTAGCTTTTTCGACTGTCTGTGCAAGAATTTTTCATCTTTTTCAATAAAGCTGTTGTCGTTCTGTAAATATGATGGCTGCATCCTTCCTTTCTTCATAAATAAAATATCTATTTTTTGCCTTTAATTTTAACTTTAATTGCCGTATTTACTCGTATGAAATATTAAAATAGATTTTAAATGTATTTTAGGGCAAATTTGTCATAAAATACATTTAAAAGTTATTATAGTTTTTTTTTTAATATTTCAGTAAAAGAAAACATTAGAGAAGGGTGTAAAACGATCAGTATTGCTATTCCGAAAAATGCTGATTAAGTTTATTAAGTTCATCTGCTCAATATAATTTATTCGTCTTAACAACAATAATTTTTTTTTTATTTTTTATGTTCGTTTAATAAACAAAATTTAGCAATTGATTGAAAAATTGTCGCAACAGAACAATTTATTCGTTTATTCGATTTAATTGATTTTCATATAAACAATTCAATACACTTAACATTTATAACGTTAAGCGAAGAGACTCATACATCTGTGATCGATACAACTTGTCATGCGGATTTGGTTGTTATTTATGCGTTGGTAAAAAAACGTGATTAATTGGCATTTTTAAAACTAAAGCATTTAAAGTAATTAAGGTTTAAACTTAATTATTTTTTAATTAGCACTGGTTTCATAGTTTTCTGTTGAATTTTATTCATAAATTTTAGATAAAAATATAAATTAATTTCAGAGAAAATATTAAATTTTTGTTAAGTTTATATTAAGTTGATTTTTATTGCTCTTTACTTTACTATGTATTTCTGTTGGTAAACTTACAATTTTCACTAGCACCATCTGCAATTTCATTTATTTTTAAAGTACTCATTTTTCTTAAAAAGAAATGTTTTATATATTTTTGTTTAAAACAAGTTTAAATTCTGTTAAAAGTTTCTTTGTTTGATATTTTTTTATGTAACCGCTAAAACAATTAATACATCGTATATGCGATTTGAACTTTTCCGCCTTGTATTGCTGTTTTTATGAGCGATATTTGTGAACTGAGTGGTGTTCGGAACCAAAATATTTTAATTGTGCACGATTTTGTTTGAGTTTGATAACAGTAACAGGCGAAAGTGTTCACAAATCTGTTTTTTATTCTTCACCAAGCTATTTTAATTATAATTTTTGAGGTTCCGTACACATAATGTAAAAACGCAAGCGTATTGTTTTCGCTAAAATTTCTGTCCGCTTGTCTGCGCTATAGCAAAATTTAGAAAAAAAAAATAAAACTTTAAATTAAAAATTGTGATTTTGAGGAATGTAGCCTTATCTATTAGATCGTTGTAGGCAGACACCTGAAATCTGCACACAGAAAAAAATAATATATTTGTTATAAGGAAAAGAACAAAACAAGGGAATAAAATTAAATGAAGGGCGTCCCGATAGTATAATTTTTAATACACATGCATGGTAAACATTAAAATTAGGTGCCCTCATTTTCTTAGGTCCTAATTAGAAAATTACACAAGGTATGTTTTACTATGTTCGATATAAAACAGTTAAAGGGTGACCTATGCATGGTACGGAACCCTTTGTGTGAGTCCAACTTGCACTTGGCGGATTTATTTATGGTTTTTGTTGGTGTTGTCGGTTTTCATATTTAAAGATACAACTAGCAGTAGAAAAAAATCTACCACAAATTGTTTTTCAAGATCTTAAAAAAATGAACACAAATTTTTAAATAAATGTTTTTTCTTAATGAATTTAGAAATTAAAAAATACATGAACTTAAAATGTATTATTTTAGTTTTATTTTTATTACTCCTCCTTTTTTGTTTGTTTGTGTTGTTGTTTATTGTTGTCTAAATATTTATATCAGACTTTTAATAAAATTCTCACTTTGTTTTATAAAAAGAAACTATTCAAATATTTTTGCTTTCTGATAATCAGACTTAATTAACTAATATTTAATATTAATCTTTAAAATAAAATTAAGTTTAGAGTAACGTTCCCAATTTTCTTGGAGTTTAAAAAAAAAAATGAAAAAATCAAGGTGAAAGCAGTCTGGAAAAATAGAGGATTATTTATCAGGCAAATGGAAGTCAGGGAAAGTTTTGTGTGATTGAACAAATATTTTCTAGAAACTGTTATTATAACTCATAAATGAAACCCTAAATAATGTCATGTTCTAGAATTAGGAAGGTAGCTAGCCTAAGTTTTAAGAAAACTCGACAACAAACTTATTTTCTACTCAAGTTTTTGTGAAAATTCGAATTATTGAACTTGTGGCATTTTTCTGAGCCCAAGTAGTTAAAGCACTTCAGCTCGGGAGTATCCCAAAAAACTAACTTTATTAACTTGACGTTCTAAACAGTATTCGTCATTAGTGGATGGAATTAAGGTATTTTATGTTAAGGTTAGTTCTTTGTTTTTAGATTAAACTGTTTGTTCCTTTTGCCAAAATAAAAAAACAGTAATGGAAAATTACGAGTATTATGTAGAAAAGGAAAATTGGCAGAACGCCTTAGTTATATGAATACTAAATGCAAGAGGATGATTTTAAACCGTTCCAATTTGGCTCGCAATCGGCCACCAAGAGATAGCAACGAAAACAATGATCTTTTTAAGTACCAAACTATTAATTTAATATTAAATTTGCAAAAAATATTCGGAAATTTATAAGATTAACGGACAAACGTGGTATTTAAATTTCTATTTTAATTTAAACTCAAACATGTAATTTTTTAGCACTTAAAAAACCTGTTATATTTAATTAAAAAACAGACATATACAATCTTTTGGTTCAATATCTTCTTATTTGCTCGCAAGAACATCAAAAAATTTTAGCTTCGCGTTTATTCAGAATATTTAAGATCAATTCATAATATAAAAATTAACGTTTCATTTCCATTTTATGCACATGTTATATTAAACTTTAAATAAAGTCAAAAAATTCTTACACTAAATAATAGTTTTTCAAAAAAAATTGCTAAGAAATTCTTTAAAAAAAGAAGTACAAAATATTGTGCAACTGGATCGTTATTTTACTACCAAATATTTAAAATGATAACCAATCAATACAAAATACATTTTAAGTGCATGAAACATTTTTGTTTTCCACTGTTTAATAATGTTTTCTAACATCACTCTCAGCACGGTATTTGTTATATTCTCTAATATGTTTGTATGTAGGTAAATGTAGGTTTGTTTCTACAATTTGTATTTTGTTTTTAATATTTTTGTTTACTGTGTAAAAATTATAACACTTTAACCAAAAGCCTTTGTGATTTTTGTTTTATTTTATTTCTTAGGGAAAAATTAAAAAACACTGACGAAAATTTTTGTATTTTGGGTTGACATTTTATTGTGTTAAATTTGCTAACAATAATTAAATAAATTAATCGATAAAAATTTGGCTAAAAATATTTTGTTTGGAAGTATGAATTCATGGAAACGTGGTTGCCATATTTAAGAATTTATCGTCATTTTGAGGATTTATAAAGACTTTACCGGTTTAACGGGTTTTTCCTCAAATGTGACAATTTTTTTATATTTTTATAATGAGTTAAACATTTCTCCACTTATATATAATGAAGATGTTATGAAGAAGTTGAATGTTAAATGATTTAAAAAAATAAAATAAGCGTCTGTTTACAAACTGCATAAAATACGTTGCACTTTGGGATATTCAAACGACGGATGAGGTTGGCACAATGAGTACTTCGGTGACGGATATTAAATAAAAGTTTGCTCTCTATTTTTATTCCATTTAAAATTTTATTTGAATTTATTAACCTGTTAATTTTATTTAATTTGTATTTTATTTTTTACCTACAAAATTATTTTATTAAAATCACAGACTACAATTGAAACAGAGCAAGAGTTAAAAAAAAACAAAAGAAAACAAGCAATTGATAGCTGTAAGTATCCAACGTAAGTCAAAAGTTAAAAGCTGACCAACTTTCGCACTTTGCATTGACGGTCACGTACTGATTGTAACTTGTCAGTTGAATATGTTAAAGTTTAACGCATGACGGATTCTATGTGCCTCGGCCTTAAGCCTCTCATATAATAAATTTGACGACTGAGTTATTTTTAACAATTTCTTCCATCTGGCAACAACTGCCGTGTATTTTGTACTTAATGTAACAGGGTGTTTTTTGTAAAGGAATAACTTCATATATACACATGTATCTACATACAAATGTAAATATACGTAACACATTAACTATGGCGGTCGACTTGACAGTTTTTGAATATTTTGGGGTAAGTTTCTATGATAATTTATTACAAATAAAAAGAGATACGATAAAGTAAAGTTTGTTTTTTAAAACTTCGTTTTATTTTAGAGCTGAGAACACTTTTTTATTAATAGCTGCATAAGTATGTACGAATAAATGTACATATGTCAAGAAGGCACTTTAATATCAAAAAAAAAAAAAAAAGATACCGCTTGGCCTGGTGAAATCATTAATCTGTGGTCATTAATTATGCCAACAGACTAACAGTCAAAGTTGAAAGATGCAGCCTTAAGGTTGCTAATGTTTTCGCTCCTTGATTGAGAGATATTGCTGTTGTAGACGTGGTAGACGCATTTATACTACATGCTGGTACGTGGAAATGATTTGCAAAACTATTTACCAAACGATTTATTTAAAAGTCAATCAGTTATTTGATGACTTTATTCTAGATAACCGATTTTGTTTGTTAGAAACATGAAAGGTTGCATTGCAAACTAAAAAATATTGTATGCTCGAAAGCTAACATTTGAATAAAACATTCGAAAATAGTTGCCACTAGGCTACGCCATGTCGGCTTTAGCAGATTTTTCAAGGATATATTAAACATTATACATTTACCGTTATTTTATGATTTTTCGCTTCAATAAAGTATCCTTTACTATAAATGGCTTTCGTTTTCAAAACATAAAAATATATAAAATAGCCAACTTTGCACATCAATACGAAAAATAATTGCATTATTATAATTTAATGTTTTTTTTTCTTTTTTTTTTATAATATAATACCCTTTGTATATATAAATGTGCCTTTGTATATATAAATGCTAACAAGAAGCCGTAATTCCTGGTTTTTCCTTAAGAAAAGTACTTCTTCAAAACGTACTAAAAAAAAATAACAAAAATATATTTGTAAAAGTGTGGTTATTTTTAAAATTTTTTATTTATAAATATTCTGCTGCAAAAAATCAATAAATAAAATTATTTTCTAGTTTCTAAGAAAATTGCTTGCTTCATTTTAATTTTTTTTATTAAAAATGAAAAATTACTTACATCCTTTATCAGCATTCTTTGCACTTTTCTGCATTAGGCCGAATAATTAATTTTTAATTAATTAATTAATATTTCTAAATAAAATTGAATATTAACTATATTTAAACCACTTTACAGCGATAAATTTATTAAGCTTTTGATCAGCTTAAAGGGCGGTTTACATGGTCACAGAAGTCTTACGACATAAAAAATTTTTGTGCAAAATATTATTAGTGGGATCATCTAAACCAAATATGTAATGAATCTGCACAAATTAAGAGCAATTACGGATGAAAATTTGACAGTCATATCTTTCCATGTTTTTTGAAAATTTTCAAAAGACAATTACGAGTCATTAGATCAGGGATTTATTTTTCTGCAAACCGCCCAAAAACCTATGTATACCAATTGTATGTAAACGCGAAAAAATCTGTGGTAAGATTTTTACTCTCATTTTTTAAATACGGATGGAATTTCATATTATTTTCTCTTGGATTTAACGTTCGTAAAATCGTACCGTCTAAACCGCCCATAAAAGAGATATCTTTAATGTGTAAGTCCAGCGTAACGTTTTCTCTAAACCATATTAGAAAATTTCAGTTTTTGTATTTAATATGTAGTTTTAATAATTTATCTTCTTAAATTATACTGTATTGCGCAAAGAAGTACAAAGGTTCCTGCAATGGAGTCGAGTCAACCTAATGTATGTATAAGTTGGCCGGCTTTTAGAAATCTTTGAAAATTGCCTGTCGAATTATGTGTACCTTTCGCAAATATCTACTGCTGGTATCCACTTGTAGAACTTACTACATTTTACTCCACTATGACAATCTGACATAAAAGTATTAACGAAAAAATTCCTTCTTCAAATGTTTTTCGAACTTTACCAAGCCATTAAACATACAATTACACGACGGTTTTATTAAAACGAATGCATGTGGTTAATAGAATACGCAACAAGATACAATTAGCAACGTGAGCAATGTGATATCAAGTTGCAAAGTTCAAGAACTGTGTTCTTAAGAAATAATGCAAATGACACGTGAGTCATTTTATAAAAGGCTTAATGTATTTTTAGAAACCCTTTAGCATGAGTTACCTCAATATAAAATATAATTTAATATTTTAAAGCTAATGTCAAAAGTAATAATTTGTATGATTAACTGTAAATACAAATGCATGTTGGCAAATATGTTGAGTACACAATATCGATATGTAGAATTCAATTTTAAAAATTATGTGTGCTTGAGACTCGATTTAATTTCCATTTTTTTAAGCAAACATAATTGAAATAATAATAATAATAATAATAATAATAATAATAATAATAATAATAATTATAATAATAAAAAAGAACTCAAAAATTTTTTATATAAAAACGCAGTAATCATTGAGTAACTATTTTAAATCTTTCTTTCATTTTTCTTCAGAAGGCTTTCTATTGGAAAGCAGTCATAGGTATTTGAAAGATTTAACAAAATAAAAGAAAAATTGTGCTTGATTTTTTCAATTCTAAATATTTTATTACTTCTCATGATGTTCTCATTAAATATTTATTATTAGAAACTACAAAATGAAATGTATTATTGTGGGGAAAGTAGCATTCGTTTGCATTTAGTAAAATTGACAGATATAATTTAAAATTTGTCTGTCCATAAATAGTGAGGATATACCTGAAAAAGGTCATGTCTCTTTAATTTATTTTATCTTCATCAGTAAATTAATCACCAAAAATTTCCAAGAAAAATAAAATTTTGCTACCGGAATATGCGAAAAAAAATCATATATAAAAAATTACTTTTCAAAAAAAAAAAAAAAATTATAAAATATAAAAAGTTAAAAAATTAATTTTTTCATCCAAAACTAATGGCTGCACCAAAAATGTCATTCACTAATTAAAAAAGACATCAAAATTCTACCATAAATCCAACTAAATTCAGACTTTGTTTTTTTATTTTATTTAAACGGGAAAAGTAGAACACAAAAGTGTTACATATTTTATAAAAAAAGTATGGTAGCACAAATTAATATTATTCCCCCAAATTTCGGCAAAAGTCAATATGACGACGAATCGAAATAAACAATAGCTTTTATTAGTTTATAATGATGTATTAATAAAATATTTTACAATTCGCCTTGATATTTTCTACAATTTATTGACATTTGTTTGGTGAAATAAAAAGACGAGATAAACTATACGACACAACTTCAATGTGCAATATCAAGGACGACCAAATCAAAAATGATAAAAACAAAAACAATTATTTTAATTATCTATCACAACACAATCTAAACGAAGCGTTTCACGAATTGTTAATAAAATCAACATCTTCCCATTGATTTTCATGACACATTGTTCATTTTATTTGCAGAATATCTAACTGTAAAATAAATAACAAAAACATTATTACTTCCGATATTTTTTTTTTATTTTTTCTGAAACTATTGCTTGCATTATTTCTCTCAGAAAAACTCAAAACTGTTTGTTTTTTTGTTAAATGTTTGCAAAAAAACCTCTTTTATAAAAATTGAAAAAACTTCACTGTAAAATATAAAATTTCGTTGTTATTTTAATTTTTTTTTTTTTGGGTTGCAAAAATTTAATGTGGTTTTATTGTGAAATCTTTAAATCTTTTAAACAAACACCTGATTGTTTGACTCTTAAGATTATTTTATCTGTTAATTGACTATTAAATTCCAAAAACGAATGCTTTTTAAATTAATCAATTAGTATTTGGAGGATCTCTTGAATAACAATTAAAACTGATAAGGGAAAATATTTAGTATTGCGATCGTAGACATACAAAAGAATTTAAATTAAATTAAAAAGTACGCGATCAGTCAAATTTAGAAAATATTTCTTTAGTAATTAAAAACTTAACAGAAATTAGGTACTGAGCGGGAAACTAGGAATTGATTGCACACTAACTTATTCCTTTGGAATCGAGAAGAAGAATTTCAACTGAACAATTATTCTACACGATGATTGCGGTGAAAATTGAAGGCGGATAGAAATAAGAAACAATAGCAGCGAACAAACTGAACAAGGAATTTTTTAAATGCAAAGTTTTTGTTTTTTTAAGACTTGTTTTTTCTGTAAGCAATTAGTTAAGTATATTGTTTTTGAAGAAGCTATAATGAAAGTAAAAACGGAAAATTGCTATTTTAATGTTTAAAATTACAGTCTCTAATTAACTACTGAATATGGTTTAACCAATGATTTTTTCCTTAGTACTATCTTTTCAAAACAAACAAAAAATCTTTTCAAAACAAACAAACAAACAAACAAACAAACAAACAAACAAAAAACAAAAATAAATTGCAATTCACCAAAAAATAAAATTTCGTCAAATTATTCATTTTTACAAAAATTTCATTAAAAGTAAAAAATTTTTCCAAAAAAATTGTATTTGCAAAATGCATAAAAAAATCTTAAAACTATCAACAATTCAAAAGTTGTTTAAACGATCCCACTTTCACAATAAAAAAACAATATTAAGACCATTGATTAGTGTGTTATACCCTTCACCACAGGTAGAAAAGTTTTTTTTTTCTAAGTTTTTCATTCTGTTTGTAATTTCTACAATATCCTTTTCTGATCCCAAAAAGTTTATTTATTTTGAGTTCTCATGCACAGCGAAGTAAGTTGAGCGATGTCCGTCTGTCCGCTCGTGTTCAGGTTAAAATCAACTTTGCCAAAGAACTAAATGTGCAAAAGAAAATTTAAATACATCAATCGATCAATTGTTTTGAAAATTTTGCTATTAAAAATCAGCAAGATTGGTCCATGTCCTTTGAGGGAGCGGGAAAAACACCAAGCCTGCCTCTAATTTTTCCATATCACTTGAAACAGTGAAGTTACTTCAATAAAAAAAATAAATATATGAGGCGATAGAGAAAATAAAAAATAAGAAAAAACCTTAAGTGAAAAAATTGGTGCTCGTCCATATTTTCTGAGCTATGGACCTCTAAACTTTTCATAGAAAAGTACGATTGTCAATATGGGTAGCATTTAAAAGCTTTTGAAGAGATCGTTCAGCAAATACAAAATTTTTTTTTTTTAAATTCTTAACCCATTAAAAACCAATAACATTTTTATGTAAAGTTATATCGTACTTAATTTTTCTTTTTTTTTTTTTCTTCTTATTTTTTAATTCTTTATCACCCGTAATATTTGTGGATTTACATGTATGGTGGAGGGTATATAAGAATCGGCGTATCCAAATATAGCGCTCCTACTTGTTGTTATTCTTTGTTTAAATTTTTTTAAATATATTTTTACGTGTAGAAAACAATTGTAATAGAAATATCAAAAATTTTAAAGTTACTGAAACTGAATAAATATTCAATATAAATTTGTTATTAAAAACTTTTTTATAAGTTCAACTTAGCTGTAAATCTTTTGAATACGTTAGGAGTTAAATGCTAAACCGATTTTAATGAAATAAAGTCGATGCACTAAAGCTTGGCAATATCTACAAATAAACAAAATTTGTTGCAAAATAGAGGAGAAAAAGTGGTCCGAAAGTTTTTTCTTTACCCATTTATATATAAATAATAAATAATAGTGTTAATCGTGTTTAGGGTCAGAAGACGATAAGTATAATAAAATTAATGTAAACGTTGTGAAATTTTAATTGTAACAAAAATTTTCTTCAACTTTTTTTATTTTTAAACAAATTTTTCACAAAGCGAAAAATGTTAAGATTATATTTAACAAAATCAATAAACAAATCTTTTGGAAAGTTAAAAAAAAAACATTTTTCTCATTTTATTGTTTTAATTTAACGTTATTTTTGTGAAAAAAACTAATTCAGCCGCAGAAGTTTGATTTTCTATGTTGTATGTTTTGTCAAAACATATGTTGCTTTTATATCACAAACATAACAGGTATTAACGAATAAAGTAATTCGAAACCTAATTATCGCAGACGTGATCGATTACGCTTTTGTATCAAATTAAATTTCGTAACGTATCACATAAACAGGTTATTTTTGTCAATATCTTATGTATTGAAATTCATATATATAAAATGTAAATTGATCGCTTAGAAAGAGCAAATGTTTTGGCAAAATATGCAACAAAGAAAACTTAAATTCATTTGTTTATGTTTGTCTTGTTTCGACTCTGCAGACGATTTTAATACTTAAAACAATTTTGTGCAAATTTTTTATTTGTCCATATTTTATCATTCCACTTTTAAAAATTCATTTTGCAATTTATCTGTCCATTGGAATTTGTATATGTTTATATTAATTTGATAATCAGCATTAAAGTTGCTTGAGTTATTTCGAATTAAACCGAAACATCAAAACGTATTCATAGACCGAACACTTTTTTGCTTAACCATCTTGCTTCTGTAGAACCAATATATTTGCATAAAAACAAATATGTAATATGCGATTGAAAATTCAAAAATAAGTAAAAAACATCAAATGAAAAAATTGGCACTCGCCCATATTATTCGAGTTATGGGCCTCTAAACTTTTTATAAAAAAGTACGATTTTGCACCATAATTTTTAAATATCAATGCGGGTATGTTTTAAAGCTTTTAAAGAGATCTTTTAGGAAATAAAAACATTTTTTATAAATGTTTAACCCATTAAGAAACGGTGAGAGTTTTATATAGTACTTAATTTCTTTCTTTTTTTTAATTCTCTGTCATCCCAATGTTTGTTTCTTTGATTGAAGTTACTTCAATAAATTAACCTAAAGGCAGGCATGGTGTTTTGCCTGCTGCCTTGAAGGACATGGACCGATCTTGCTTATTTTCTATAGAAACATTTTCGAAACTATACCTGATCAATTGGTGTATTTGGATTTAGATTTTCTATAGCTCATTTATAGCCTGAACAAAGTTGATTTTAAAATGAACGCGCACAGACAGAATCGACCTCGCTATGCATAAGAATTTAAAATATATACACTTTATAGGGTCGGAAATGGATATTGTAGAAACTACAAACGGAATGACAAACTGAGATACCCACCTTTTTTCCATCTGTGGTTAAATGTTGCTGCAGTTGTACTCTTCTTTTTTGTTAGATTCATTAAATGTTTCTGGCTTCATGTTTATATGCCAAAATGTTTCAGGTTTTTTTCAACTGCGAAATAATAAGATCTTCACATACAGACTAACAAGGTTACCAATTTTTCCATTTCGCGTCTAAATCTTACTTGAAGATTTACCCAATTTTTTTATCCATAGCAATTTTTATTAACAAAAAATTTTTTATGTAATTTTTTTTAATTATTTTTATTTCTTGATACTAAATATTTTTAATGATGGTGTAAATTAATAAATTAAATTTTAATGTTTTTTTGACCTTTTATTATAATTAATTTTATTTTAAAATGAAACAAACACTAGGTCAAAATTAATTTTTTATTTTTTATTTTAGGGCCTTTCTAGACACTGTAGAATATATAATGGTATTGTTAGCTATGGAGCTGCACTCGATACAATATTTGCTTAATTCACAAAATCTTGTATGGTGTATTTTGTATTGAATACACTTTCTGTTTAAATGCTTGTGAACACGCAGTGTATTATTGTATCAAATTATTTTGTATATTAAACGTCAAAAAGCAAATAAGAAGAAGAAAATAAGTATTCAGAAGAAGGTTTAAGAAATAAATGGGACAATAGGACTGAAAAAATCAAAATTTTAAATTTTTTATGCGAAAAGTATACTTTTGATGTGATATCCATTTATTCTTTTTTTTTTTTGTTTACAAATTTTTAACATCAATAACACAAATGTCTTTTGTTTATTTTCTTCTTCTCAATGTGATATGGAATTCACATGTAGTTGATAACACGATTACCAATACAAGTTTTTAAGAACATGCAAAATAAAAGTGTATTGGTGTATTAAAATTTTATATGAAAATTTCCAACAACAAGCATATACACGGATACAAGGGGTTTTGTGAATTAAGCAATTATGTAATTGAATGAGTTATTTCGAAGATAAAATCACAGAAGAGGCGTCACCTATATTTAAAAAACCTTTAAAATCTGATTTTGTTAGGATCGGTTAAGATACATAGAATTACGCGTTTGTCCTCTTCCCCACTTCCTCTAATATTTCCTTTTTTCAAAGTAAACAAACCCTTTACATAATTATCGAACTATGTTGAAAATTTTATCTTAGTTGGTACAGAAGTAAATGCTCGTTTTCCCCTTTTTCTCTCATCAGAGTCTTAACCATGGAAATAAATATAGAAGAGGACCTATCAATGTTTCGATTTTTTTTATAATCGATTCGGCAAAACTTTATTAAAATTGATTCAACGCATAAAAATGCTCACTTCCCCTTTTTTCTCAAATACCCTATTTTACCATGAGAACAAATATTTACACCTTTTTCAAACTTTTATAAAATCGGTACAGTCGTTAAGCCGTGATTGGCGCACCAACAAACAAATAAATAAACGAACCTGCAAAAGGATTTACACAGGCATATCACAGACCACGTTTTCAATTAACACTGCAAATTTGTTCTTCGTAAAATG
Organism: Cistogaster globosa; assembly: GCA_937654795.1. Lineage (NCBI taxonomy): Eukaryota > Metazoa > Arthropoda > Insecta > Diptera > Tachinidae > Cistogaster > Cistogaster globosa. The sequence goes on from OW569406.1 coordinate 62,507,706, forward strand.
AAAAACAAAAAATTTCTTCAAAACAAAATCAATTTTGATTTCAAAATGGGATTTAGTTTCTTTAAAAATTAAGTTATTTGCGGTTTTTAAATTTACTTTTGCAATGCCTCATTACTTTGATTTTTACTGTGGTGTGCGCAATATTTCCACCTTCAAATTAAATAGTGGAGTTTCGGCAATATTTAGCAATAAGCAAAATCGATCGGAATCTGAAGAAGGTAAGACAAATCTTTTGGAATGACAAATACGGAATTAAAACCAGGAATGTGGGACATGCCTGATAATATATTTAAGATTTACCGCAATTTTTAGAGTTTATTTGTAGTGGTGTGCGTTTAATTGACAGCTCATTTAATTTAGTGCAAAAAACCAAAACGGTAACGCTGTTCATATACCTGCAAAAAACAGTCACGGCCAAAGTATTATGCGCTAAGGAGATGTCTTGTAGTTACACGCATTACATTTTAAACTTACTTCAATTATAAATAAAATTTGACCCTTATAAGCTCTTTGTTCTTGACCTTAATGAGATAATTGATAATTTTTTCGCTTGAATGAATATATTTTTTAAGCTTTTCCGTTTTTTTCCAATTTTATGTTAAAAATGTTACAACATTAAAAAAGATTTAAAATGTAACAGGTAAAAACAAGTCAATATCAGCTTTTAAGCATCAACACTTTTCACGGGCTGGTTGTTTTGTTTACATAATAAAAAGCATAAAAAATTGATGGGAAAATTTTAGAAATTAAAACCTAATTTTTAGTATGTCAAGGGCCAAATCAATAGCAACATTGGCTAACTGAATGTACACATCAAGGAGCTTAAAAATTAAATTTTTGTTGATTTGTGCAGAGGTTTACTTAATATTTACATTTCTTATTATTCATTTAAAGAAAACCTATTGATTAGTTACAATGCAATTTTAATGTAAAATTTCGATCAAAGTCATTCAATCACGAATGCGACGATTTGTTCCCTGTATTTTGTATTCGTATATATAGTCTAATTTGTCGATAGATTAAACAACATAAAAATTAGTCGTTTTGTGAATTTTTTGTTTTTTAGTGAATTGCACCAGAGATTTGCTTTGTAAATGTGAACATTACCGTCTGGTTTGTCGGGTAACTAGTTTAGGTTAACTCAGCTAAAGTAAATAGTGGTTTAGTTATTAAATGGTTGGTTTATTTTTATTAAGATAAAAACTTTAGTTTTTTGAATCTGATAGTCAAATTATAAATTTAATTTTAAAAAAAGATGACTCTGCCACTTTGTAATGTAGAACAAAACAATTTAAACTCTTAGTAGTCATTGTTCTTTAGATATTAAATTTAAATGTTTTTTGACCCTTATAATTAATTTCCTTTTTTAATTAATTAAGCACTAGGTCAGGTTTTTAAATAAAAATATTGTTTTTTATTTTTTATTTTTCAAAATTTCGCCACACTGTTGGGTGGCATCTTCAGGAAACAGGAAATTATTCAAATTGTGTTTTTGAAAATACTTAAATTGTGTTGCATAACATAACAATATTTTTATTTTAAAACCTGACCTAGTGCTTATGTGTTATGTTATATGTGTTGAAGATTTAAAAAAAAAACCTTTCGGCTTTCTTTCCATAAAGAATTATTCTCAGATTCCAAAAAATATTTAAATGGAAATATTGGACAAACGTTCTAAAGTTTTGCCTTTAACAACTAACGTCATTTCATTTCATTTTGATATTGTTTTTTTTTTACCAACCACCTAGACAATCCTGCTCCCGCAGGTTCATGTATTTCAATTAAATCCGCTATTCACTATGAAATGCAGAAATCCTCATGACAAGCTTTTAGAGAACTTAAAACTCTACTATGGAAACCCACCAAACATTTAAAGAGACCAGTAAAACGTGATACTCGTGTAAAAAATTTGGATGATACATGCTGTAAATCTGACAAACCCACCTCTGACGTGTGTGCTCTTCACTTAACAGCCACATAAGTTTAATACCCCTGAAGCAAATAATGAAATTCTAAAATTTCTAGACTCACCATGTCAAATGGCCTTTCCCTTAAAGCATATCTCACCTAATGAGGTGCAATCTGAGATAAAAGTATTAAACAAGAAGAAATCTCCCGGATATGACCAAATGTGCCAAAAAAATCAGGATTTCAAAACCAAATAAACCTAAAAATTTGCTTTCAATATTTTCTAAAATATTTGAATTTTTTTTAAAGATTGCTGCCAGTGTTAGGTAATGAAAATATAATTCCTGATCATCATGAAACTCCAGAACAATGTCACAGAATCATAAATATGGTTATAGATACTCTGGAGATTAAACGTTATTGCTTTCCCGCTTTTCTTGATATTCAACAAGCTTTCGATAGAATATGGCATCATCACTTTTTGTGAGAGTTAACAACGATCAGATGTACTTCAAATCAATGCTGGAATTCCGCAAGGTGGCGTATTTGGGCCAATATTGTACACCATTTTTACAGCAGATATGCCGTCAACCAATGATGTCATTATAGCTACATATGCAGACGACACAGCAATTGTTGCAACAAGCCAATGTCCGACGAAAGCTTCCACCCTTGTACAGATTGAGATTAATCTTCATGAAAAATGGCTTAAAAAGTGGAATATTAAAGTCAAATCTGATAAGACCAGCCACATCACATTCTTATTAAGAAGAGAAGATTGTCCTTTATTGATATAAATGGAGAAGTAATCCCAAAATATAAAAAAAAATTAAATATTAAATATCTCGGTATGACTTTAGATAGGCGATATGAAGCCTTTGAAAAGATATCAGTCTAAAACTTTAAGTCTGTTTACTAATGCTCCTTGGTTTGTGGCAAATAAAATTGTTCAAAACGATCTTAAAATTTCAATAGTCCACGAAAAAGTACGAAGATTTAGCGGAAACTATCTCTAAAGATTAAACTAACATGGTAATCCGCTTGCCATATCGCTCTTAGACAGCAGTTATGTAACTAGACGATTGAAGCGTGTACATGCGCCAGATTCACCTTTTAGAAGCTAATTAAAAATTAATTTTGTAAATAATGTAATATTCAACACTTCTTATATTGTTATACAGTTTATTGGAACTCCATAATTCTTATTTTAAATACATTGATTTTTAAATTTGCTTATTGTCTTTAAATAAATTCAAAATAAAGAAAAAATTTATAAAAAACAATTTATTTATATGTGGACACTACATACGCTCCTGACATATCTATTAAAAATTTTAATATATAAGATAAATATAAAAACGTGAAGCAATTTGCTTTTTAATTTGTCGTTTTTCTATTACCCGCAATCTGTGTTGTCAGTTATGGCGATTTCTCATCAAACATGGCGATACAAATTTTTGAATGGCGAGAGGCGATAACCTGAAGATATTTTAAATACTTCGCGATATTTTTAGCTATTTTTTATAAAATCTTTATGAGAACATTGCAATTAAAAAATAAATAAATAATAATCATTGCTGCTTTATAAAAAAGTAGGTGTATCGGCGAATTAATTAAGTTCGTTTTAAGTTCTATATTTTGAATTTGCCTTGTATATACATAAATACTAATTTTTGAATTAAATATGAACTAATAAAGGCGCTAAAGAAAAAAGACAGTGAGATACAGTGAATGGAGTTGAAGTAGCCTTTTTTTACATCAACGGCTGAAAACGATAAACCCGCCGAAAATATTTACAACAAACTGTGTGATGAAAAATATAGACTTCTTAAATAGAATTATAAATAAAATAAACAGTTAATATATGGATTGCCAATCTGAGCAGGAATTATGCATCCACTTATCACTTTTGCAAGAAAAATTTTAAAGTCTAATATTTTAGCTAAATTGGAAAATAGCGATGAGTTAATACAAAAACTTAAAAGATGAAATTCATTTAAAAAATTGGTTTTTAAATATCAGTTTCCAAAAACATATCTTTTTTTTTGAAGTTTATTGACAGTTTTAATTTAAAAGTGCTGTAACTCTGTGTTTCAAACTAAGCTTTATGCAATGCAACAAGTTTTTACAAGATTTGGAGGTCTCAATGACGCACTTTGTATTTATTACACATAGTGGCGAAAACTTCCTTTCATTATTTGAACTCAATATTTTGATAATAAAGTACCAAAAAGCCTGTACGAGTTTACGATTATCAGGATGCTGCTAGTACTTATTACTTTAAGGAGCTGTCAATGACCGTTTTTAATATATTGATTGTTCTCAAAAGCAATGCCTGAGTCAAAAGAACTTTTTCTTTTCCTGTTCTGTTAGTTATAGCATTTATTAATATCAGAAGATATGTTAAGTAGATTTGATACAAATGAAATGTACCGCAGCGAGGTTACAAAAAACAATAATGATATTGAACAAAATGAGTGTGAAAGTTTTGATTTAATAATTATAAGTTTTTTATTTTTATTTTTCAGTGTTAAGTTTTTCTTACGTTACTTATATGTTTGTTGGTTTTGTAACTTTTACAAATGAATTCCATTTTGAATTTTTTAAATGAAAACTATTTTAGATTGTTAGACACAATGCAATTTTATGTTTTATGATAATTTATTTTATTAAATTAATTTAAATAAAAATGCTTTTATAACTAATATTAAATATTTTTATACACTGACGCTATTTGGCGACATCTGGCAAGTAATCGAAAAAAATAACTGGTAACACTGGCCGCACTACAGCCATCCTAAAATAATACTATATTTTTTTAAGCTTTTCACCGCATTTGTTTTACTTTAAATTTTTCTTCTTCAAATAATTTTCTTTATTAATTTTTTTCCATCCTTAAAATATGCCACAAAAATTGTGCAATTAAAAATATAAACATTGTTCTACTCACACACATTTAAGGAAATCAATAAAATGACTAACATGGCGAAATAATTTACCAGGTGGTGGCAGTGGCGAATTTATTCATTTTCGCTGTTGCAGAAAATGTCAAACTCCATATATAAAAAATCAGCGAAAATTTTTTTTATATGAAGTTTGAAGTTTTCTGCAACGGCGAAAATGAATGAAATTCGCCACTGCCACCACCTGGTAAATTATTTCGCCATGATGACTAATAGCTTGATGCAGCACATTGGCGTAAATTAAAATAAATAAAATAAAGAACAAAAATGTAAGAAATAATTCATTTCTAGATCACTTAGCCGATTAAGATTAACAAAAGGTGGTTCCTGAAAGATAACCTATGTTTTTTTAATTGGTATTTAAAAAAAGCTTGTTAACGAACAGGGTAGTTTAGTGCGTCAAAGTTGCCAGCCTTTTTAGTAAAAAAGTTTTTAGTTTTATAAATTTTGTAAATTTAAATCGATTTAAGAAAATGTAACTGTTTTTAGTTTTTTTAGACTATTTTGTGTCATTTTAAATATGAGAATCGAAATCCTTTAAAATATAAATATTTTATAAAGTTTCAAATGTGTACAACTTTAAAAGATCATTATATAGGAACCATTAATTGTATAGGACTAATTTAACCTATTTAAAGGAAATTGGAGACATTGATCACTAGATAATGGATGTTGTAACATCATTAAAGTCTCTGAAAAATATGTTTTGAGTTGACTTTTAAACTATATCTGTATGTATAAAAATAGTTATTCAATTAGTTAAAACTTTTTGGTTTCTTTAAATAATCATTTTATGTTATCTAGAGAGGATTTTCATATACTAGCGTCATTCAGCTCTGGTTTTTTTTAATTAAAAATTGTAACAAATGAATGATAACTGATTTCGGTTTAAGTTAATTATTATTTTCATTTTTAAAATTTTTTAAGAAAGAAAAATTATTTACAAGTGTTTACGGATGCTTTCGAAAGAAAATAGAAAAATTTGGCACCAGGAGAATAATATGCTGCATTTTCTTTTCTTAAATTAAAATAAAAAATGAACTTAAGTTGAAATGAATTTAATCAAGTCTATTAATTATACATCAAAAAATTCAAAAAGGTTAAAATAAAAAATGCAACATTTATTTTTTTCCTTTTCAGTGTAAAAATCTTTTAGTTCGTCTAGAAAGTACAATTTATTGGGGAAAGTAATATCAAGTTTATGTGGAATTAATATATTATAAGCAACAAAAGAATGATTAATCATTAGAATTGACAGCAGTGCAGACATCACGTCTTGTTATATAATTTATAGTTAAAACAAAACAAGTTTTTTTTGCGCACTTTCCTTTGTTATTTTAAATATAGACAAATGATATGCAGCAATTAGTGAATTTATAATTTTTGTGTGTTAAGCCTGGTATTTTGTTCAGTTTTTCACGCGGAATGCTGTTAAACTACATACATAAAAAATTTGTATGAAAAAGTTATGAAAAAATGTTGCAAAAGTAGTACTCTGTTTTTTTATGTTGAAAAACATATGAAATGTTTCTGGAAACATTTTATCAAAGCAGTGAATTAAAGCAAAGAGGCATTATTTCATGCGGAATTTTCCGAACAACAGCTGAACATATGTATTTTGCTTACATTTCTAAAACAATGTAGTTTACGTGAAAACAATAAAACGTTTAATTCTTCCAAATCGCGAGAAAGACACCACATTTTAAATGTTAAATTTTTCACATGAAATAATCAATGTGGCTCAACAATTTTCACAAATATGAACAGAGTATCAGGCTTTACCGTTAAAGAAAGATTATAATAATCAAATTTGAAAATAAATCAAAAGCAACTTTTGTCGTTTAGCGGCTTGTAACTTTTTAACGGCAAGCGCTCTCGTAACTTTTACTCTAAATTTTGTTCAGAATATAGAAAATGTCTTTAAGCAAACATCCGATAATTAACAAGTGCACTACGCCAAAAATACTATGTGGCCAAAACTTAGAGTAAATTTAAAAGCCAATTTTGTCCCAAACTAAAAGTGATAACCTACACATTTACGCACATTTCTTATAGATATTTTTCTAATTAATTTTTAAAAATCTTACCGTTTGAGTTAATAATAAACTTATTACGACAATAAAAAAAATTATATGCCTGAGTTATCCAAATTTGGCAATCCACCCACAAGCTCACCTTCACCCTAGGAAGTGAAGAAAAACCTCTGATTTAATGCTTTTACTGTTTTATTAAATAAATAGATGTGCTTGTGAAGAAATAAAAGCAAATTATACAAAAATGTTTTTTATTTCTAAGCAGCATGTTTTCAAGTTATTTTAATACTATTCGAGGGGAAATTTCTTGTTAGTGGTCTCTCTCAACATTTATCAACATGTTGCACTCTTTATAAGAAACATGTTCTTTTATTTTAAAGTGAACTTTTTCTTGTATGTTGTGAAATCGTGTTGAGTTAGAGAATGAACAGAATGATTGCGGTGCTGTGCGATTTCTCTTTGCAGGAGAGAAAAATAAACATAATACAACGGAAGACGGCGACGGCAATACTTGTCATTGCTTGTTTACATTTTTATTAATTAATTTGTGCATACATTTTTATAAAATTTTCTAAAAAATTTACTCTTCGTGTTAAATATTTTGTAATGGCTGTAAATAAAATAATTGAAACAATTAAAAAAAATTGTTAATTTGGTAGAAACCACTTTTGATTTTTGTGTGGAATTAGAAAAAACGACACATACACACGACACATATTTTATGACAAAAATTTATGAAGTTTAAAATCATGTTTTTTTGTTTACAATAATGTTGTGAACATCGCTAATTCCATAAAAACTGTGGCAACATCAGAAAGAGAAAGAGTGTAAAAAATTGACAGATTAAGAAAGTCTGAAAATAAAATAGATTTTAATTTTATGCTGTTTAAAATCGTATGAAAAACCACACCGCCGTATATAATCGTCATATTGTGTTCAGATTCTTAAGTCCGGGCCACATAGAATCCGTCATACGTGAAACTTTGACAAATTCCACTAACAAGTCAGTTAAAATACATGTTTTCTTATGAGCGTTGTCACAATCAATACGTGTCCGTCAATGTAAAGTTCGAAAGTTGGTCAACTTTTAACTTTTGACGTATGTTGAATACTTTGACAACTATCAACTGCTTCTTCTTCTTTGTTTTCTTTTAACTCTTGCTGTGTTTTAATTGTGTTTTGTGATTTTAACAAAACAATTTTGGTGACAAACAATAAAATACAATTTTAATTAAATTAACAAGTGAATGAAATACAAATTAAATTTAAAAGTGAATTAAATTAGAGAGCAAATTTTTATTTAACATCCTTCAGCAAAGTATTCATTGTGCCAACCTCATCCGTCATTCTTTTGACTTTAGTTGAATTTGTCAAAGTACAACGTATGACGGTTTCTATGTGCCCCGGCCTTTAATGTGAAATGCGTTTAAAGCAAACTAAACTAATTATTAAAAAATTTAAATTAACTTTGTTTTGTTAATTTTATTATGTGTAGATATTTATTTTGTTATACGAAAACTTCGAACCATGAAGGAATAAAATATGTTAAAATGTTTTTTATTTTAAAGTAACAATTTTTTTGTTTTTTTTTTTTTTTTTTATTAATAAATTAACTTATTTTTAGCTTAGAGAGTCCTTTTTTATTTTATAGAAATTGCAAATATTTTTTATTTCTTTTTCAATATTTTGGTACCCAGAGGAGTACCGAAATCTTGAAAAAGAAATAAAAAAATATTTGCAATTTCTATTAAATAAAAAAGGACTCTCTAAGCTAAAAATAAGTTAATTTGTTTTTTATTTTATTTATTTATATAATTTCTCGCTTTTTACGATTCCACTGGCTGACGCCCTTGAGTCATCACCTCCTACCATACAAATATGAATAAAAACAGTCTAATGGCATTCTGATTCGACGGATTGTGCTGAATTTCAGCGAAAAAATATTTCAAACTAGATTTGACAGATTAGTAGCCCTTTCGCCTGAGGCCTTTACAAAGCCAATTTAAACACGAAAACGGAGTGGCTGACATCGTTAAATCTACTTTCCGGTTGATAAAAATCGGCATAAGAAGCTGTAGTGAAGAGTTAAATTTTGTTATTGGTAGACTCTAACTCGACCATGTGTTATTTTTTTATGAAAAATTGTTTAGGCCCAGTAGTGGATTGTTATTTTAACTGCAAACTTTTCGAATTTCCTTTTGAGAAATTGAGCATTTTCTGTAAGGCTTTACGGTTTGTTAATTAGCATATGAAAAAATAACAATTGGTACATGATTTTGCCATGTCTTTTTTATTCAATAGTTTTGAATTTTTGTGACGCATTACTGTGCTCCAATAATAAAGAAATTTAAAAAATTTAAACGCAGTTAACTGTTTTTCTATATTTTTTTCTAGGTTTTTGAAAAAATCTTGCCCAAAGCAAAAAGAAGAAAGGGATAAAAAATCTAAAATGTTTCTTTTATAATTTTTAAAAACTCATAAAAAAGAAAACCAATAAAAAATTGTTTTTTTTTTCTATATGACAAATAACCTGAGTCATATATGAACATATACACGAGTAAGTACAACAAATATTTATTTTATTCAAATCTTAATGAAGGAACGTTATTTTGATAAGAATTTTTAATTGTATTGCTTTATAGTGGGTACTTAATCTCAGTGAGTTAAACAAAGATTTTATCAAAAAAAAAATTAACAGAATTAACTGGTATTTTTTGTTGTTTTTAAGGTATTTAATTTAAAGATAAAAAATATTATCTAAGCCAAAAAATCATATTAGATTTAAGTTGAAAAAAGGTTTAAAACAGATAAAAATTCATCAAAACAACGATTAAGATTGATGACTTAAAAAATGTTTTCCATTTGAAAGCTATTTCTCACTATGAATTAATTAATAGAATTAATATTTATGACAGCCCAGTTGGTGTAAATCAATACGTGTAACCAAAATTTATCCCAATTTAAAGCAACTAACAAAATATACGGATTATACCAGTAATTATACCGGTAATTTGTGTTTCTATTGTAAGAGAAGTTTTAAAATTATTATTCAAATATTCAAGAGCGAATATTAAATTCCCTGATTTTAATTTATGCAGACAATATGTTTTTCAAGAAGTTTTTTCTTTGGCAACATTGTTTTTTCAAAGTAATTTTACCGTAAATTATTCTCTTCTTCAAGTATTCGACTCTGTACACTACGTACACTTACAAAAACAAATAAATAATTTTTAAAATATTAGTTTAATGGAAATGAAATATGAAAATAGTAAACAAAATAAAATTTATCATAAAGCAAAATTCGTGATTTTTTTTTTTGTAAAACTTAAAATTAGTTTTGCTACTTAAGCAAATAAACTTAAAAGTGATAAGATAAAACTTTTTAAAAATTAATTAACTTTTTCCTTTTTATTTTACTTTCAGTGTAGTTTCTTTCATCATAAACCAACAGCCGATCAGCATTTGCAGCTGTATTTAGTTTGTTCTTCTCTTTGTACTTTAACGGGTATCTGATGTAAAATAAACTTTTCTAGACTAAACTGTATGCAGACCTTTCCATTTTATGTTAATTCTTAATTTTTTTAAATATTAAATAACAAAAAATTTTTTATCTGATTAAAAAATTATGTTTTTTTCTAAATTTTCTATGGCGTAAACTTGGCCAAATAAAAAAATCTTAAGTATTTTAGCTTGATTTGTACTATAACAATATGCCTTTATACCCGTTATATCAAAATTTGAGTTTATTGTTGTTATTGTAAACTATCTCAATTTAATTTTAAAGAAAAGAAAAAATAAAATCAATCATTGGTTATTATTGTTTTGTATTTAATTTTTGATTTCATTATTATTTTAATTTGGTCAATTTGTGTGGACAACCATCTTTAGTTTATCTAAGAATTGAGTGAGAAATTTCTTGAAGAGCCAAGTGAGCAGTAGTGAAATGACAATAGAAATCTGCATTCACCTGCAATAATCAATATTGGCAAATTGAAAAATTAAATCACTTATACCGCATTCAGACTAGGCAATTTTTCATGAAACTTGCATGAAATTTTTGTTTGTTGGTGAAGCAAGAGGAGTAAGCAATATGGTATTACTGGGATTTTGAGGGGATATTATTTTTGCTTATGTTTATTTTTAAATAACGCATATCGCTGCAACTTAAATAAGGAATTGAAAAAAATTGCATAGTGTAAATCTGGACTTAAACAAAAAAATATTTGAAAAAAAATAAACAGACTTCAAAACTGATTTCATTTACCTGTCTATAACTGTAAAAAGATATGGCCACATACATCAAATTTTATTAATTATTGGGACACCAATCTCCAAATTTTATATTTATAATAGCAGACTTAGCGCTACAGCTTCTTGTTAATTTACATCAATTAATCAAATCACGTCAACTATAGGGTCACCTATTAAACAAACAGGTTTTTTGTAAACTTCAATCGTCTGTCTACAACCTTTTAAGAGTTTTGCTATATAAATTAAATTCCATTAACTATTGTAACACCCTTTAGTTTATCATAAAAACGTTTATTATATTTATTATATCAAACAAAGTATTGGATATTCTGTCTAATTTTTAAGCGTTGGTATATAATGGTTCAAAAGATACGGCCATATACATTAAATTATATCAACTATTGGGACACCCTTTAATTTCTAAGCACAACTTTTTTTTAATTTATAAGATTATGGACTGTTTTTTAAATGGGACCAATCTGTGAGCATCACCTTTCAAATAAAATTTTTTTCCAAATTGATCCAGAAATGTCTGAGTTGTGGAGGCACAAATATAAAAAAGCAACATTCAGCCGAATTGATAGCCTACTTCCTGTTTTGAAGTTGTAAAAAAATTAAATGTGATTTGCCGTAACCACAAAAAGAAAAGAAGTTTTTTGTATGTGAGCAGTTTGCTCACTCAATAAGGGATTTTAAGAACAAATTATTTTCTTGCCTTTAAAATATATACTAATTTGACATTTGACATGTACCCATCAATTTATTACAGATATTTAATAAAATTATTCTAAAATATAACATGTTTATGTATTATCTATTTAATCAACTTGGCCACACAGGCTTACAAATTATAAATAAATAAATAATAATCGAATAATAACAAGTTTTTTATAGTGAAACTTATATTTTTGGCGAACTTTTGAGTTTTCGATAGTTTTTTCCTTTATGTTTTTTTAAGTGTATCTAACAGATTTTTGTGGCTCCTTTAAGGTCTTGAAAAAACTGATTTTAACCAAATAATAAAGAGTAGAAAAGATTGACATTGCTAAGTTCACTTCCCAGAAATATCTCTTTATATAGCTGGAAATAAATAACTTAGAAATTAAAACTGCTAGCAAATTCATTAAACTAGAGAAGAGATTCCTCTGATATTCCATTACTATTTGAAAGAATTAAAAAAAATATATTATTTAATTACGAAATCGTCCTAAAACCTGGCTCCACCTTCTTTAAACAGGTCCTTGGTGCCTGTGAATTGGCTGGGAAAAACGTTAGTGTTAAAGTTAGTGATGCAACATATATTTTCCACTACAACAGTTCAAGGATTGTTTAATTCAATACATTTGAACAACTTTTACTCTCTGACGTTAAATCAAGGACAATAAATTTATAAAGATATTGCACTTTAATACATTGAGGAGCCAATTGTAAATTGTTGTATTAATTAAAAATCCACTTTAGCCTTACAAATTAAAGAAATTATAACATGTCTGAGGTCATGGTCCTTTCAAGTAGTTCAATTTTATTTAATAAAAAGAAAGTAGACTTGATAAAAAAATATTACCTACCTTATGCCTGCTCTACAATAGATGTGTGAAAAATAAGCGAAAATCCTTTAACCTTGGGAATTTGTTAACAACTTCTTAACCCATTTTAAGAATGTATAAAGATTTTGTATTGTTGTTGTAATATATTTGTTATTTTTAAAGGCTCCGCGGGTTTAAAAACAAATTTTGGACACACAGTGGCAAAAGGAATACAAAAATTTATAGAATTGTATTAGTATAGATTTGATTGAGGTTGGCCTATATATATAGATATATATATATATATATATATATACCTATCGCTTCCTTAATATAAAAAGGCCCTTACTAATGTTTGGCCTTCTTTACAGGAAAAGGAAAAAACTTGATACAGTACAGTTTTGTAGTTGGAAATTTTTTAGTAACGCATTGTGTTCTTAAATTCTCTAATCAATTTTATACTATTGAAACTTTTTTAAACTTTTAATGGTGCATTATCGAAAAATGTATTAAGTTTGAATTAAAAAAAAACGAGTTAGGTCCTTTCTATATAAAGGTAACGATATGAAAATTGAAAAAGGTGAAACGTTTGTTGCAATTTACTTTTACTTTCTTCTTTTTTTTTAAACTCTATAAGAACTTAAGAAAATTGGTGAATTAAGTATGTTTTACAATTCTTAGAAAAAGTTAGACACTATAGGAACTTTTGTTTTTTGTAAATAAAAAGAACTGCTAGCTAGTGTGTTTCACTTCTATATTTCTTAAAATGTGTATGTAATTAAAATTTTCAAATACAAATCTCTGTTGAGAAGTATTAAGATTAATTTTTATGTATAGCTTTTTTTTAATATCTGCGTTCAAAAATTAAGCGATTTCATGAAATAAAAAAATTAAAATTAAATAATAAATTATGATAAACACATTAAATGTGTACAAGAATTAATGTTTAAAAAGTAAATACCCAAACTATGGCATCATTAATTCGCTGCTAATAAACAAGAACTAAATTTTATTTTGGAAAACATTTCAATATAAGAAAAAAGTAATTAAAAGTGCTATGCCAAATATACCCTTCACCATATATCTAAATCTTAATCCAATCGAAAAAACAAATATAGAGGTGACAGAGAATTGAAGCAAAAATAAAAAATGCCATCGGCTCTTAATGGGTTAAGCATTATTAAAAAAAGTTTATTATTTCCTTAAAGACCTCTTCAAAAGCTTTAAAATTATACCCATATTGATACTTAAAAAATTTTGAAAATTTCAGAGGCCCGTAACTCGAAAAATATGGGCGAGCGCCAATTTTTTCACTGGTTGTTTTTTCTTATTTTTAAATTCTCTATCGCCCCATATATGAGTTTTTTTTTATTGGAATTATTTGATTGTCCCAAATGATACAGAAAAAGTAGAGGTAGTGGTGTTTTGCCCGCTGCGTCGAAGGACATGGACCGATCTTGCTAATTTTCAATATCATATTTTTCAACACTTTGTCTGATCGATTGGCGTATTTATATTTTTTTTTGAGCTGATCTAGTGCCTCGGTAAACGGAGAGACAGACCGATATCGTTCAATCGACTTCGATATGCTTAAGAAGCCAGAATATGGGGCCGGAAATAGATATTGTATAAATTAGATGTGTGCACGATTTCGTTTATGTGTACAAATATAGTTTTATGTTCTCTCAACTTTTTTCCCGTTCCATACCCTTTCTACAATGAAACAACTCATAATTTCCGTTTTTTTTTTTTAATTTTCAAGGTGTAACATCTTTAAAAGTTTGAATAGTTGTGCTGAGATAGAGCGCCATTTGCCAACAGCGACAATCAATTGTCTGCCTGTCTGTTCTGCGACAATTGCTTGTATACACTGAAAGGTTTCGAAGCTTAACAAACAACGAAAATAACAACAGACGCTTATTTATTTAAACGCAAATGATATGCAACATGCAACTGATAATGAACGAATATCTTATTAATAATAATTTGTAAAATATCGCTTATTTACTGCAACATCGCCGCAACTGATAAAAGGAACATTTCGAGATAACTTCACTAACCCATTATTAATAAAGTGTTTTGTGTCTTTTATTAGCGTGAAATCGTTACAGTTTGTTGTAGTATGTTGGTGTAAAATTGTGTACGTATTGGGTTCGCTCATCTATTTCTTGCTGGAATGTAATGTTAGTTATGAGCAGACATTTTTTTGGTCTACACCTTTAATTTAAGCAATAAATAAGTTAACAAAATTTTCCCAAATTTAACGTCTCCTAAAAAATTACAGTTTGGAAGTTATGACGACGTAGCAGCAAATTAACTAAATCACTAATGTAAGGCCACACAAAGTTTTTAAATATTTATAATTTTATTCAACGAATGTTTAATTTAATTAAGCTTTTATATACTTTTTTCTTTAAAAATATTTAATATCTTGTGACATTGCAATCATAATTTCAAAATAACATTTTTATTACCAAGTGTGACATGTTTTTATTAAACGACTGTAAACTTCACATTAACAAAATCTTATAAAATCATAGCTATCTGCTTTATTGCTGCAGTAGGCAGATAAATCACGCCTGCTGTCATGCCTATTAAAAAATTCTATTTCGGATTTATTTATTTAAAATATTGTTATTAAAATTACAGTTATCAAAATTTACATTGTTTTGCAATCTTATTAAGACATTCATTGGGTGCAGTGTTTACAAAAGAAAATGTAAAATTGTTTCCGCAACAAGATTAGAAAATTGCTTTTTCATTAGTTGCGTTTTTGAAAAATAATGTTAAATCTGCGAAAATATTAATCAATATAAAATAATATTGAAAATCAACTGGCGGTACTGAAAATACTAAATTGTCCCATGACAAGACCGTAATCCACAATATGAAACGTGCCTTCCCCACTATTGAAGTATTCACTTATTTTAAAACATTTCATTATTTTTCTCTAGATGGGAAGCAGTCCGCAAGTCAGTTCTAATTACCGCTTCCAGGAAGACGCAAGTATCTAATAAAAATATGAATTTAGTGTAGAATTTATCTGCAACATATTTTTTGCCTTTTGTAAATGAATGTCAATTAACACAAGGCGTTTTAAGTGGCAACGCTGGCAGAAACATTGAGGGTGTTTCCTAAAAACTATAATGGTCAGGCAACAAATCAATTATTACCATTTTTCCCCCAAATGGAACGTTATGGATGTGGATGAATCGCTGTTTAAGCAAGCGATTTGGGAATATAGCAATTTCTAGCAGATGTTGATCATTAAATTTGTGTATTTTCACCAATTAGTCTTTTTGTTGTGGGGTTTTTTAAAGTCACAGCAGGAAGCAATCGGACAATTCTTGTGAATTTTGATCTAGAAGGCTCGCATCCATGCTAATATTCGAAGCGTAAAGCCTACATTTTAAGTATATTATACTCCAAACTTAAGATTAAATAATTCCATTACAATCCAGCCTTTTTTTAAACCCTTGAGCTGTGGCTAAGTAAACTCACATTTTTTTGTTTGTTTTTATACCTTAAAAATCCTTTTCTTTTTGTAAGAAATGTTAAAATCACAATTTGTTTTTTACTTACTGTCTATGTTGCCATCTTTGACGTTGGGTTCACTCATTTTAGATAATTTTTATTTTTTTTAGGCTTTTTAAAATTTGCAAGATTCTTTCTTCTTTTAAAAGCCTCTTTAATTAATCAAACTTAATTAAAAAATAAAATTTAACTTATTCAGGCACAAATTATTATTAGGATGAATACTAATTTAAATATTTTTAATTTAATTAAACCGCACTTGATTTTTCATCACATTTTTTCTAACTGATCTTACCAGAGACAAGTGATGCATTTTTATATATTTTAAACTTAGACAACTGGCAGTTTTTGTCTATTATATTTTATTTTTTCTTTCTTACTTAGTTTTTTTAAAACAACAAGTAGTAATAAAAATATTAAAATATAAGATACGAATAACGGAGATATATTACCTACTTGCTCTTAACAGTACGATAACAAAAATACTTGTTAATGCGTATAAACTTCTGCACCCTACAACTAGTATTTTCTTAATTATTTTTTCAAAAAAGTAAATAATAGAAATGTGTTAGTAAAAAATTGTTTACATTTTTATTGCTTAGCGGTAGATGTTAAATTTTGTTGTAATTTTTTATTCAGTTCTTTATTACACGTGCCTTACTTATCGACTGGTAAGTCAATATTATGCTTGTATTCTTTACCCATTTTTCAAGGTTTTTAAACTTTAGTAACCAAATATATTTTTTTTAATGTTGAAGCAAACGAAAACAAAAACAGGATTAAAAAAATTATTTTATAAAATTTTAATTTAAATTTATTTTGCTATTATTTTATTATACCCAGTTAAAACTTTACTCAACTCATAAGTTGTAATTAGTAAGTAACTAACTTTTCAGCTATCAATGGATCCTCTTTTAAAATAAAGTTAATTAAACTTTAAAGTGGTTATTTGCCTGCTCTGCGACATCTTACAAATAACATTGTTGCGAGATTAAGATTTGAAACTTTTAAATATATGTAGCAACAAATCATACGTTAAACTTTTACGTAATCAGCTTACAAGTCAGTTAAAATACATGTTTTTTATGAGCGTTGTCACAATCAATACGTGTCCGTCAACGCAAAGTACGAAAGTTGGTCAACTTTTAACTTTTGACGTACATTTGTTGAATACTTTGACAACTATCAACTGCTTCTTCTTCTTCTCTGTTTTCTTTTAACTCTTACTGTGTTTCAATTGTGTTTTGTGATTTTAATAAAATAATTTTGGTGTCAAAATATAAAATACAAATTAAATTAAATTATAAAGTGAATAAAATACAAATTAAATTTAAAAGTGAATAAAAATAGAGAGCAAACTTTGATTTAACATCCGTCAGCAAAGTATTCATTGTGCAAACCTCATCCGTCGTTACTTTGACTTTAGTTGAATTTGTCAAAGTACAACGTATGACGGTTTCTATGTGCCCCGGCCTTTAAGCCTGGTACTCTGTCCGAATTTGTGAAAATTGTTGAGCAACATTGATTATTTCATGTGGAAAATTTGACATTTAAAATTTGGAGTCTCTCTCGCGATTTAGAAGACTTAACCGTTTTATTGTTTTCACGTATACTACATTGTTTTAGAAATGTAAACAAAATACATATGATCAGCTGTTGTTCGAAAAATTCCGCATGAAATAATGCCTCTTTGCTTAATTTCACAGTTTTGATAAAATGTTGCCAGAAACATTTTATATGTTTTTCTTTAGTAAAAACTGAGTACTACTTTTGCAACATTTTTTCATAACTTTTTCATACAAATTTTTTTATGTACTTATGTAGTTTGACAGCATTGCACATGAAAAACTGAACAAGGTACCAGGCTTTAGCTAAAAAAAACTGAGCTTAATAAGTTTTTACTTCTACCACTAACAAGTGTGGTGGATATTTGAACAGAAAAAAGGTGGGGTTAATTTTATAAAAGTGTCTCCAATAAAATATCATCAGTGTGAGATCAAATCCCAAAAAATTAAATAAATAACTATTCTTGAGAAGCTATGGCGGATGAGTTCTTTAAAAGGGCATTGTTGAACAACAGCACTTAAAAGCTCCCTGACTCTTAATTAGAAAAGAAAAAACAAAAAAAAAAGATGCAGAACAGCAGATAAGATAGTTAAGCCGGCTGTGTACTTAATCATGCAAATCGTAGGTTAGACGGCGACCGAGCGTTAGCTATAGAGAAAAGCAACAACATAGCAGTGTGCGACAGTCGTGTTTAAGTTTAAGAGATCGGCTGATAAAACAAGGCCCCATGCGTTCGAGTCTAAGAGGAGCCACATCATTATTAGGGTGTAACTGGCTGTGCTACGCAACTGTGATTAACAAGTCATCGTGTAGTTCGAGTCTACTCGGATTCAAAAATTGTTGTGAGGTGGGTAGCGGCTTAAGTTTATAAAAACGTTCAGTTAACAACAGATCGTTAATAAAAAACTATCCAAAGCAGCAGCATAAAAAACACAAGACAAGAATGAAAATGAGTTAAAGTTTCGAAACACAAACAGATCATATGGTTAAGTCTGAAGTTAATTGTTCACAAATAGCCATCATGCTCATGATCGAGTTGCCGCTGCAATATCTGAGAGAGATCTGCTCTGTCTAGTATCTGATGAAGTGATAGCATTTAGTAAAAATTTGCTTCACCACGTTACAACAAAAACTAAATAAAAACAGATTTTAGTAATAAAATGTTCGCCCGTAAAAGGAAAAACAGTCAAGTTCGCTAGCAAGTTTTTGAACCCGGCCTTATGATATGTATAAAGATCGGATAGTAGTCTAAATTCAATACCTAAAAAAGAGAACAGAAATTAATAATTAAAATGCAAAAAATGTTTCCGTTCAAATCAAAGAGAATAAATTCGGATTAGCAAGAAAGCTCTGCAACATGCCCTTTTTCAGAAAGGCTGAATTACATTATTGTTACGGAATAAAAGAAGACTTTATACAATAAATGAAAATAATTTCTAAATATTTGTTAATCAGTTTTCTTTGTGTGTCAATGTGCGAGAAAAGTCAGCTTACTGTTATATTTCCAAATTGAGCAACCAAAAGTTAGTGTTCAGTCACTTGTGGCATGTTATAGCCAATACAAACCATTCAATGGTAATTATGGAGTAGATAGTGATCACTGACTGACATAACTACAAGTCATTGGTTAAAACCTCGAATAAGATAAAAGTGTCACAGAAATGCTTTCAAGCGGCTTAAAATTGGTACTTTATTTCTATAACAGTCCACCCTAAATACGAGCGTAAGACGTTATTTAACTGTCAAAAATTCTCATGCCCATACCAAATTTATGAGACCAACATAAATAGCGCGACGCTAACGTTGGACAATTGAAAAATCCAATTTTGACTGCGCGTAAAAAGTGAAGTTGGCTGCAAAAGAAGTATTGTTATTGTTTTTTTTTTTTTGTGGTATATACAAAAGTATTTCCAACAGTAATGACATTACAGCTACTTCAAGGTCTATTTCGCGATTTTATCTCTCTTAATTATTTTAATTTTGTGGTTTTTAGCAAATAAGATAAGTAAATAATACTGTTCGTTTCATAACGTTGGCGCTCTTATTTAAGTTACTCATTACAGCGTAAAAACTAGACGCTAAATTACGTCGTGCCTAACGCCCGTATTTAGGGTGGACTGTAAGGCCTCAAATTCACTTTTGTGTTTTTCAGCAATTCTATCTACTAAAAAACGGAACAAAGATTGACTCAATTGTTGTTACGAATATCAGCTATTCATAATTGTTCTTGTTCTTTATACCGAATGTTTTTGTTTATAAAATCTTGTTTTTTTTTCTTTTTTTTTACACACTCTTGAATATATTTTCTTAGAAAGATGAAGTTTACATAAGATTCGTTGTAGCTTATCACGTTAAACGTTTTTTTAAAGGTGCTATATTTTTTTAAGCCCTAAAAATCTTTAAACACAGATTATAATCATCATTAACTTGGCGTTTAAAATTTAAGTATTTTTGGATTCGTATTTAAATGTATATATTGGAATGATAGCTAAATCAGTTGTCATGTAAATGCTTTATTTCAAAACTCATTAAATGCAACAAAAAATATTAACACAAGTAAATTTTAATTAACATTTTAGTTGCGATCAAGAAAATTTTAACTTCCCAACTGAGATTTGATTGATTAATTTGTTTGACGCAATGAATCTTATCTCACAATGTAACTGTTATTAGTCGTTTTTAATATTGCTTTGTCATTTCTATAAGAATAGATTAGTTGTAATACACACATCCATACAAATATATTTTTTGAAATGTTTTTTTGTTAAGAAATAACTTTATTAAATTTTACCTGTTTCTTATCTTGTTGAAATTAATTTCAAATGCTTTGTAAGGACAAAAAAAGGAATTATTGTGGACAATTTATTTCTTTGAACTTATCTGATCAATCCTTTCCACATTCTAAATGCAAAAGTTAGGTATCACATAAAATTTGGATTACAAAAAAGAAAAAAATTATATGAATTAAGCAGAGCTGTAAACGAATGATTCATTTTTGGTTTTTAACTCACCGTGAATTAAAATCTTTGAATGCATTCATCTGTTCCAAAAAATGAATTGAATTAAAATTTGAATGCATTCACAATGAATTTGAATTCTTGAATGCCATTCACTTGGCCACACAAAGTTAATGAATTTGAATTTGAATGAATTTATTATGAACAAAATTTGTGTGAATGCATTCCTTTCATCAGCCAAAAAATGAATTAGAATCTGAATGGATGTATTATGAATTTAAACGTCGTGAATGCATTCACTCGCCATCGTATTAAATTAATTAGAATTTGAATGCAATTATTGGGAGGAAAAATATATTAAAGGAATTCATTTTTTTACAATAATTCTTTTAAGTTGAAAATTATACAGTGTGTGTTTTACTACGTCGGCCATGTCATAAGCTGCAGAAAAGTTAACGCGTGTTATATCGGGCATGATAAACGCTGTAGAAAGGGGTGTTACATAATTGACGTGACTTTGACGATTATAGTGTTATCTTTTGAACTATAAAAGATAAAAACTTGAAATTTACGCAGTGTGTGTTTTTACATCGGCTGTGATAAACGCTATAGAAAAGTTAAAGAGTGTTGCCAAATTGATAAAACGCAGTGTGTTACTACGACGACTATGATAAACGTTGTAGAAAAATTCGTGTTATTAACTATTTACCAAAAAACCAAAAATATTTCATACCTTCGCAAGCCGTTTACAATTTTTAAGAAATTAACTTTGTTACAGTTTCCATGACAAATGTAAATGTGAGTGAAATAGAGAATGTACAATAAAATCTGTCTAGTATTTAAGGTCGGTAAAATAATTCTAATTTGTTTGCCAGTGTAAAGAATTTAGTTCTAAAATTTCATTTGAATTTTTATCATATGGTAGTTAAAACAATCCAATTGAACAAGATTATTTAAATTTTTGTTACCTGCCATTTTCACAATGTAGCACGTGGCCAACAAACAGACCATTCAATGACCCATTTTTTGTTGTTAGCACTAAATTAAGGGGTAGGTACTTTCTTTATTACACTTATAATGAGATTTTTCGTGGAAACTGTTTCAAAGTTTTTTTCTTAAAAAATGTAAACGGTTTGCGAAGGTGTGAAATATTTTTGATTTTTTTTTGGTAAATAATTAATAACACGAACTTTTCTACAGCGTTTATCATAGTCGTCGTAGTAACACACTGCGTTTTATCAATTTTGCAACACCCTTTAACTTTTCTACGGCATTTATCACGGCCGATGTAGTTACACACACTGCGTAAATTTAAAGTTTTTATCTTTTGTAGTTCAAAAGATAACACTCTATTCGTAAAAATCACGTCAATTTTGTAACACCCTTTAACTTTTCTATAGCGTTTATCATGGCCGATGTAGTTACACACACTGCGTAAATTTCAAGTTTTTATCTTTTGTAGTTCAAAAGATAACACTGTAATCGTAAAAATCACGTCAATTTTG
Source organism: Cistogaster globosa (assembly GCA_937654795.1). Lineage (NCBI taxonomy): Eukaryota > Metazoa > Arthropoda > Insecta > Diptera > Tachinidae > Cistogaster > Cistogaster globosa. Next base: position 62,529,949 of record OW569406.1, read on the forward strand.
TAACACCCTTTAACTTTTCTATAGCGTTTGTCATGGCCGATGTAGTAACATACACTGCGTAAATTTCAAGTTTTTATCTTTTATAGTTCAAAGGTAAAACTATAATCGTCAAAGTCACGTCAATTATGTAACACCCTTTAACTTTTCTACAGCGTTTATCATGCCCGATATAACACCCGTTAACTTTTCTGCAGCTTATGTCATGGCCGACGTAGTAAAACACACACTGTATAATTTTCAACTTAAAAGAATTATTGTAAAAAAATGAATTCCTTCAATATATTTTTCCTCCCAATAATTGCATTCAAATTCTAATTCATTTAATACGATAGCGAGTGAATGCATTCACGACGTTTAAATTCATAATAACTCCATTCAGATTCTAATTCATTTTTTAGCTGATGAAGTGAATGCATTCCTAAAAAATAATTTCATGATGAAACTCAAATTCTTATTCATTCATTTCATGTGGGTAAGTGAATGGCGATCAAGAATTTTAATTCATTGTGAATGCATTCAAATTTTAATTCAATTCTTTTTTGTGTGGAATGAATGCATTCAAAAAATCACAATTCAATGCGGGAATGATTCGCAGGAATGATTCAAAAAAGAATCATTCGTTTACAGCTCTTGAATTAAGTTATAGAATACATATTACTCGTCGTTTGTATTAGGTAATGGGAAATGTGTTAACAGCAAGCATACTTTCAGGCATAAGAAATAAAATTATTACAGATTTAAAAATTCAACGTCCGTCAGCCGTCCCTTAAATTAAATCTCTCAGGACTTTTCGAATAATTGTACAAAAAGTCGCAGATAAAAACTTGTTAAAAATAAGAAAAATAATTATTTTTTATTTTTGTGCTGGCAATAAATACACAATACTTTTTAAATTATTAAAACGAGAATGTAAAAAAATAAGTTAATTTTTTGATCCATAAAATTTTTTTTGTAAAATTTTAGTCATAATGTAAACCACAAAAAAAAACAACTTGTAAACGTTAAGAAGCCCAGGTGAAAAGTATTTACAAAACGAATATTTTTACGTACTTCACAAAAGAAGCTCTTAGTAGTTGTTTTAGCAAGTAAATTGGAGAGTAAAATAGGATTTTTTTGCTCTTTCTGTAATTGACTTGCGAAAACTTTGCGAAAAATGTAAAGGATGTCTGTTGTATAAATCCTTTTAACCAGGGCTGTATATATAAATAATACAATAATGATAACATTTTATAAAAATATCAATGTGTGATTTTTATATTTTGTTGATTTGAAAGTAATGTAAGTCCACTTGGAATCTTCAAAACTATAACTTTCTTAAAACTAATAATTAATAAAATAAATTTAATTTAATATAAAAAATATCAATTACGAAAATTATAGCCCTTTCACTTTTTTATTGTAAACCACATAGCGTACTTTACTTGCTAAAATGCCACAAATTTGTAAGATTCATTTATTAATTTGTTAGATTTTATTTTTATTATCTGTTTTTTAACCCATTAAATATTTTTAAACATTTTTAGTAAATCTTACATGAGTAAATCGTTCTTAAAAAAAATAAAACAATTTCAAAGTTTGAGAAACAGTAAACTTTTCCTACAGTTCTTAGAGGTTAAGGGGTATTACCCTTCAATAGTAAAAAAGTTTGGAAGAAGGGGGGAAAAATAATACAATTGTTAAATGTAAGACAAGCTCGTTGAAATAAAACCTTTTTACCTCGGCAGAGCTATGCATATTTCCTTGGCAGCTCAAACACATTCATACTTCTATTTTGATTATTTATGAAGTTCTGACATTACATTTATATAAATGGCTTTTTATTTAGAATACCCTATACCACAGGTAAAAAGCTGGTATATCTAAGTGTGTCATTCCATTTGTAATTTCTACAATATCCGTTTTCGAACCCACAACGTAAATATTCTGAATTCTTATGCATAGCGAAGTCAATTGAGCGATGTCCGTCTGTCTGTTCGCGTTCGTGATGAAATCAACTTTGCCAAGGCACTAGGCTCAAAATCTTGTATCACAGCATCGTTAAGCATTAATAATTAGGATGACACTATTAATGAAATAAAAGATAATCTCATCCGGTTTCCGAACAAAATAAAATTAATGTGAATACTGGGTCACTCTATTATTACTGGAAATGAAAGAGCTGACTACGTAGGAAAAGAAGTTTTTAATTTGCCGCTTATTTTTATTATTATTATTATTGATTATCAATGAAACTTTAGGGGTCCGTCTAAAGTTTTAATATAAAATTTGCAATATTTAAAATATTCCTTGATGTAATGGACCAATGTGGATATCATAGAGAAGCTTTTTAAATAAACAATCATAAACTTAAAAAGAAATATGTTAAAAAAAAGTTTGTTATTATAAATTTTTTGAATATTTTAACCTTGTTAAGCAAAATTTGCATCTTTTTGTAAAAAACAATTTGTTATAGATTTTTGGGCTAGTTTAATCCTTGGGAATCTTAATGGATCATAATGGGTTAACAACTTGTTTGTGATATGAATAGCGCTTAGTATGAATTTTGATAATACCTCCGATGATATCCATATTGTCCCATTTAACATTTTAAGGATATGTAAACTTGCAATAAATGGGTTACCGACGGTTTTCTCTTTTAACTTTTTTTCTTTAAATTACAACCATTAATTTTTAAAGAAAATACTTTCAAAATTAATATTATTATTTTTTTTTCTTTTTGTTAAAACAGGGATAAAAACTAGAATAAAAAACTTATATTTGTAAAAGGTTTATAAAAGGTTTAATAAGGTATTAAACACTTATAAATACTTAAGAAACTATGCTAAAGCACATTTATGAATAAAACTGTTTAAAACAAGCTTTTAATGCACAAACAAATTTTTTTGTGTGTGTTTGACTTTAATATGTTCGGTAAGAAAAAGTTTTATTTTCCTTTTCTAAATATTTATTATTAAATATATATTTCTTTTAAGATCTTTTTACTATTTTTTTAAGTTCTCGTTAGAAAATTTGTTTATTCGCAACTCTGATTTCTAATAAAGGTTGAAGGCTAAAACTAAAACAAACAACTCACGTTAGTTATTTTCCATATAAAAACATTTTTGTATCACAAAATAAATATTGACATTAAAACAAAACGAAATATATTTATATGTTAATAAAAATAATATTATGCGAAAGCAGAAAATATAAAAACTAATGTTAAATGATGAAATTAAGAAATTACAGATTGAGTAAAACAAATTGGTTTTAAAAAAATACTAATTGAAATTTTCACATTGCATTAAATAATTAAAAAAATACTCTTTACTAATTTTTACTCCTTTTTTTTTATTTTCTACAACTTAACAAAACTATTTTTTTAGTCATGTGTTTTGATGTGGAATAATCTATATACTTTTGATGAAATCATGCCTTTTATCCTTTTTATTTATAGAGTATGGGCCAATTTTATTTTCGATGATTTTTCATTTCAATGTTGACAAACAAAAAAAAAAAAACTAATAAAAATTAAATCTGTCAAACTAGAATAGTCAAGCTTAGAAATAAACGTCCTCAATTAGCATAAAATTTTCCGTAGTTACCATTAATAACGAAATATTAAAATAAGTAAGAGTGCGATCAAGGCGAATCAACATAAGGTGGCAGCGCGGCTACAACAATACAACAATAAAAAGAAAAACAGGCACTTAAGTGTATGATGAACTTTATAACACAAATAATTACTACACTTTATTCTTACCCTTTCCAATAACGTTTTTGCTAAGATTCGTTTTTTAAATTGATTTAAAACTCTTCTTACCATTCTTTTTTAAAGAATAATAAAAAAAGATATTTTGTGATATAAAAGTATTCACTTTTGACAGCTATTCTACACATTACAAAATTAAACAAAAAATTCTCAGCTGCCGCAACGATGCCACCTGGTAAAATTAATTCACCTTGAGTGCGATATTCGGCTATGCACAATATTGTATACCCTTCACCATGTATGTAAATCTAGTTTATTGAAGTAGCTCCTATCAAAAAATAAATATTGGGGTGACAGAAAATTAAAAAATAAAAAAAATTAAGTACAAAATATAATTTTATTTAAAAAATTTTTTTGTATTTTCTTAAAGATCCTTTCAAAATCTTTTAAACGATAACCATATTGATAAACTTAAACAAGAAAGTGTGCTATATTCGGCTATGCAGAATCTTAAATACCCTTCACCATAAATATAAATCTAGTTAAGTGAAGTAGCACCAATCAAGAAAACAAATATTGAGGTGATAGAGAAATAAAATATATTACAAAAAAAAAAAAAAAACAATTAATTGTCTTGAAAAGCTTTTCAATGATACTCATATTGACAATCGAACATTTTTGTAAAGATTTCAAAGGCCGATAACTCGAAATACATATATGGGTGAGCGGCAATTTTTTTACTTGATATTTTTTTCTTATTTTTCAATTATCTATCGCTCTGTATTATTGTTTTTGTTTTTTATTGGAGTTATTTAATTGTTCCAAATGATAAAAAAAATTAAAGCCAGCGGTGTGTTTTGCCCACTGCATCGAAGGACATAGACCATTCTTGCTGATTTTCGAAACGATGTCAATCGTCGTTTTACAATTTTTTCTAGCTGATCTAGTGCCTTGGAAATGTTGAATTCAACACTAACACGTGCGGACAGACGAGCAGACGGACATCGTTCAACCGACTTCGGTCAGAAATGGATATTGTAGAAATAACAAACGGAATGACAAACTTAGTTATACTTTTTGTGGTGAAGGGTATAAAAAAGTAAATTTAAAATTAGGGATTTCCAGTACAAAGGAAGTATTAGACATCAGCAGAATGTTAAGCATTTTCTGGACCGCTACATCGTTTATCAGCAAAAAAAATTTTACTTTTGGTTGTATTTTTATTAGTTTCAAGCTAAATAATAAAGATCAATTTTATTCTTAAGCCGAAGTGCTGTGAGACTTTTATCATTCAAGAAACTAATTTATGGTTTTCAACACAAGATCATTCGGTGGCCACACTTCATTTTCCTTAAAATGGATATGCAATTGATACGCAATTTACTTTCGTTAAATGAAGCTTAAATTAAACTTATTAATACGTGTAAATATTTTTTCTTATAACTTTTATTTCTTTGCTTTTTATATTAACACAGATTTGTAATTTTAATTAATTATTTAAGTAAATAATTTATTTTTTAACAACAATTCGTATAAATATTTATAAAACTTTAATTTATTATTGTTGTAAAACTAATAAAAAGTAATTTTAACATTATTTAACATTTTGAACTTTAGGTTTTTCTTTTTTTTGTGACTCTGAAATAGAACGTGGTAAGAATAGTATAAGAAAGGCACATGACATCGTAGCAAGACAGGCTACGTAAAAAGTCATCTCACAGTACGTGGATAAGAATGCACCAATTATATTTGTGGCAACAACGCTACCAATGCGACCCATCATCAGAGAAATACAAATGGCCATGGCTCTGAAATAGAAAAAAGTTATTAAGAATGTTAAAAAATGAAATATATTTTGAGTATCTGGTAGTTGCACCAATCTGTAGGCAAGTGGTAACGTGATTAATATTTAGCTCAAGAAATAAAAAAAAAAATATTTAATTTTTTTCCATATTGTAAGAATCACACACGAGAACTCTCAAATTAAACGTAAACAAGACGATTTATAAAACCAGATCTAATACAAGGAACTACTCTTGAATTAAACCAAAAAGATATCAAGTTCGACAAGATTTTCTTAAGAGAAAAGTGCAGACTAGAATTATAATTTAAAAAACAACAAAAAAAAAACACTAAGAAACAGTTCAGATCTTTCTATATTAAAAGAATCAAGACGTTTTTACTCCCCTATCAATAGAAATCGTAGTTGTGAGCAGAATTTTAAGCAAAACGACAAGCAGAGAAATTAGTTGTGTATAGACGGTTTTATCAATAAAATTATACAAAGTTAAGTAAACAAACTCACTTCAAAGAAAATAATTTTAATTGTGTATTTGATTTTAAAAAATAAACAAATACAATAAAACAATGTGTTAGTAAACGATTAGAAAATTATTTTTAAAAAATTTTGCAAAATATTTTCTTTTTTAAATAAACTCAAGCTTATGTCTTAACTTATAAATTAACGAAAATCAAATTTTATTTAAAAGCACTTACGTATATACTTTTGATTTGTTTAATTTTTAAGATTATGAACTGCTTTTAAAACGGGAAGCATAATCTATCATATTAAAATTCAAAACCGATTCAAAAATTACTGAGTTCTGCAGACACAAACACAAAAAAACAAAATCCAGTCGAACTGATAACCTCCTTCTTTTTTGAAGTCGGTTAATGAAGAAACGTATTGGGTATTATTGAGACAGAGGAGATCGGCTAAGCGAAAGAACTTACTTTTTCGGGTATTGATTGCTCGTAAAATCTTTCGGCTTAATCATGAACCCAGTAATGTTTTAAACACATTTACCACAGCAACTACCGATTGCAAAATTTAAAAGAGAAAACATTTATACATATGAGAACGATTATTTTGAAGGCGGCAAGGCAATAAGGCGAAAGGTTGTTGTCTAGGCTGATTTTACCGCTGCAGTCCAATTTTACTATTTCCTATTTTTGTTGACGACTATGGATAAATAATTTACCAGGTGGTCTTAATAACCCAGGTGTTTTTTTGTTTATGTTCGACGTTATTGTCAAAATTTTAAAATGAATTCAAAAATAAAAAATTTTCAATTAATTTGAAAATGTAAAAAGTTGTAAGTTTTATAAAACTAAACTTTAAAAATCAAAAAATGAAATGTGTGTGTGTGTGTATTGCTGCATATAAAGGATAAAGAAACCAGCTGGGTACAACTTCATTTAAAGTACCAAATGTTGATAGAGAGATAAATTAAATTCGGCTTTCTTTTGACGACAATAAACAGTTAAGTGATGTCAGTTCTAAGGATTAAGTAAACTAACAAGTTCTTAAAAACCTTTTATTCTGAAAAAAGTGAAAACATTAAAAACTTAAAATAATCTTGCGTTATTTATTAAAGTATTTATTTATTTGTAAATACATATCTATGTATTTTCACGTATTTTTAGATTTAAAAATGCTTCAATAAAAAATACCTGTTAATTTTTAACACGAATGTGTTGTTGGTAGATATCATAAATATATCAACATTTTGTTGTTTTTAGTCCCAGTACTAATTATTACTTCTTAGAAATACTTCAACATGTTTTCAATTTTAAAGACAAGCCAACCTAAATTCGACGTGCTGTTAAGCAATATTTTTGTAGTCTTCTAATACACAATAATCTAAATATTTATTAAATCATAAACCAGAACAGCCTCTTTAAAAACGCTAAAAAAATATTAAAGTGACATCACTGAAATACAAAAAATCATGTTTTTATTATGTAGCTGCTGCATTCAAAACAATTACGAAGCTGGCTATATGGCGGAAAATGTAGGTAGCAGCATTTGATGTCGTGTGTTTGCGTAGCTTGCTAATGCGAATGTTTTTAAAGCATAAGGCCTAACTAAAACTTAATTTCAGAATCCAATACTTGATTAATTTAGTTACGGATATCAAATGTTTTAATGGTGCAAATTTTGGTAAATATTTAAATAAAACAGATATAAAAGGCGATTTCGCACGTTATTCGAATCATTTTAATTTCTTCATTTATTTTGTTTGTTTCTTCTTCTTTTTTTTTTTTTGTAACATAAAAAAAACGTAATTTTTCGTTAAAATATGTAGAAAATTTAACAAATTTAACGAATAAACTTTTTAGCGAACTGAGTGTGAACTCACCTAATATGTATAAGTAAGCTTTTGGTAAACACTTACCTTAATTGTGTGGGATATAATTCAACAGTCGCTCCACCTAAAACATTAATATTCACACCAGTCAGGAAGAATAAACTGTAAAATATTGCTGACACCGAAGTAAAGGGAAGCCAAACGGCCAATAAACCACAAGAGCAAAATAGAATAATGCAATTGACTAGAATTTTTAAATTTAAAATTAAAAATAAAAAAGAAAACATGAGAAACATTTTATCACTCACATAATATGAAAGTTTTTTCTATACGATTTATTATCACTCCTATTAGGGCTAACGCCAAAACATACGATGTTTCCATAAATAATGAGTAAAAATATGTTGTATTTTCCAACTTATCCGAACAAGCCATGGTCTAGTAAAAAAAGAAGAAAAAACGAACATTTTAAGGTTTTTAGCTCTTCACTTTAAATTTCGTTATCTTTTTATTTTAAGCTTAAAGTTAGAGATACCCGCTTCATCGAAGGACATGAACCGATCTTGCTGATCTCTAATAGCACCTCTTTCGACACTATGTCTGATCGATTGGTGTATTAAAGTTTTTTCTAACTGATCTAGAGCCTCGGTAAATTTAATTTCAACACTAACACGGACGAGCAGACGGACTTCGCTAAATTGACTTCTGTTTCCTTACAGTGGATGTTGGGTAGCAAAGTACCGAAATATTGAAAAAAATAATTTAAAAAACCTTAAGCTTCAATCAAATAGGTAAGAAAATAATGTATTAAAAAAATTATACTCACTCCGTTTGTTTGAATTTCATTTTTGGCATAAATAATTTCACATAATCTTTCTTTGCTTTCAGGATTATATCTCATGAATTCTCCCATTGCATTTATAATGTAGGGATACCACATGAACATACCGTTTGTTATTACATACAACCAAAATTGTGTCATGCATACAATTAAAGTTCTGCGCAAATACTTTTGACGAAATAGCGGCACAGTTTGATTCCACATTGTCAGTAACAGTTTAGAGAAAAATTTCATATCTTTATCTTGTATCGTCGAAACCACCTTGCAATCTTCTTCATCAGGTAGTAGGTGGGAAATCTAGTGGTGAAAGAAAGAATGAAAGAAGAAAAAAGAACTTTTAATAGAAACTTTTTTTTGTTGTTGTTGGAAAGAATAAAAACCTTCAATTCTTCTCTGCCGCCATTCATTTTATACATTTTTTGTAAAACTTTAATTGCTTCATCTTCTTTGTGGACGGAAAGTAAGAATTTCGGACTTTCCGGCAGGAAATATAAAGAAATTCCCGCTAAGAACCCGGGTAAACCACAAACCACTGCAAACAAACGCCAGGGCTTGTAAGTGATGCCCAAAAACGGTATCGGCAAACGCCATTCTTTATTAATAATCATTAGTCCAAGAGCAGGCATAAACAACGCACCACATCCGTATATAAAAGCTGAAATCATAATGGCTCTTGATCGTGTACGATGAACGTGAAATTCGCCCAGATAGGCGTAGACTGTGGCAGACGCACCCGAAACACTAAAGTAAGGAATAGTAGTATAGAAAAGCATGTTATACAAAACAAAATAATATGTGTAGCTAACATGGATAAGCTTTTGCAAGTTGCCATCATTCTAGAGCATTATAGGTTTAACTATCCGATTATCTTAAATTAAACTGTCTTTAATTAAAAAAAAAAAACTTTTAACCGTAATTCATTATTTTTATTTTTAAAACAAAGTGTTCAAAGTCCCCAGATGAACTACAGAAATTTTAAGTAACCCAATCTGTCAGACATAGCTTAGGAAATATATTATTGAAAATCCGTTTATTTGGTTTTGGAAAATAAAACCATTTCTACTTCTATTCTTTGGTACTTTTCTCTACAAAAAAGTTAGGCCATTTAACTCTAGCGGTCAGTAAAATTTATGAGACATCTAATGTCTCCAGTGGGCAATGTTAAGATGATTTGTTTTTGGGTTTATGCTTTATTTTGATTTAAAATGTAAAAAAGGCACCCATGGTGAACAAGGCTGGCCAACTAGGACATAAGGAAGTAATTTTACAATCACTTTATTTAGTTTGCTATGCGTTTTTTTTTTTTGGACTTTTTATGTATAGAAAGGCCGTTAGCGAAGGCAGTAGACCTCAATGGGCATCTAGTGGAAAAGAGGAACCAGCCATTTTACTCTAGTGGTCAGTGAATGACTGTGCAGATTGGGCGGAAAATGTACAACGAGAATATAATTGCACCCAGTTGACCATTAGATGAGTAATAGCGCTTCTGGGCGGGACCAATTTTAAGTTCTTATTTATTAAATTATTGTACTTAATTTTGCTCTAAAGGATCAATAATATAGGCAATGGTTCTCAGTAGGCAACAATTAGTTGTGGGGTGCTAACAGACTATAAAGGGGTAATGGGTACCCAAGGGGGGGATTGTTTGTTTTCTATTGATTAGACTATAAAGCTTAATTATACATAAAAGTTTATTAAAGAAAGAAATATGTGATTTAGATCACATGGAGCGCACGAAAGCAGCTTATAACTCTTAAAGAGGGCGATGAACATCAGAAGAAGCCCACTAGGACAAAGAGGGCCGAAAGAACTCAAGAAAACAGTGGCCCCCTGACGTTGCTAAAATAAAGTTTTTTAGGTTATTATGATATTACTTTATAGGTTCAAAATACCACAAGAGCAGGCAATGGAATTTAGTGGACGTCTTGTAGATTTCAGAGAGACAATTGATTGTTGCTCTTTTAGGCTAGAATGTTTATGAAGGACACACTTTGTACCTCCAATGACCAGTATTGTATTCCAGATTGTTATTTTTATTTACTTTTGAGTTTATAAGGAACCATTACAAAAAGGGAAAATCTATTTAAACATTGCGATATTTTTGTAGCATGTAAAGCTTCTTGTGAAATTTCAGATTTTAAAATACAAAAAAAAAAAGAAAAAAAAACAGCTGCAACGTGAGACAATACTCCCGTTATTCGTGATATTATTTCGTGAGAATATTTATTCCAGCACGAACGAAATTTGTTTAAAAGGCTCGTAAAATCTCTGACTAAAAATTTACTTATTTGATTGTTCAAACCATAGTTACGTTTTCTTTTGCTATTTGTATAAGATTTTTACCAAATTAAGAAATTTCAAAGTTACAACCAAACAATTTTCTATTGTTATAAAAAAGTTCATAGTTTAAAAAATAATGTTTAAATCTCTACCTTAGAAATTGTATATAACCATATTAAAATTAATTTTAAACGTAACTAATAACCGTAAATAATGGCAAAGAAAAACTACTCAAAACAGTACAGTTTTATTAAATACGGCAGATTGGTTTTTTGTTGTTTTTGTAATTTTTTCAAGTAAGAGTTAACAGAAAAACTTACGTTATTTATTATTTACACTTTGAATTTACTTACAATATACCGTTAATAAAACGTAAGACCAGCATTGTCCAAAAATCTGCAGCGAAGCTTGAAAACACAGTAACAACAAAGGCCAATAATAATGTTGGCCTCATTACAAGTCTGCGACCCTTTGTATCAGCTAGAAATCCCCATAAATGGGAACTTGCAATTATGCCCACATAACCGACAGCACTAAGCAGACCCTTGCGGGAATTGGTCAAGTTCAGATCACAATGGGCTATCGGCATATAATATGCCACCGATGAAGTTTCCAACAAAACATTGGCTAATATAACGCCAGCAGTAATTATCAGAAAGTAATTGAAGAAGCCAAATTCTAAAAAATTTTTTAAAAATTGTTATGAAAACCGTTAGCTTCAAGTTTTTAAATTAGTTTTTGAAATGTATTTTTAGTGTTCTGTCTGTCAATAGCTATTGAAAATAAATAAATGTATAATTTTTACAGTCATTTTAAAATTTACTACAAATACTATTAAAACGTAATAAAAAAAAGATTTGTTTTTTGTTGCAAATTATTCTTTTTGTGATCCTGTCTTTTTTGTGAAATGTATACTTTTCTACAATTGTTAATAGTTTTACTTTACTTTTCACGAAGGAAATTGACAAATACTGAAGTTTTTCGCCAATCGATCAAGAAAAATCTCATAATATTTCTTTTAATAGTTTTCTATTGTATCGTCTTCTTATATCCAGCTGATACCAAAAAAAGTATTTTTAGGGAAGAAAATTCAGCGTGAGTTCCAAATTAAATTTCTCGAGAAAAGTTTTGGAACTACTCGCTGTTAGTTTTCAGGATCTAAGTTTAGTAAAAAGCTGTAACACAAATTCGACAATGTTTTTCCTTTTGCTTTATTTAACTTCATCCTTTAGAAGCTCTCATAGTTTTGGACCTACAAAGATGCCTTCGCTGACGCGGGGGAATATTTTCGTAAGGTATTAAAAACTTTTCTTATTGATAGCTTCCACGTAGTTTTTTTTTAGTTCTAGTTTTATATAATTAAGTAGCAAAAGTTTGTTTCTTTCCAGATCATTTTTCCTTCTGCAGGTAAACTTGCAATTTGTTCACAATTTTTGCATTCAGAAACACTTGCGGAAGGACGATGAAAGGAGTAAATGCTATAAGACGGCACTGTAAAAATTTTCTGATTAAATTTTTTGACAAAATTTCTCTAAATAAAATTTGTGCGATTGTGAAGCTTGATTATCTTCCTATAGCAGTGATGGTATGTGTCACTTTAACTTTCATACGACTTTTTTGCATTGGGTTACTATTTACGACTTTATTTTTTAAGTCTAAACGTGTGGTCAGATTAATCGAATATTTGATTAAAAAAGCAATGACGATTTATAATATAATGAATGTGGTGTCTTACCTTTTATATTGAATAGAATCTTATATTTATTTCTTAAAATGTATTTAAGAAGGACAAAAAAAAATATTTTTATAATTATGTGGTTATGTCTCCTTGATCAAATATTTTACTTATTTGATCGTATCTCAAAAATTACATTAAGCTAAAAATACTGCTCAATTCATTTATGAAAATAATGATAATTATATTCATAACTATAATAAATATAATTTTATTTTAATAATATGAACAAAAGCGATAAATTTTTTCATTTAATAAAAAAGTTATTTTTTTTAATTTTGTGTGTGTTTTTTTTCTGCCAATTTCTAAATAATTTCTAAGTAATTATTAAAAAGTCTTACTTGTTTTTTCTAAAGCTTCCGAAAATTGTACCATTTCTTCTAAACCTTGAAAAAAGAAAAAAAAAATTATTAAAAACTTGAAAAAAAATGCAAGACAGAAAATTATAAAGTCAATCTATATTTTCCTCAAGTATAAGTGTACAACTTTGCTTCCAAATTGTTTGGAATTGACTCACGAACTAACTTTTTCAGCCAACTGATAATAATAGCAGAATTATAGATTAAAAGAATCAAAATTTCTTTTAAAAAACGAAACAATATTGAAAGAATAAATGAAAAGTGTAACAAATCGTCAATAACTAGTTTTTTAAAATAATTAAATGAATATCGGTATTTTCTCTTTTCTCTAGGAAAAAAAAACCCAAATTAAATACAACAATTAAAAACTTAGGAAAAATATTAATTTATATTTTTATATTTTCGAAATCACAAATAGCAAGTTTTTTTTTCACACGACTATTTTTAATAGTGAAATCACAACAAGCGTTTAAAAATTAAAAAAATTATTTCCTAGTCCCTAATTTAGTCCAGTCAAAGAAGAAAGCTCTAATTTTCAATACAAAAAGACAAATTTATCGAAATATTTCCTAGAAAAAAGACTTAGTTGATCTATTTAACATATCGCGGAAATTAATATTGATTAGTTGGGTAAATGGATGATATTTACAATGTACACAACTTAAGGCTGATGAGGGATTTGGCGATCCTGAAATTGCGGCATTACATTCTGCCAGCGTTTAATTTTTTTTCTTTGGAAAATGTTCGCATACAGTTGAAAAATAATTTGCTTTGTTAAAATTAAATTAAAAAATTAACCAAAGCCCAAAAAGTATATTTTAATTGATTTATAAAAATCCACGGTTCAACCCCTGGCTTGAAAAAAAATTTAAAAATAATGTTATTTTTTTAAAGATTTTTTAAATAATCTTTTAATGAACTTTATTCACTATTGCTGTACTCCTCTAGCGATAATATAATAAAATAGAAGTGAAATTGGAAATATAACTTTAAAAGAAAAGGCAATTTATTTTACGTAAAAAAAATATGTTTAAGAAAAAAAAATGCTATAAGTAACATTGTCCTTGACAACACTGTTTGTACTAGATGGCAATAAACAACCATCTTTAAAGCTTTAAACGATTTCAATCATTCCGACTAAAATGTTTAAATTCGCCGATATTAATTAATAATAGCGCGATGTTTTTCAGGTTTAATTAAATAAATTTAATGTTTCCGTGGTTTAATTTTAATGATTTCAGTTTTTGTCATCTTGCCTTCATTAAATATTTCAGCGAATAAGTTGGCTGTTAGTTTATTTAACTTTTCTTTATTACGATGGGATAAATATGTTGTTGTAAGAAAAAAAGCTTTCTGTGTTTAAAAAAAAAAAATTCGTTATAAACAATAACTTATAACAATAAAAAACCGCACATAAGAAAAAATTTTATGTTTCTTTTGTACATTTCTTTATAGGACTCACAATACCATTTTTGCACTAAGATTAAAAACGAGTCAAGTCACTTGCAGTTTTGCCTCTTAATAAAGAAAATCTAATATTTAAAATCATTAAAATATTTAAATTTAAAAAAAAATATTTAAACAACTAAAGTAATACGCACACACATATATATGCACGCAACTACAGTCCACTCAAGCAATAAAAAAATCGCTACACACCAAATTATAACATACGATTAGCAAAAAAAATTAAACCGTGATTAAGGATAAAATGCAGTTCTCAGGTTTCTTTTAGAATCTTAAATGTTTTTGCTGCAATAAACATCCTAGATGGTAATGAATATCGCTGGTAGAAGTAAATCGATATATAAGAACACGTATGGGAAAATAAAGGGAATTATCTAAGTCTTTTAATGATTTTTCTATACGAGATTAATAAAATTCTTCAAATAAAACACAATTTGTTACTTTCTTACTATTTTCATTAGCATCTTTGTTTTTAAGTTCACTCATATTAAAATTTTTTTATATTTTAATGTATTAAAAATACACTTTAAAACTCTTATTTTTTTATTTATTATTTTAATAAATATTAATAAGCTGCTTTGAGAGAGTATTTTTTTATTTTTATATTTTTAAATTTGCACTTGCTAGTTTCTCACATTCTTTATAACTAAACTTTCTATAGCAAATGTAGCATTTAAATATTTCTGCTACTGAATTTGTTACCTATCGAATTTTGTTGGTTACATCTACTACCGCAATATTCTATTGTATTTCATAAGAAAGTTGTGTAGAATTTTGTTCTGTAACTGAATTAATTATAATCAGAGATAAAATAAATTGTAACACTTTAAATTTAAATAAATTTATAGAGCAAACTTTGATTTAACATCCGTCAGCAAAATACTCATTGTGTTAAGGCTGGGGCACATAGAATCCGTTATACGTTAAACTTTGACAAATTCAACTGACAAGTCAGTTAAAATACATGTTTCTTATAAGCGTTGTCACAATCAATACGTGTCCGTCAACGCAAAGTAAGAAAGTTGGTCAACTTTTGACGTATATTGAATACTTTGACAACTATCAACTGCTTCTTCTTCTCTGTTTTCTTTTAACTCTTGATGTGCTTCAATTGTGTTTTGTGATTTTAATAAAACAATTTTGGTGGCAAATAATAAAATACAAATTTAGTTAAATTAACAAGTGAATGAAATACAAATTAAATTTAAAATTGAATAAAAATAGAGAGCAAACTTTGATTTAACTTCCGTCAGCAAAGTTTTTATTGTGTCAACCACATCCGTCGTTACTTTGGCTTTAGTTGAATTTGTCAAAGTACAACGTATAACGGATTCTATGTGCCTCGGCCTTTAACCTCATCTGTCGTTACTTTGACTTCAGTTAAACACGTGAAAGTTTAATGTATGACGGATTCTATGTGCCTCGGCCTTTAGTTTGTGACGGAGAAAGTTGCTAGTTTTATTGTTGACGTTATTGCTGAATTTCGCATGTTGCATTTCAGTCTGGGTGAAATCTGTCTAAATGTGTTCGCAATTCTTTAAAATAAAACTTTTAATATGTTTATATATTCACAAATGATTTTATAAATAAAATATTTCTAACATAGAATCTAGAAATTCAAAGATGTTAACGTTTTGTCGTAGCATTCTCTGATATATGTATGTTTATTAATATTCATTCTAACATCATCATCTTCACTTGAACTTGAAAAATAAAATTTTGTTCTCGTCGATTTTTGTTCAAAATTACAAAATATATAACAACCTTTTTAGAAATTTACAAAAATGTCAAAAACAATAACGTTAAAAATTTCTGTGTTACCACACTCTATCAAAATTGTTGTGTTACCAAACTTTATAAATTTTTATTTTTTTTTATTTTCGATAACGACTGTCAAGCTTACGAATTTAGAAACGAAGAGATGATAAACACGACATAGAAACTATTAGTTCAACTACAACGCCAGCAGGAACATGGCCGATTTTTTACTAAACAATTAAGGTTGTGCTTATGCTCAGCGATTGAATTTATAATTTTTAAACATTTATTTATGCTTCAATATAGTTTATTCGATTTTGTCCACGCAGTTAAAGTAAACCGTTTTCGGTTTTTACTCTTAAGGTTTTTAACTTTTTTTTATAATTTTAGTATAAGAAATAATAAAATCAAACAAACTTAAAGTTAAATAAAGTTAATATTACTATTGCTGTCCTAGAAATGTCAGAAGTTATTACACCTTTTCGAATTTCTTTCTGTAGCTAATAGGACTGTAATTCTCCAAGATTTTCAACGTCAACTCGAAGTTAGTAGTTGATTAAAAAAAAAAAAAAACTTAAAATAAATAAAAACTAATCATGTAATAAAAGGAAATACATTTTATAGATAGGGAACACATATGATCTTTAAGAACAATTCTTTTGATTTGAAGCTTTACTGACAAATGAAATTTTACCAAGTTAGAGTGCTATTTTCGACCATGCCGTCTCTAATATACCATTCACCATAGAGATGTTAGATATTGCCTTACACTTTTATGCAGCAGTATAGATTCGGTTCTTATTCTTACGGTTTTCCACTTCATTTTTACAATTATACGAAAATGACACAATTAGTTCAGCTTCACTTGTACAAATGTAATAAAATAAATTTTCCTGAATCACCCAAAAGGCCTTGTTTATATGAAGATGTTTTCTTAATAATTTCAACGTTTACTAACTTTTGAGTGAAAAAACTAGTAGTAAACTTTTGAATTATCAATAGTTTTTAACAATAATCAAGTTGCAATAAAATTTAAAATATATAAAATAGACATTCCCGAAATTTTCTCAAAAAAATCCTATATTCCAAAACACAATTATTTATACCCATTTTCTAACTTAAATTCCCATTTGAGGTTAAATCTCCTGATTTGACAACAGTGCTTGCCATCTGTCTCTACTACTCTCTCCCATTCTAAAAAAGGTAACACTAGCAAAAAGTCATTATTAGATCAGTGTCGTTTAATGCGCTTGTTCGGAAATGCATCACCGCGCTTCATCTGATGCGCAGTTCATTTAAAAATGCATCAGCTGGCAACACTGCAAGTGTCATGTGTTCTAAAATGCATTACAGATATTTATAATGCGCAAACAAACTTCAAACATGGAAAATTTTCGCAGCTTTTAATAGGAAGACATTAGAGACCAAATAATTAATCATTCATTTATTCTATTAAATATTTAAGCGTCCAAATTGAAAGCAAATGATAATTTCTTTTTGTCTGCACTTAAGTAAGTATTAGCATCAGCTGTTTTACTGTTGTCTCCTGAAAAATTAAAAAATTATGAGTTAAGACGATGTTGCAGCAAAGGAGCGATACGAATACGACAGTTAATGTCTATATAATAAAGTAGAGCGGCTTTTTTTAATAATATTTATTTAATGTGTTTATTTAATGAGATTTTAAATAGAAAATACACGTCCGTCTAAAGTTGAAGTTGGACATAAAATTCAAGTGTCCTAATTTAATCGTTATATTTGCATTTTAACAAGCGGTATACAAAAATCATTTTACATATAAAAACAATTTTCAGTGTAGGCTGCAAAATTTTGACGATAAACAGCGTACCAAAATTAACGCAAGATATGTCTTAGAGGAGCCTATATCAAATTTATATAGTTTTACTATTATTGTTCTCTATACATAGTACTACCTATTCCCGGTGCGCTTTGTTACCCCAATGAGATTAATCGTACCACGACCGCACTTCAATCCACCCAAATTTTTGTTTGAATATGCACACTAGTATAGAAGTTATTTGTACGAAGACCCTCTCCCTTATGTTTCATTATGTAAACGACTAAAACTTTTTACTTTTTTTAGGAGGTAACACGCCCATTGTTCCAAACCATCCAGTATTTCGCAAGACAATGCACATAAATAAAGAAGCTTCTAGTACAAAAATTCAGGACTCTGCAAGTTATACTTATCTAGATCAGGAGTTTTCATCATATTCCTGGTCACGGACCCTTAGTAAACTAATTTTTTTTTCGCGGACCTCTCTGAAGAACAAGTTCAAAATTAAACTTTTGTTATTTTTGAAAAAACTGTTTTTTCGGTTCTTCATGCGGACCCCTTGGATGGTTGGTATGGACCCCCAGGGGTCGACGGACCCCCATTTGAGAACCGCTGATCTAGATACACGATGATAACTTCTTACTTTCTGTAGGAGTTATCACGCCTACTGTTTTAATTCATACAATTATTTTTCCATAACCCTGTAATAATAACGTTGCTATTAAGACACCTTTCAATTTTTAATTTTTCATACTTGTTTTATAGTGACGTAGCAATACATACTCTGCGTTAATTTATAGTCTCAGCTGGTTAAAAATATAAGGCTTTTCTACATTAAAAAACAACGTTACTATCGCGACACCCTTCATTTAATTTTATTTTAATTATGCTTACAGCTTACGTAGCATTACATATTCTGTGGAAATTTCAGGCGTCTGCCTACAACGGGTTAAAAGGGAAATGCCCTTTATTTTTGTAATTATTGTTCACAGAAGTGTGGCAATTTCCTCTAATTCTACTTAAGTAAATAAAATCCCGTCACTGTAGGAACACCTTGTACTTGTTCTTAAAGCGAAAATAAAAATACTAAAACCTAAGGCGTCCGTTTATTGTGTAAAAAATTACGCCAGTATTGCGACACGCTTGTTGCTGCAGCGCACATAGTTTTATAGACACTGTTTAAATTTGACTCGAATATCTTGTAACTTTCAGAACACTCTTTAATTTTGCATTTCTTATTATAAATGCTAGAGTAATACACCATGTGTGAAAATTTCAGGAGTCTAACTATCACGGTTCCATAGATAGAAAGCTATGACAGACGGACAGACATTTTCACTTTCACATACACTTTATGCACGGAAACCTAAAAACAATTAAAAAAAACTAAATCATCTGAAAAACTTTTACACCCTACAGTACAATTGAAAACTATTTTTATCTAACACTTGTGGAGGAATTAAACCGCCCGTAAAGTAAACGAAAGATCATTAATTCTAAATCTCATCGAAGCCTTTGAAAGGAAAGTAACGACATAACAGCATGTGGCAGTCGTGACTATTCCACACTGGATGACTACAAGTTAAAAGCTCATATTTGCCAAGCAAAAGAGATTTGTACCTTGAATTGTGACTAATTTTAAAGTGTTGATTAAGTCGGGTGGGTGTAGATTACGGAAAAAATTGGTGTGTTTGTAAAAGTGTAACAATATAATTAAAATAAATGTCAAATAATAATGTAATACGGCAGTATGTTAAATTTGTTACGACAAATTTATACTAATAATAAATTATAAATAAAAGTGAGGTAGAATTTTAATACTTATTTATTACTATAGAAATGCATACATGGGAGTAATTAATTAGATGGACTAATTTATTGACAATTTCATAACCACTGAATAATAAAAGATGCCAATGGTTTTTTAGCATTATCCATTATCTTCACTAAAGTTAATGCTTTTTAATAAAAACGTTTCATTCATAATTAATTAAAAAACGAAATCATCGTCTTTAACTAATAAGTAAATGGTTAATAAATGTCACTCCTTTTTTTACACATAAATAAATAACTTCAGGTATATTAAAACATTATTTTAAAATGATATTTTAATCACAAAAATTCATTTAAATATATATGTATGTATTTGTTAAATTTCTGAAAAAATGAGACACTATAGGATTAATTGATGTTTATTTGCTTTATGCTTAGCTCTGATATCCTTCATTATTTTTACAAAAAAAATATTTTTTTTCTAATTGTAATTAGTTTAATTAAAATTTTACTACGATTATAATTAAAATGAAATCATGGGGATTAAATGGTAGTTAAATTATTTCGTATGACGTTTAGAATAGAACGAAGGATTTGCTGTTTTCTTAACAAAAATAAGAAAAATCTGCTGTAACATTCTTTACTTTTAACCAGTTTATTTCAGTGTTGCCACAAAAAATATTTTAGACGTTTTTATGTGTCGAATCTGAGATACCGTTCACCATCTATGTAAATCTAGTTGTAGTGAAGTAACTATAATAAAAAAAAGCAAATACTGGGGTAACAGAGAATTAAAAAATAAGAAATATTTTACATAAAATCAACATCGCCTCATAATGACTTAAATGTTTTTTTTTTTATTTTAATTTTAGTACTTCCTTAAAGTTCTCTTTAAAAGCTTTAAAATGGTACTCATATTAATATTTAAAAAAAATATGAAAATTTTAGAGGCCCGCAACTCGGAATATATGGACGAGGTCAATTTTTTCATTTGATGTTTTTTTAATGGAGTTACTTCAGTTTTCCAAATGGTGTGAAAAAAATAGAGGTAGGCGTGGTGTTTTGCCCTCTGCGTCGAATGACATAGGCTTGCTGATTTCCAATAGCACCTCTATGATGACACTATGTTTAATCGATTGGCGTATTTAAATTTGTTATAGCTGACCTATTGCCTCGGCAAACTTGACTTCAACACTAACCCGAATGGACAGACGGACATCTGTTAACCGACTTCGCTATGTAGAAGTCAGAATATATACACTTTATGGGGTCGGAAATGGATATTGTAGAAATTTCAAACGGAATGACAAATTTATACGCATCAGCCATAAAAATAAATCTATAGAACGTTATTTCCAAACATATAAAATTCACAAAGAATTAAAATTTAAAGGTTGCAAAACGAATAAATATCTCGTGATCATGATCATGAGCTTAATCCGTTTTAGACAGAATCATGAAATCCACTCAGAGGGTCTATTAATGAATTTGATTAACAACTAAATATTAACAACCCTACGAGAACAGTGACCATCATTTGATCCATCAAATGGCAATCACTGATGATGGAAATATCCATCACTGCGTAGAACAAAGTTTCTGTCACATTCTTACAGGGCAAATTAAAATCTTGATGTAAACATTTGTATACGTGTGATGTCTGAAGCAAACAGCGTTACCAGCGACTTTTTTTTACAAAAAAATATAATAAAAGTTTTGCTTGATTTTTGAAACAGATTTAATTACAAAACTTTTTATAAGCTATATTTTGAACTTTGCTAATCAATTTTAATTTAACACGAAAAGCCGTACAACGGCAACGCTGTTTCAGTATAAAATTATTGCAAACGCGTTAGTAGACAATTGTGTATGTATAAGTTTCCCTCACTCATTTCTTGCTGGGAACTTAAATTAAAGGCGATTTTTTGTATATGGCTTGTCCTTTCGAACCATAATAACAGACAGGTAAAATCAAACAAGTAAAGAAGACGTGACTTTGATGGAATGGATTCTCTTCTAAAACGTTATAGAAAGACGTTAGAAGCCTATCAAAAAGGCGTTTGAATCTTGTATACAATATGAATAACAAGAATAAAGAACAAAATTTTAAAGGTGCTTTTATGCTTTCTTTTTAACCGTTATGATAGGAACATCACTGGGACGAACGAAAATTTGTAGTAGAAAATAAAACACATTTGTGTATCCTAAGAATTCACATAATCATGACAAGAAACGAAATTCTTCATACGCGGCGCACTTTGCAAAAAATTTATAATGCACATTGGGGCAGAATAGAAATATTTTGGAAATAAATCATCTGCAAACGGCTAATTAGATTGAAATTAAGTTTTGAAGCTTGGCACCATCCACTTCAGTAGTAAATATTCTTAACGAACCTTTTTATAGGCGCGCACAAATTTTTATCTTCCGTAACATAAATTTATAAAAGTGAGATACTTACTGGAATATTCGTATTTAAAAAATCATTATTTTGCACATAAAAATATTATTGAGGTGAATCGTTTTTTGTTTGATAGAAAATTGAGTCATCATTTCCGTACATGAAATATTTTTAGAAAATGTTGAAATGGGTGTAAATAGTAATCGATATGGAATACAAGACACCTATTTTTGGAATTTCTGTCCGTCTTAATGTCTGTCTGTGCTTGCATCACGCTGGATGTATTTGAATAAAGTTTTGTATGGAAGTCCCTTATAATCTTGAGTCAAATAAAGAATACTTATTGTTTCGTGAAAATGGTTAATCATTTTATAGAGAAAATAAAGATATAAATGTGAAGTCACTTAATTTTATCGGTATAATGGTGCCAAAACAGTTGTAAGCATATTTCATCCCTATAGATGAACAATTTTTTCTTTCATAATATTTTATTAAATAGTAATTTAATTTAACAAATTTATTTATTTTTATTTTGCTACATTTCAAAATAATGTACAGATTATAAGTCAAATATTAAAATAGTTTTAAGTTACATATATTTTTGTTAATGTTTTATTTTTAAATATTATTTTTTATATGGTCACCCCATCAGCTTACAAAAAAAAACAAAATACAGCTGTATTTTATCTTCGTTACTGTGTTTTATACGACGAGCTTTCACAGCGAATTCGTCGCGTTGGAACAAAGTCGTCGTTCGTCAAAGTTCTGTTCCTAGCGTTAGAAATAAGCTTTTAAAATTTTCACAATATTGGGTTTTTTTATAAGAATTTTTTTTCTATTCTCATTATTTTCTATATCTACATCTTAAATCATAAAAAAATTATTTTAGTACTTAATATAAGGTTCGGTTAACAGGTAGCCTTTAAGGAGAACGCACGCAGAAACTTTCTACTAGTAATTTTCGCTTGTAAAGAAAGTTTTTGAGGAAATAATTTTTTTTTAAGTAAAAACGAGCAGGATTTTTTTCACAAAAGGGCAATAAAACCAAAACAATGAAGTTTTTATTAAATCATAGTCATAAAAAGAGTATGAATTTTTTAAAAATATAAATTTTAAACGTTAATTGTGGACATTGCAGATCAATACTTTTTCCTGTTATCTCAGATGCTTAATTCAAATCTTCATAGAAATTTCCGCTTTTGTTGTTTCTACAAAAATTTTTTTTGTAATATCAACATATAAACCGCTTTTAATATAAAACTTGGTGTGTATTTATTATATTCTTCTCATCCATGTTTTTAATTTTTACTCGCATTTTTTAAAAATAAAATGATCAACAAGAGGATTGCTTGCACTGCTGGTTCTGACTGGCGATTTTGGACTTACACACGATAGATATTGAGACACACAAAAAAATTGTTACAATGTCCATGGGCTTTATGACGCTGCGCTTGAAGACACTATATTATTTTAAAGTGCTTCAGATCATCCAATAAACGATACATGAAACAAGTAATATTATGCCAAGCCGAATCTAAGATACCCTTCACAATAGTGACGGCAAAGGTGTTTCGCTTACAAGTTTACAGCTGTGAATCTTTGGTTTTTACTTTTTTGACACCAACATTTTTTTTACGAATAAAATATAAAAAATCAATCCCTCAATAGTAGAGCTATTAATGAATCATTCTTTTTTTGATTTTAATTCGTTGCGAATCATCTAAATTTTGAGTTAATAACAAAAAATAATTAAAAGAAATTTGAATCAATTTAAATGAATTAGACAGAAATCAATTTCAATTCGTTTTTAATTTAAATGGATTTTCCAAAGTGAATTGCAATTCATTTCCAATTCATTTGAATGGAATTTACTTTGGGTTCATCAAATGAGTTGGAACAAATAATTACAATTCAAATGAATGAATTCATAAATGAGTTGCAATCAATCGAATTCGAGGGCAGATATAGTGATGAAAAATGGAAACTACTCCCACTAAATTGAATATATTTAATGATCAAAAGTCAAAGAAAACATAGAAATGTTTACTGCGCATTTACTTAAAAAATTAATTCGAATTTTAACCCAGGAGTTGGTAATAAATTGCTAATTGCTTTTTAAAATTTATTAGAATTAAATCAAAGTTAATTCAAATCAATTGAATTGGAAATGAATTGCAATTCACTTTGACAAATTCATTTGAATTGGAAAAAAATTACAATTCAAAACTGACAAATCTTCATTCAATTCATTATTTTTGTAAAAATAATGAATTAAAAAATTGCTAATTCAGTACATGAATGATTTGCAAATTAATTTAAAAATTAATGATTTATTTTTTACTCTGCTCAATTGCGCATTTTTCGAATTTCCATAAAAAAAGATTTCGATTTCAGTCGTTGAAAGTGCTTTAAAACTAAGAACTACATGAAAAGTATTGTCCCTGAAGTTTCAGGTGTCAGTAAAGCAGAAATTAATAAAATCTAAGAAAAAAATCAAAACACCATAAGAATATAAGTAAAAGAAAAAAAGATTGTCTTTTTTTAACCATCATTTCGACATGAACTCGCTTATGTCACTTTCCGATGTATGTGAATCTTTTACGCGCTGAAAATGAATATTGTAGGAATCAGGAATGAAATGAAAAGTTTAACATGTAAAAGCCCTTTCCTTCTGTGGTTAAGGATATAAGAAATTAATATAAAATATATTGTCTTAAACTTTATCTTGTTTACAAATCTTATATAATTTATAAAATACATAAAATGCAGACTTATTGATTACATAAGGCGATAAGGTAATTATGATAAAATCAGACTTTAAGATTACTTAACACTACTTATTACTACCGTAAACAATTAATGAGACTTTAACTATAACAAATAAAAGGATAAAAATTTACGTATGCAAAAAAATTTATACTAAATAAAACTCAGATTAATTCCCTGTCATAGAGACGAGACTGGTACGTCTAGAAGAACTGACAACAACCTTTGGATTTTTAACTATCAAAAAGCCCAAAAGTCCAGCAATAATTAAAGAAATGCCCGATGATAAAAAGACTGATTCACAGTAATCTGTTATGAGAGCGCCTACAAGATTAGCACCCACGACACTGCCCAAACGTCCCATCATAAGAGAAATACAAACAGCCATTGCTCTAAAAGGGTTAATAAGACAAGTTTGTTAAATGTTTGATAATCATAAATAAACCTTTAATACGCTTACCTAAGACGGGTGGGATAAAGATCAACTGTAGCAGCACTTAAGACATTAATGGCCAAACCGCATAGTAAAAGTACAACATACAAATAAATAGCCAGCATTGGTATATCAACATAAATAACAGCTCCACCACAAGCGCCACAAATGGCTAAACAAACAACTGCAAAGACAATAATTTAATTAATAAAAACTATAAAAAATAAATAATGAACTCCAAAATACTTACAAAGTATAAACCGTTTGCCTATTTTATTGATTATGGCACCAATCAAAGCAAAGCCCACTGTATACAAGACTTCCAATGATAAGGAATGTTTGTATGTACTTATTTCCAATTTTTCAGTGCATTCCACATTTAAATGTTGCGTAGTATCATTTTGGGCCATTTGCAATTTCAGCATAACCTGCTGTTTGTCATAGACAACATCACATATGTAAGTTTTATTGCCCGGATTTTCAGACATAAACTCAGCAACACTATTTAAAATGTATGGAAACCACATATACATGCCATTGGAGGTTATAAAGATGCTAAATTGTATGAAACATATAAGAATAGTATTTCGTATATATTCACGACTAAAGAGGGGTTGAGTTTGAGACCACATCGATTTTAACAGTATGATTACACCGTTACTGTTTTCATCGCTTACAATAACATGAGGTTTTGTATTATTATCCAGGTCCTCGGTAACTCGAGAAACCTAAAAGTACAAATTACAAGTTAAATTAAAAGCTGCGAAAAACCTTTTTAATTAGATACTTCAAGCTGTTTATAAACTTGGTTTCCATTTGAACCGGCAAATTTTAATCATTGACATTAATACATTTAAAAAATAACATTTTTATCAAGAAACTAGGAAGAGTGCTATATTCGGCTACTTTTTTTTTAGTAAAGGGTATAAAAATAGCATTTTTATCAAGACAAAAAAGTAGAAAAATCTCTGATCTCGTGCATAAAATTAATACGAGAAGATAACAAAAAAAAAAACATAATTAAAAAAGAATTAATTGACAATTTTACTCTAAGTTTGGAACAAGAAGTGATGCTTCAGTGGAAAACTCATCACTAAAAAAAAATAAATCAAAAGAATTTTAAATAAATTTATGAATACACTGTTACTCTACGCTCAGACATGCATCTCGAGTTTATAGTTAATGAATTTAAGCAAGTTAGGCATTAATTGAGCGAGCAAATATAACATAAATTGTTAAACTGTTTGAGTTTATGAATTCAGTAATTAAAAACGAATTTTTATTTTTTTCTGTGTAACAGTGCAGTCACACGGTCAAGTTTTTGTTCAAATCTCTTTCAAGAAATTAACACATACTGCTTGTCAAAATTCACAAAAATTTAAAGCTGTGACGTAGGCTGCACGCAATTTCAAAGCAAGTTTTTCAGTAAGATGTCAGCAGTATATTAATGCAAATTTGGAGGGAAAAACTTCAATCAGCTGTTTTCTTGAATGTAATTTGAAATCAAATTCTCAGCAAGTTTTTAAAAAGTGAGTGTATTGGTTAAAAAATGAGAGAAATTTGAAATGAAATTCAAATGAAACTTGAATGAAAACTTGATCGACTGACACCCTAGAATGGACTTAAACTACTTTCATAACAATAATATAAATCAAGTTCAAGCAAATAGTTACTTATTGAAATTTTAACATTGAACAAATGTATTTATAGCAAGAACTTTTTAATAAGATCGATTCACGCTGTCATAACGTTGACCGAAATTAATGAATGAAAGGTGGAAAAAGCAACATTTGAATTTACTTTAATAAACTTTTTTTCTACGGATTATGATTTTGCTCGACTTGAACTAAAATAATCGCCGTAATAACTTAAAATAAAACTTCAGAGATTGTTTTTTATAATTTTAGAAAACCTTAGCTTTAAGGATTTTTGAAGAAACTGCTTTTCTTAACGATTTCTTTGCTTGGCTTTACTTGCCTCAAAAAATTTTTTTTTGTTTTTTGAAGGTTAAGAAAACGGAAAATCCCACATTGAAATTTCATATGTTAAAAATCATCAATTTGCCGATAAATCAACAGATCTGTCTGTAATGTTTGTTAATAATAATAATGCCGCTTAAGGAGTATGTCTCCTGTTTGTAAGCAGATGGCAGTTTTTAACAACTATTTTATTATGATTTTAATTAATTTTATAATGCACATAAAGTAATTAAATAATAAAAATTAATTAAATGATCTCAACTTAAATCAGCAGAGCAATTTCTATATTAATGTTTTAGAAAATTAAACAAATTAAAATTAACTGGCTTCAAAGAGAAAATGGCGATTTTACGCAACCATATAAGTAGTTTTACACGATGTGTCTCTCGATTCAACTTGGAATAACTAAAAGCTTATTCTATATTTTTAAAATCAAATTTAAAGCATTTAGTTTCGGAAGCCTTTATCTAGGTTCTGTAGCAATATGAGAAATTTTCAATGTAAAAATTTTACATTCTACAGGGCGGGCTATAGAAAATCATTAGTTTAACAAACAAACTAATAAAAGAATTCATGATAAACTCGAACTCATCCCGTAAAACGAGATGACTATATAATTCCTTTTTGAGGAATATTTCACTTAACAGGACTAAGGCACTAAATCGTTTCCTCTTTTATGTTTCTAAGTCAATTTATTTGAAAATTTCTGAATTTAAATAGACTTGCGATCTGAGTAATATTAACTTTATTAATATTTTTTTTTTTATTTTAAAATAAACTTTGCCTTGTACTTACCGGAAACGAATTTTTAGGCTTGCCCGTATTTATATGATATATGTCTCTTAAAATCTGCAACGATTTCTCTTCCTGACCCTGGCTCAATAAGTACTTGGGACTTTCGGGAATTTTGAATAAACTTAAACCGCAAATAAAACCAGGAATGCCGCAAATCACCATAAAAAGTCTCCAGGGTTTGTAGGTGATACCCAAAAATGGTATGGGAAAACGCCATTCTTGATTAATGAACAACCAAGCAATGGCCGGCATTAACATGGCACCCATGCCAAATATAAAAGCAGCACCCATAATGGCTCGTGAACGATTCTTTTGAGTATGAAATTCTCCTAAATAAGCGTACACAGTAGCCGAGCCACCCGAAATACTATAAAATACAAATAAAATTACTAAAATAAATAATAATATTCGTGGCGGAAAATAATTTAAAACCTACAAAAGTCCATTAAGAAATCTAAAAATAACCAGAGTCCAAAAATCATTTGAAAAACTAGAGAGTACAGTAATGAAAAAACCTGCCAACAAAGTTGGTCTTATAATTTTTCTTCTGCCTCTGGTATCAGCCAAAAAGCCCCATAAATGGGAGCTTACAATTATACCCGCAAAACCGATAGCACTCATAATACCACGTTCTTGAATCGAAAGATTTATATCGCATTGTGACACTGGCAACACAAAACTAATAGCCAGGGTCTCCAACAACACGTTGGCCAATATAAGACCCGAAATGAATATAAGTATATAATTGAACTTTCCAAAAGCTGAAAAAAAAGAAAATTTTACGTGAGAATATGCACAACTTTTGCTATAAAATAAACTCACTTGTTAATTCCAGAGCCTTTTCAAAATACTCGGTGCCCTTACTTAATTCCGGTTGACCGGCAACAACATTACCGCCTTCTATAGTGGCAACTGTAGCTTTTGTTTTTCCCGCTGTAATAAACAAAAAACACGAAAACAAAATACCAATCAAAAATAATGTAATAAAAAAATATAAATGTGCATGTGTCCACTTAGAAACACGTGAAATTTTATATATAAGAGAATATGCCTCATTCTACTCTGATGACAAACATTGAAAGATAAGAGTTTGTGAGGAGAAAAATTTTTTTAAATAAAAAGAAAGATGTTGTTTACATTTTCGTTTTTATGTAGATTTTATAACAAAAAATTACTGAATAAATATCATTAATATTAAGTTTTGATTAAAATATTAAGCGCCAATCTTTAGCGGTTGTTAAATCAATTGTAACAGTGAATGCTTTGTAGAAGAAGGCAATATAACAACTGCCTCGCTTTATCGGATTATCTTAACTTTGAGAAATGTATTTAAACGTTTCTTCATATCCTTTAATGAAATATGTAAGTACCTCGTTCAATAAGCGTAATTGAGACAGTCACTTTGGACTTCATTATTAAAGTCTACGATATTTCTTCATGTGATCAAGCAGTTTAAGTATACGAATTTGGTTGATACCACGGCCATACAAAATAGTCAAGTAATTGCAAGTTCACATAAATGTGGATATGAATAACTTGTCGTCAATATGGTTACCGCGTGGGCTGACAATCGAATTCGCCGCGAAAAAAGCAAGGATTGTGAAACTGGGTTGAAAGATTCAGATCTCGGTGTTTTTTTTTATGTGCATGAAATTAGTTGCACACTAAAAGAAATAACAGGTCATTATGTCTCTTATTTATTGCTATTGATGACAGGATAGCGAAGGAAAGAAACTGTCCACCAAAATAATAATAAAGGGTTTCGATTTATTGCGTAATCTCTTTTACAGATTTGGCTCCTTTGGCGACTTTTATCTTTGGGTATAAAAACTGTGAAGTTCTTCTTTGCGATATGTCATTTTTAAGAACACACCGAAATCTCCTCTTACTTACGCTTTGCAAAGGCATCGATATTTTCGCTCATACTATATGAAAAACAAGACATGAAAAATTAACAATTGATTAAACAAGTAAGAGTGCCATTTTCGGCTGTTCCGAATCCAATATACCCTTTACCATCTATGTAAATCTAGTTTAGTGAAGTAACTCCAATCAAAAAAGCAAATATTGGGGTGACAGAGAATTAAAAAAATCAAGATTAATCATGATATATAATTTTACATAAAAATATCATTGGCTCTTAATGGGTTAAGCATATTTTTAAATTTTAGTATTTCCTTAAAGATCTCTTCAAAAGCTTTAAAATGATACCCATGTTGATATTTTGAAAAAATTTTAAAATTTTAGAGGCCCGTAACTCAGAAAATATCGGCGAGTGCCAATTTTTATACTTGATGCTTTTTTCTTACTTTTCAATTCTGTATCGCCCTATATACTTGTTTTTTTATTGGAGTTAGTTACTTTATTGTTCTAAATGATGTAAAAAAAATTAGAAGTAGGAGTGGTGTTTTGCCCGCTGCCTAGAAGGACATAGATCGATCTTGCTGATTTCCAATAGCACCTCTTTTGATACTATGTCTAACCGATTGGGGTATTTAAATTTTTTTAAGCTGATCTATTGCCTTGTCAAACTTGATTTTAACACTAAAACGGACGGACAGACGGATATCGCTCAACAGACTACGCTATGCATAATAAGTCAGAATATATATACACAATGGAGTCGGAAATGGATATTGTTAAAATTACAAACGGAATGACAAAATTAGTTATACCCTTTTTCCACTTTTTGTGATGAGGGGTCTAAAAAAAGTTGTTAAAATAAAAGTTAAGATAGAGAACACCAACTCTTGCTGGCGATAGAAATATAATTTATTTAGAAAATTGAAGTGAGACATTGTACTTTTTTATACATAAACGGAAAAAAAGTTAATTAGTTTATCATATTGACGCACAACTCAGAACACAAACTTTAACAAGAATTTTCAGTTATTGTTGTAATTTAATTATTAAAGAACAACCTTGATATCAATCAAGAACAGAAATATTAAAACAAAAGCAAATAGACAAGTAAAAGCAGAAGCAAATGTATTTCTTATTTCTTCATATTTGTGATACATTTTATTAAACGTCAAAATCGATGGTATAAAAAAAATTATAAAAAGAGAAAATTTTTATTGTTTTTTTTTTTTTTAAGAGAATAACACCCTGGCAATAAAGTCCACTAATTTATTGTGTTGCCTTTTTCTTTGAATGGTGGAAAGTACATATCGCTGGTCTCATGTAGAAAAGCTCTAACTTGAATATTTACGAAATTGAGTTTTTTCAAGATTCCAATACATTTCACAGAGATACCACTCGTCAAAAAATTTCAATGCAATAGTATCAAGAATAACGGTTTTACAAGCATTTACATTTTAAATATTACATTGCAATAAATACAGTTTCTATTATGTTTTTACCTCCTCCTGTAAAATCACGATTATGCGAGTTAGGGCCTTTCTACATGAGACCAGCGATATAGTGAAAAGAGTGATTCTGTTTTTTAAGCTAAAGAGGCTCATTATAGTTTTTGAAGATGGTACAGCCATTTAATTTATTCTTACATTCCCGCCGATTATTTAAGACGTCAGTTGCTTTATATTCGAACAATGTACTGTGTTTCATAATGCCGTGGTACTAAATGTTCACAATGCATACCATTCCAAAATGTTGCAGACAAGTATTACAAACATTGCAACCGAACAACTAGCGAATCAATTTCTAAATTGATGCTTTGTTTCGCTACTTTGTGTATATCTAAATACCGCAGCAATGCGGCAGCGAATATGAGAACGAATACAGTCTACCCAACCAAGCAGTGTTTTTGAAGTCAACGTAAAAACTACAGGGTGCTACAGCACCCTTTTAAGCTACAAAATACAGAAATATTCCAGATTTACAGAAATATGCAAATTCTGTAAGATTTTAAATTTTGAACTTCTAAAATTACAACAACAGAGCATAATCATGAACCAGAACTGAAGCATAACATATTTTCATACAAATTGACATTTAAATTAAAATCTTTTCTCTTAACCTCTCATGAAATATTAATTTTATCAACAATTATACTTTTATTACACTTTTAAGCAAAAACTTGCCGTATCTTAACTCAGCCTTACATAAAATATCGTAGTTTTTATATTTGGAATTTGACGTTTTAAGACTAAACCAGGGGTTCTCATCAAATTCCTGCTCACGGACCCCTAGTAAACTATTTTTTTTTCGCGGACCCCTCTGAAGCCCAAGTTCAAAATAAAACTTTTATTATTTTTGAAAACACTGTTTTTTCGGTTCTTCATGCGGACAACTTGGATGGTTGCTACGAACCCCGAGGGGTCCACGGACCCCCATTTGAGAACCGTTGGACTAAAGGTATGGTCAGCTTAGTCAAATATTTGACCAAAAAACGTAACTGCTAAATTATAGGAAAATATGTTTGTCCTACTTAAATACTTCTTTTTAAGAAATATAGGATCCTATGAAAAAAAAACGGTCAGCTATCACATTAATTAAAATTATAAATCGTTATTTGTTGTGTTACGTGTCAGGAGAGATTGAATAAACATTTGTAAAAATAGAAGCTTTTCAATCAAATATTTGACTAACCTGACCGCACCTTAAGATTATATTTAAAATAGGAACGAACAAGGAGTTTCGCATAGCACTACAAATTCAATTATTAAATTAATTAATTTTTTTGATAGTTGATAAAGTGACCAGGTATTTAAAAATAAAAAGTATTATTTAAATATAACAACAAAAAGGATCAAAAATTAATACGAGGGATGCTATATATATTTCTGGCCTGGCAACACTGAGTGCTGCCAAGTGCAATCTGACATTTTCATTGGAAAGTTTGTCATTGTTAAGCATAATCGTACTCAAAACGTTTTGACGTACGACCATTATTTGTGTTGTTTACAGTGACTTGAAAAAATTAATATAGAAAAAAATGGAATTAACTAGTGAACATTTTCGTGCCATCATTTTTCACAACTTTCGACGTGGATTATCACGACAAGAGTGCATTGATGAACTTAAATTTTTGTATGGCGATGAAGCACCATCCTATAGAACTGTGAAAAATTGGTATAATGAATTTTATCGTGGCCGAAGCTCGCTCAAAGACGAATTCCGTGAAGGTCGTCCAAAAACGGCTGCTGTGCCAGAGAACATTGATGCCGTGCATGAACTCATAATGCAAGATCGACATGCGACATACCAAGAGAGAGAGACACCCTTGAACATTTCTTCCTCCAGCATACATTCGATACCGCATGAACACCTGGCCGTAAAAAATGTTTGTTCTCGTTGGATCCCGCACAATTTGAAAGTCGCTCAAAAAACGGCTCGTGTCAATTGGTGCAAAGAAATGTTGCAAAAATACGATTGTGGTGCTTCAAAAGACGTTTATAAGATCGTCACAGGTGACGAATCATGGATCTATGCGTATGAGCCCGAAAAGAAACAACAATCGACCGTGTGGGTCTTCAAAGACGAGCAAAATCCAACAAAAGTTGTTTGTGAAAGAAGCACTTCGAAGCAAATGGTCGCCTGTTTCTTCGGCAAAACTGGTCATGTGGCGACTGTTCCGCTTGAGCAACGTAGGACGGTCACTTCTAAGTGGTACACTGCAATTTGTTTGCCTGAAGTCATCGGAGAAATTCGAAAAACCAACAAGAGAAGACGAATCATTGTTTACCATGAAAATGCGAGCTCTCACACATCGGCTCAAACCAGAGCGTTTTTGACCGGCCAAAACGTCGAATTAATGGGTCATCCGCCGTACAGCCCTGACTTGGCACCTAATGACTTCTTCTTGTTTCCTCGCTTCGACAACTGGTTTGAGCGCATGCAAAAGTGTATAAATCATGCTGGAGAATACTTTGAAAAACAAAAAAACCATTTTTGATTATAAATATTCGCATTTTCACTATTAGGCCAGAAATATATAGAGCAGCCCTCGTATATTATTTGAAATAGTATATTTTTTCATATATCTGCAATAAAAAAAAGGAAACAAGTTTTAAAGTAAAAATAAAAAAAAAATAACTTTAGAAGCAGAAACTCTGCAATAAAATATTTGTCGTTTGATGTTCTTGAAAATTCAGTGCGATGTTCGTTGAAACAAGCATATTTTTCATGTCGCGGACGAAGCATGCAAGTGCCTAGGTTTTCTGAAACGGTGTAAGAAATACTTCAATCCATTTGATCTCCTTACTTTCTATGTCACCTTTATCAAACCGAAAATGGAATACAACTCTCATGTATGGGCCGGTTCTTCAAAGTCTATTTTGGAGTTACTCCACCGCGAGCAGGAGAGAGCGAAGAAGCTCATCCGTGACGGTAGGGTATCCAGCTCTATTGAATCACTGGAGCATCGACGTAATGTGGGATATGTTTCACTATTTTATCGTTACTACAACGAAATGTGCTCTTATGAAATCCTGAAAACCATAATTTCGTACGCGCATCACAAGTGCACTCTTTTGTGGTCCATTGGCCAGTGAATCGCACTACGCATTACAGAGAAAATTCGTTTTTTGCCGAACAGTTCGTATGTGGAATAAACTCCCTGCAGAGGTCTTTCCTGTCACTTTGAATGTGCAAAGATTCAAATCAAATGTTCACAAGCACTACTTCCTCTATCACCCTTCCCACAACCCAATTTCCTAGTTCTGGCACAATGCGTTGCATAAATAGGGGTCATCCCCTGAGTGCTGGTCACAAAGTTCGTCGTTCACCCCAAAGGTATTTACAACCCCTGATAAATTGATTCCCGTTTGTTTTTATACCCTTAAAAAAAAACTTAAAAGGGTAAATATAAGTTTATCATTCCGTATCTTCTTGATCCTTTTCGGAATGAAACCAGCTTTTCCACGTACCCAAGTAAGCTACAATTATTTATGACCACCATTCTCACAGACATAGTTTCAAAAGAATTGGAATTTAGCAACATGGGTCCATGAATGGTAAAGATATGTTTAAAAAATGTGAGCACTATATTTCTCTTATCTTCTTTATTTTATGTTGTAACCTTTTGCTGGTTTTTGTTGTTTTTTGATTTGTTTTATAGAAAACCAAATTTTAGCAAAAAAAATTATAAATTACAAGTTATTGGAATATCATTAACTATCTAAATTTCACCAAAATATTACATTTTCATTAACATTTCGCCAAAAATATTAAATTTTGCTAAACAAAATTTAAAACTTGATCCAAAAAATTCCGATAAATAATACTGTAGATTAGCAAAAAATCGGAATATTACTTAAACGATTAAAATTTAACCAAAATATTTTCCGGCAAAAAAAATATATTTTAAGAAAATAAATACACAATTCTTTTGGTGTAGAGTGTATAAGATTCGGCACTCCTACTTGTTACTATTGTATTTGATTAGTTAAAAGAAAAAATGCAAATTAAATTTTATATAACTAAGAATCACCAGCTTAAGTTGCACTTAAAAAATATTTATGAAAATTAAAATTTCGATTTATTATTTTCATATACATTTTTTTATATTTTATCATTTTTCATACGATTGCAACAGCAATTAAAATCTTCTTCCGTATTTTATTTGTTTGTCATATGAAATCGGATTATTAAATAACAATTGATAAAATGTCCAACAACAATATTGTAATAAATATGTGGACTTTCAAAAGAAAAAAATTTTAATGAATAAAAATATGATTCTTTTATTGAAACAATTGCATATGAAAACATACAGACAATTTTACTGCAAAAAAGAGCGACCGCTGCAGCGCTCTGTAGGAAAACAAATTAATTTGTTGACGATTTTTTTATTATTTTTTTATATATAAATTTTTAAAGTTAGGAAGGCAATAAATAAAAATGACAAAAAACTATACAAATTAGAACATTCGAAACATGTGAAAAAAATAAAAGGAAGGATTTGACGAATATGGCCTTGTTTTAAACCTTTTTTGTAAACTTTATATCTACTTGAAAAATAAAATTAAATTTTATAGGGTGTCCCCATAGAAGACGTGATATCAAGGTACATTATCTTCTTGGAACTGCAAAATTAAAAATGGTAATAAACCTTTACTGTTTGAGAAAACTCACATTTGGTGGATTTATATGTTTAATTTTTCTTGTGATTTTCACTACTGGAAAATAAATATTTATTAATCAGAACCCGCAATTTTTGTTTGATACTCATTTAGCTAACAATTTAGTTTGAAGTTTTTAACAGAAAATATGTAATTATATTTGTGTGTATTAATACAACAACTTAAGATTTCAAAAGTACTAAACATTTGAATATTTTTATTTTACAAATTTTTTCACTATCCATTATTAACGTTTGTATTTTCTAATTCTCCAAGTTAAGAAAAATCCTTTCAAAGCAATTTGAATACATTCGACACTATCAGACAGAGTTCCATTTTGTTCCACACAAAATTTTATAATGGCATCATCTGATTAAAGGTGCATGTTGGTGATAATATAAACCTTCTTTTGTTCAGCAAATCACCTCCAATTTGTCAAAATTGAAATGTTCCACAAATTTAAAAAAAGAAGTTTATATTTAAAAACGGATTTTATTTTTTCTTAATTTTCTTACTTTGATTTTCCATTTTGCACTATTTCATTTACAACTTAATTAAAAACCAAATCATTCATATTTCACAAATAATATATTTTTATTTAATTGATTTTATTTTTTATTAATAAAAACACTTAACTGCAGTTGCTTCAACTTGTAATACTGAGAATGAATTGATTCTTGTGTCAATAATTTTTATGTGATAACATTTGATTATTTTTTAATTTCTTAATTCAGCTCAGAATGTCAATCTCTTGTTGTTTTTCTTTCAGAAATAAATTTTGCTGCTGAGAGAAAAAATATTTTTACCAACTGACTTACATGTTTTAATTTACATATGTGTGTATGTCCTTATTATTATATTTTGAAATTTAAGAACAAATCTATGCGCTTGATCTACCAACATAAAAAAAATATAAGAAATAGCAAAATAATTGTTTCAAAGTATTTTTACTGCTAAAGCCCATTTTAAAGAACCGGCGCGACGCACATTGGTTGAAGTCCGGCCGAAATTAATTTTTTTATGTTCGTCGATTTCAATATTTTTTTTTGGTATTTTGTTGCCAGATATGTATCTGAATATTAATATTCCGAAATATTTGGCTGATATATTTATTAAATGTTTGGACAGACTGGCTCAAAGTTGACGTATGTTCGCTTGTTTAAAACAGCATGCAAATTTTCTGTTTACTTATTCTTTTTGTACAACCACGGTAAACTTATCATTTGACTTTCTTGTATACGTTTGTAAATGAAAATTGTCATAGATAAGACTTGCAATAAAAAAAGTTAGAAAAAGTGCAACATAAAAAATTTCGTAAAACAAAATGTGTATAAACAACATCAAGATTTCAATGTTCATCAACTTCAGTGGACTGCATCTTTTTAGCGCTGTGGAGCGCTGTTTAACGAAAGATGTCAAATAACAGTTTGAAGTCTCAGCTAAAGGATAAAATAAAATTCAGCTGCTCCTTATAAAACTGCAGACGTAATTGGCATAAAAGAAGATTAAATACATAGATTTAAAATTATTTTGGCTGCTATAAATTGCAATGCAGCGATCGACACTAACAAATTTCATATATATTGCATGGTTACTGCCAAATTGTTTGTTGATCTCTAATGCTGGTACTACATGCCTATAACTGTGCATCAGATTCTGGTGAATAGTGGCAAAATTATAGCAAGAGCTATTCTGCCATAAGGTATGTTTCTATCTAAAGATTCTTATTCAATGGTTTAATTTTAAATTTCTACATTTTAATTGAAATAGTAGTCTTAATCCTGAAATAAGAAATATTAGTCTTAATCCTGATCTGTATTCTAATCATATCACCGATTTGGATTTCGCAGATTTTATACATAAAAGTTCTGGCAACACTGTATATGAGTTTAGCAATATTTTTAACATAATTATAAAGCACATAAGTATTAGTTTTTGTATTGTTCAACAGCATTAACAATAATCTCAATAGAGTTTAACGTAAAATTATCTTTGTTTTCAAATATAACAAGAAAAAAATTAACAACACATCGCTTCATTCAATTTAACCTTTAACAGAACTTTTTCCTTTCAAAAAAAATTTCTAATGACGGAAACTATATTCCTCTTCCTCTTGCAGAAAAAGTCTCTTACTTACGCTAATGATCGTCATATTTTAAAAATTAAGCTGAATGTCAATACCACGCATGCTACACTTTAACGATTTGTCTTAAACTGTTTATCAAAAAAGTAAAATCAGTGTAATTGTATAAAAGAGAAGAGCAAAATTTCAATACCTGTGATCTAATCACTGTGATTAAAAAATCACTGGCCACTACAGTGACCGAGTTTATCAAGTAACAGTTCCGTGCGCGTTATGTTCTTCTACATTTTCACACATACAAACTTAAATTTCATTTTACTTTGTGGAGAGAAATATTACTACTTTTGACCCTTTCATTATTTCATATGTTAAAGCGAATTTTTCCAAAGTTCACACATACATGCATATGTAACAAACAATTTTGTATCACTGGCCAAAATTAATTACAGCTGCGTTAAATATAGAAATCAAATTACCTTTTGCATTATGGTTACTGTTTGCATTATGGTACTGTTTAGATGGAGGAGAAACTAATTAATGCTGCAGGTGCTTGTTGGAAAATATATTATAAATAAATTATCAATAAATTCTATACACACTTTTATTGCTATTGGAAGTTTTAAAAAATATAATGAAAATACATTTTTTGAATATTTGTGAAAACAAAAATTACTAACAGATTTTCAATCGTGTCTAAGGCAGGGAAGAAGCTGTATATCTGTCCTTATTGACAATTTGGACATGGTATTTTTTCTTCTTCTTTTAGATCACCGAAAGATTATAAAATTTTTCTTCTATATCAAGTTAACTCATTTCATTCTGTCTCATCAATCAGAGGCAAAGAGTTTTTCTATTGAAGTTGATAAAAGGCTTAATTTTGAGCAAGCTGCTAATTATGTTTTATGTTAATAATTTTCCAGAGGGATTAAATCACTGTAGTATACAAATGTATACCGATCATATACTGTTGCACTTAAGGTCTTGAATAGATCTTGGTAGTTTTTGTATTGTTTAACAGCATCAACAATAACCTCAATTGAATTTACCGTAAGAAAAAAATTGACAATAACGACGATTTGTTATTAATTAACAACACCTAAATCGACTTTATTCTATCATCATCATTAGCGTTGGATTAATGTATCCCCATCAAGATTTTTTTTCTTTAAAATTACATTTCTAATTAAGGACACAATCTGCCTATTTTATTTTTGGTAGCTGAAGATAACAAATTATAATCTTGTTATCTTGTTTCTTGTATTGCAAACTGTTTTTGTAAAAAACTTATCGTAATAGAGATCTTAAATGTTTTTAAACAAAAAAATTTAATTTAATTAATTGTTCACTACAATTTTTTTAACAAAAAAAACTTGCAGTTTAAGTGAAGGAGAAGATAATTAATGCTGTAGGTCCTTGTTGCAAAATATATTACATTTATAAACTCTTAAAAATCCCAAATAACTATCCCAACTTTTACTTCATTCACGATTCATAAACGAAAACTATAAGCAAAAAATTTTTAATACAGAAATATTTGCTGATTTCTTTAAAAATCTCCAAATCTCTACATGGAAAAAATTTCATTACTCAAAAATCTTTGGAAGACCTCGAATAGGCAGAGAATATTTAGGTTCTTGCTAATCGAGATGCAAGATAACGAAAATGTCCGTATGTGTGAGACTAATAATTACCCTCAAAAAGTCCAAAAAAAACTGCATAAAAACAACAACTACTCAGCCATTTCTCTTACGCCACCAAACTGTAGAAGATGTAACTAATTTTTTGCTATGTGGATTGCACTATCAAAACAACCGGCGACTTATTTCACGATGTTAAAACCATATTAGACAAAGTTAAACGGGCCATTGCTGTGCTAAATAATTTATAGTGCTCCACCCAGCTATCTACCACCACTAAACTCAGAATCCTTAAATTTAACGTTAAGTTATTATTGCTGTATGGCACTGAATCTTTAAATACTGTACCCAAAGACATCAGTATTATCCAAGTGTTTCTAAACAAATGTCTTCGTAAAATGCTATGAATATTCTGGCCTGTAAAAATAAGTAAAATCAATAAATTAGGGATACGCAGTCGTAAATAACGCTGAACTGGCCATATGCATAGAAAGCCACAAGAGGACATTAACAAAATGGCCATCAACTAGAATGTCCAAGGCCGACAACGTATTGGAAGGCCTACTCATAATTGGAAAAGAACTCTGGATACCGAAACAAGAATTTCAGAATGCAGCTAAAGCGAAATAAAACATACTGCAAAGGAAAGAGAAGATTGAAAGGGTTTTTTTGTGGCCCCCTATTCCTTATAGGAACTACAGGACATAATATATCTCTTCAAGATAATTCTATAACTATTTAGTTCGTCTTTGGAATAAACTATTGCTATAAATATATGCGAACATAAAGCAGCACTTTGTCCTTTATGTAATAATTTTGAAGCTCTTATTTTAGTGATTTTGTTTTAAGGAAAAAAAACTCTTAATATATAAAGGGTGTATCCATAGAAGAGTTGATACTTAAACTGAACATATTGTGTGCTTATATGACCAAAAAAAATATAAAGATTGAAGCGTGTCTTCATAGAAGTCGTGATTTTGACATACTAATTTTGAAACTTAAAACTTACTAAGATTTTTGTTGTTATCTAAAAGAATAAAAATAAATAAAATAAAATAAAATAAAAAAAAATTAAATTCGAGTTTAAAGGATGTCCTTCGTTATAAAGGATAACAAGAGTATAGTTTTGACTTTTACGAAGTTTGTATTACTACGTCTGCTGTAACCTTCTTTTTGTCCTTTTCTTATTTAGTCTTTTTTACAAGAACTATTTAAGATTACGCTAAAAGTCTTCTTCTAAGTGCAACTTAAACTCACTTTTAAAATAAAGTTAAATTTAATTTAGTTTTAAGGTAATTTATTATTTTTAGAACTATGAAGACTTACACGATTAAAACAAAATAAAATAAGTATAAATGTTTTCCAGTGCTGTTTCTATTTTTAAAAAAACAAATTCGAATTTTCTCTCTCGAGGCCTATTTAAAGGACATTATTAACCAACACTTTTTAAATAAGATTTCATTTATCACAATTCACTAGGAAACCAAATTCCTTTAACAAACAAAAATCTAAAATTGGTCAAATGCCTTTTGCTTGATTGCCTACTCACACATGTTTATTTGGTAACACTTGTCCTTCAAACGTTATATTCACTTTATAAATATGGAAAATTTTAAAATTATTAAAAATCTTTCTTAACTCACCAGCCACGCTTTTTAGCTTGTCTTTCGCTTCGCACATTTTTAAACGAAAAATTATTTAATTTAATATGATTTTATATTTTTATAATGAAAATTTTATTTAGTTTAACAATGATTTGATTTCCTTTTATTAAATTTATTCAAAAATTTAACTGCTCATCCTTTTATTTAAATTTTAATTTAAAATTTTATGACAACGAGAAAATTTAATACAATTATATTCTTTGATGTGATACTTTAGTCACACTCTTTGATTGTTCAGATCTAAACTAACTGATCTCCAGAGTAACAAATAAGTCAGTTATATAGTCCATTCGTTGTAGAAAGCAAAATTGTTTGTTGTTTTTTTTTTTTTTTTGTTCTTTTCGCTAATAAAATAAAAATCACACAGAAACAAATATTGAAGCGCAAGCGTCGTACACTTGGCAGTTGAAGTAGAATAGAAAAAAAACTGTAAACAGAAAATTTACATACATACGTACATACAACAGTGTAAATATTAAAATTTTAGATATAAATGTTTGTATGTAAATAGAAGTTCATTTGAACGCATGTATGTTTGTGTATAAAAATAAGCCAACGTATTCAGTACTCGTTCTCAAGCATAACTAGAGTCAAATAATTAGATTAACACTTTTGAAACGATTTTGTATGACACTTGACACAAAAGGGATACTATGCAGAATAAATGAAAAATTGGTCACTCAAATACAGCATAGTTCTATTTTGTTCTTTAGGGTTCTGAGGTATTTCAGAAAATTTTATTTTCCGGCTTTCTTTTTTAACAGTTAGTTGTTAAGTCTGATTTTTTATCTCAGACCCAGAGGAAAGATAAGAAAGAAAAACGGCTCTGTGTATGTACACGTTAAATCTTGCCAGTGCCCAAACTATTTTAACATTATTAACCAAATCTGAATTAAAAGTCAGTAAATAAAATCGGTTTTTGAAATATAAGAAAAATAAAACATTAGAAAAAATTGCTAGGATTTATGATCCAATTAGTGGATTTAACCTCAATTTATCAATGTAAGAGTGATTTGGCAGAACATGAATATTTCAACTTAAAATCTAAACCTCATCTCAATTGTTCCTTTATAAAAATGACAAACAGGCAATAAAAAATACAAAGTGTTTTTAAAAGTATAATATCTGAGAAGTGTAGCAGGGCATTAGAAACTCGACAACAGAAATATAACAACAACAAAAAGCTAACGGCAAAGCAATAAACCAATTTTGATTATTTTCCAGAAACTTCTTAGCGTTATTAACAACACTTTTCTAACACTTTATTTACAACAAGTTGTACAAAGTTATTAGGAACATCATAAACTTAGCTAAATATTTTCGAATTTATTTATTTATTTAACAGTGATTCTAATCATACCTGTGTACAGTAAAATAAATAGAACTAATATCTATGCACATGTGTATTGTTAGACGGTATTTTTTTTTGTTTTCTCTGCAACAACAAATACAGCAGAAATAAAACCACTTTACACCCTCTTGCAAAGTCCCTACAGCCAATATTATTAACATAAGTACATTTGTATGTATGTATGTATGTAGGTGCCTCAGCTTGTTTGTATGGCAGCGAGATAAGAAAGTAAGATGTTGTTTACCTTAAACGTACATTTCATTCATTAGGAATTTGGGGAGACAACTCGGCTTTATCATTTTCTTTTATTTTGCTTGCTAT
This sequence comes from Cistogaster globosa, assembly GCA_937654795.1. Classification (NCBI taxonomy): domain Eukaryota; kingdom Metazoa; phylum Arthropoda; class Insecta; order Diptera; family Tachinidae; genus Cistogaster; species Cistogaster globosa. The sequence continues at coordinate 62,573,196 of OW569406.1, forward strand.
TGCAAGTCTCGAGACTTATTTTTTTGCTGTGTTTTACGTTTAACAATAATATTTTTTATTTCCTACAATATGATACGATATGATGATGTATATAGATGGCGCTCCCCCTTAAATAAATAATAGATTTTATACCAAGATTTTAGGTTAAAAATTTACTTTACAAAAACAATTTAGTTTTTTTTTTTAGAAAATTATTTATGATACGATTTCGAAATTCTCACGAAATGTGGGTCTCGTGTTTTAGTGCACAGTTCTGTAAAGTTATATTAAGTATTTTTTTCTTCTTCTTTGAGCTGACAAATTAAGAAATATCGGTTGTTAATAAATAAGCTCCTCTTTGAAGAAATTTTAAATATCTGATTAATTTCCGAAATATTGCTTTTAAGAAACATTTCCTTATTTAATACATGTCTTCTTCAAAAATTAAATTATTTTATGCTATTTGATATTTTATTGGTTTATTAATTTAATTATAACATCGTTAATACTTAGACTTAGGTTCGTATTTAAGTTTTTAATATTTTTTTAAGAAAATATATATTTTAAATATTTAATAAAAAAAAACATAAAAAACACAAGCAGAATGTAATGCCTTTTCTGCATAGCTACTCTTTTTTGTAAGATGTTCCCACAACAATTGAATAAAGCCCCAGAACAAGTCAATCTCAACCAAGGATTTTCAACTCATCTGTACCAACTGAAAGTTTTAATACAGGGGAAAACTCTTGAAAACGGCAGTGCTGTTACAACTACAACAACCAATTTAAGTCAAAAGAATTTAGGAAAGTTAAAGACAAATTCACGACTGTTCAGCTATAACAAAGTTCACCAGGAACATTTTTTTTTTTTGCCTTGAAGATGAAACTACAAACTTAAGCCTGACTAAAAACCGTTTTGTGGCATTTAATGTCATTGTTATTATTAATATTTATTATTAAGAATTCGCTATGTTTTTGTTACTAATCTCTTTATTTTGTGCAAAAAACGACTCTTAATTTTAAAATATAATTTTGATTAAAAAAGGATGAAAGAACATTAATACAGAAAAATATTGCACTCAAGTCTTAAAATATTATTATGTTCTGTTTTAAGATCAAAAAGAGTTCGCAAAAACAAAAATTGTTATTTTTTTCACTTTTATTTGAATTTCTATGTTGTATATTCTTGTTTTACTACAATATTTATTTTATTAATTAGAATTGAAAAAAATTCACAATTATTAAGTTATCAAACACACACTTAAATCTAATTATTTCAATTCAATTCAAAAGTTAATATTCTTTTACCATGTTGTACAAATATTTTTCAAATATTGATTTAAATACTTAACATGTTTAACCCATGATACAATTACGAGTATAAGATGTAGTCAACATATTAAATATTTAGTCTCAATAACGTATGAGTGATTCTTAACAAAGAGATTAGAATTAAAGACGCGTATGAGTGATAACTAAGTTTTTAAGTCATGATTGCATTCAACTTCAACTAAATAAAATTTTTTTATTTTTTAAAACAATTGTTGAATAATTATTATAATTGAAATAGACCTTAAATTTAACAAATGTTTTTTATTTAAAACCATCCGGTACAAAAAATCCGTTTATAATGATTGTTGTCATCATCTTGCACTTTCTCTCGAGTGTTCACCCAAGAAAATCAATATCCCACCTTCTTATTCGAGTGTTACCACGGTCATTTAGGATGTTGCATGCTGGAAGCTTTTGACATATTTAAGCCTGTTTTGCGATTTGTACTTTAATCATTGCATTTCAATGACTTTTGATTTCAATAACATCACATAAGTTTTTATTTGACCTGTCCATGAGACTTTCCTTATTCTCTGGCTGTATTTGTCTCCACGGTCTCTTGTTTACTTAACAACATGAACATTTACAAATTACATAGCCATTCGTGACTGCCACACACTAGCTATTTTGTTATAACGCTTGCTAACTACGACTCCCTCTTGTTTTTGTTTTTTCATCTGCCGCGTGGCTTCTTATTAATTGTTTTCATTTTTTACCACTATAGCCGCCTTGACTACACATCAATTGCTTTCTTTTTTTATTTAAAGACTCTGTAACCAAATATTTAAATGCAATTGTACACAAGCCTCTGGTAGGATTTGAGCCATCGATTTCGGTTTAACAAGCATGCAGATACATATTCTAAGTTATGGGAAGTCCAAGGCAAATGAACGATATTATTTTAAAGTAATATCTATTACCAGAAAAATTTCGTTGTTAAAAAAATATATTTAAGAGTTCAAAAAGTTTATTAACATTAAAAACAATTATGGCAATTAAATATTTAATTAATTCCCCCATTAATAATTTTATAGTTTAGTGAAATTATAAGACTCTTTTAAAATCAAAAGTAATGGCGCCAGGGTGTAAGCCAGTGTTATAGGAACTTTTATCACAATAATTGATTCTAGTGAAATTGTGACTCAACTGTTGTCTTCTTAACATGTCAGCTCTTAAATTACAAGATGTTTTTAACAACAAACAAATTGGAACACTATTTTGTACAAAAAAGGAAGAGTAAAAAATGCAGTGGAAAATACAGCTCCATATCAAAAATCTATGTAGAAAACATACAGCGAAATAAATATAAAATAACACTGCTAAAGTTGTTCCCAAGGCGAATCAATTCACCAGGTGGCAACGTAGGCAAATTCAGTATTTTTTGCTGTGGAGCTTGACAGTCGTGTATACCAGCAAAAAATACTGAATTCGCCTACGCTGCCACCTGGTAAATTGATTCGCCTTGGTTGTTCCCTGTCTATTGAATTAAATTCTTTGAAAAGGAATTTCAGTGATACAAATTTTAAAAAATTCTTTCTATGATTTCTTTTTTTTATTACTTGTATATTTTTTTTATTTTTTAATGTGCTGTCTATATTTCTTATTATTTATCATATAGATTTTACAATAAAACTTCATTATTTATTTATTATATGATGTAAATTAAAAACCAATTAAAAATTAATACAAAACAACTTCCCCTGAAAAAGTCGAAAAAAAGCTGACGAAATTTTTCTTAAGTTTTTATTTTCATCAATTAAAAAAACTGACTATAAATAGCCTAAATAAGCTACTCACAATAAAAAGTGTTTAAATTTATTAAAAAATTTATTTCACTAATTTTTCTTTATATATTAGTCTGACTCTTCAGTCCATCAAGAAACAATAAATTCGCCTTTAAAAACCTTGTTAACTATACCATGATCATGGTATTAATTCCACTGGCAGCTAATTCCTAAACATCTCAAGTTGCTTAGCACTTTTCGCTAATTTTAACAGAGTACCTTTCTTTATTCTGTGAAAAAAAAAAACTTTCTAAATCATCTGGAAAAAATTATATCGGTATAAAAATTAACTAATTTTACTTCTCTTTTCTTAAATAAAATTTGACAATGGCTCAACATATTTATGTTAGTAAAAGCAGCCGTTAAATATTCTTAAATAAAATTGTCAGGTAAAAGTACATCCATTATTTTTGTCAGATCACTCATGTTATTTGTTTATTGCCCGAAAACAACTTCTGACATCTCCCCTTAATCGGCGGATCATTTGCGTTTTGATCGCAATAAACCGCGAGTACATTTCCACTTCTATTTTTTTAATGCTTTTTGTTTAATTTTTTATATAATTCTGTTTTATTTTGTGTGTTTTTTCATGATAATTTGTGTTTTGCTCATTTAAATAAAGATAGAGTCTGTTGCTTAGCTTCATTTGATATAATTTTATTTTAATTTAAGAGAAGAGATTATTTTGGCATATAAAATACAAAGACGAGATGCGCAGTGTGGCACATTTTAACGCGTCAAAAAAATATAAGCTGCCTTATAAAGATGAGCAATAACAACCAACAGCAGCAGTTAAACAAAATCGCTGAATAAATAAAAATGTATTTATTTGAAATTTAACATATAAAAATAGCAAAACATTTTAATATTATCACAGTTTTATTAGGTGATTTATGAAAGTTATAACAATTCCTTTGTACTTGGTTAAATTTTGCTTAAATGTCGTTGCAAATTTTTCAATTTTTTGTTTTTTGTCACATTATCTGTCTTCGTACTGAAGATAAACTTTTTAACGTTATGTTTTATAACTCGCTCCATCTTGGCACCTTAACAAATGATAAACGACAAGTGTAGATTGTCGAAAAAATTTTAATTTTTATAATGTCAGTTTTCTTAGTTGGTTCTTAACACAATATTTTATTGTTTAATTAGAATTTTACAAAACTTTTTACTAAATTTGGTCGTCAAGAATATTGTAGAAGTCTCTTTCTTAAAAGTCTTCTTCATGTTGTTGTAGGTATTGCAACTACTTGTTGCAATTGCGTTTGCAGACTTTAAAATTTATTATGAAAAAAGTTTTTTTTTTTTTTTGCTTTTTAACTTTATTGCTTTTATATACCCACTGGTTATGCCGTGGCTTTAACCAGCTCACTGCCATCATTTGATAAGTCTTCTTCTTATTATGCTAGAAGTGATTTTTTGTCGGCAAGAACTCTTACCATAAAAGTAATACCTGAATGATTCGAAACTTGCGCTTTCTAATTGTGTCATAGTGGCGTATTCCTAATGCCACGTAACTTGACTACAAGAAGTAACCTCCTAGCCGCATTTTAAAATATTGAAAACAATAATATTAAGACTGTCATAATTGTATTTTCCTGATTCCTCTATTTTAACACCAAAAAATAATATTTGTAAAAAAATATGTTTAGCGCGTTTTTTTACTCTTAAGTATTTATTTAGTTTTTAAGGAAAATTAAAAAAAAAATTATATAAAATCCATTGCAATTGTTATTATTTTTTTTTTTTTTTTGTATGATTTTGTATTCAAGAAAGATTGCGTCAGGATTTTTTATATGTCGTAAACAAAATATAAATGCAGATTAAACAAGAAAATTTAGCAGTTATGTGGTCATTCATAATTTTTTACACTTTTTATTGCTGACACAGAAAAACAAAATTTTTTTTAATCTAAGCGTTAGTCTATAACAGTTCAAAAGATTGGTCTATAATACATTAAATTACTACCATTAGGGAACCCTTTAATTTCTAGTTTTAAATATTTATTTGTTATCATACTGGAGTTTCTTTGTAACGGTCAAATTACATCAGTTATAGGGATACCCTTTAATTTCCAATTTGAAGTTTGCTTCTTGTTATAGCGGACTAAGCAATAAAGGTTCTGTGCAAATTTCAATCAACTGTCTACAACAATTCATTAGTTTGGTCATATACGTCAAATACAAGCAACTATTGTAACACCCTATAATTTATAGTTTTAAATCTTTATACTATGTTTTTATGTTTATTTTTGTGTTTGTATATAACGGTTCAAACGATAGGGCCCTATATTTCAATTTACTTCAAATATGGGAACACCCCTTAATGTCTTAACTTTAATTTTAAAATTGTTGTTAGAGCGGACTTAGCAATAAAAGTTCTTTGTAAATTTCAACTATCTTCCTATAACAGTACAAAAGTTTAGCCACATGCATCAAATTACATTAACTATTGGGACACCCTTTAATTTATAATTTTGAATGTTTATACTTGTTGTTGTAACGGTCTTGGTAACCGACGTCTATAATGGTTCAAGAGATAGAAGCATATAAATCAATTAACGTCACCTGTGGGAACACCTTTCAATTTTTAGATTTATTTTTGTATTAATTTTTTCCATTGGAAGTTATAGTAATACGCTTTTATTTTATTTTTTTTTTTTTTTTTTTGAAGATGTGCGCTTTACGGTTCATAATCTCTTAAAAAACATGTATGTTTTGTGAGGACACCCTTTAATTTTTAAGATTATGAACTGTTTTTAAAACGGGAACAACCTGTAAGCAAAATCTATCAAATTACAAAAAATTTCCGGAATCAGTTCAGAAATTACTGAGTTCTGCAGACACAAACATAAAAAAACAAAAAAATTCAGTCGAATTGTTGACCTCCTTTCTTCTTTTTTTGAAGTCGGCTTAAAAGTGAAAAACTGGTCCCTTCACCTTTAAAAACATATTTCCTAATAATATTACAAGAAGCACTATGAAAAGAGTCCTGGCAAATTAATTTTTGTCAATTCATTTATTGATCTTAAAGTATTGATCGTATCTGTGCCCTACATAAATTAAATTTTAAAACTTAATTTTAGACTATTGCGCTCAAAGAAAACAATGCAATAAAAGTAACGGTACTTATTAAATCCACTTTTCGCGAAAAATTAAAATACAAGCTACAGCACCAAAGTAAAGATAGTTCGGAACGATTTTAAGGCTGTATAATTATGACGGACAAAAAGAACGTAAAAGAAAATTAAAAAGAAATTCCTGGGTACTAATTTCATTCAGCTCTAACCAGAGGAGGAGTAAAGGTAATATACAAATATAAAAAATGTTTTGATATTACAAGCAATTACGTTTTTTTCTATTATTTAACCTTCATTTTATGCCAATAATATTCAGACCTTAAATAAAAGTCATTCAATAATCCTGCAAATCTGTTCAGAAACAATAATAAAAAATTTGTAAAAAGAACTTAGTCTATAAAACCGATAAATTCCGTCCCGTGAAAAAATTTTGGTCTCAATTTCAATTATTATGGACTTATGCTTCTAATTGGTAAATACGAGTTTGTTTTTGTTTTTTTTTTTGTCCATCAACCAGTAAACAATGTGTAAAAAAATACAATTTTATATATTGGTTTTAATATGAAAAAATTACAAATAAAGTAGTCCCCACTTTCCTCTAACATACAAAACAGGTGGCAGTAAAGCGATAGTAATGCATTTTGTTTTTATAGTTAAATAAATTGAAGCGTATAAAATCTATTTCAAATCTGAATATAGATGATAATTATGATAATGATAAGGATGATGATGACCATATCGAAAATAAACTATCTTTATAACTTAATTTGGAAAAAATCGGTTAACTATTTTATTTAAATTTTAACAACGGATTTGGGTTTTTCAAATGTTTGAATTATTCGATACCTGTTTTTAAAAAATTCCATGTTTTTTACAGGTGTTAAAATCGGCAAATACCTCAAATGTTCGTATATAATTTTTTTGCCTTTTTGGGATCAAATTTAATAAAGCATTATAATTTTTAACCAAATGTCTTATAAAACGACGGTTGAAATTTGAAGTAAAGTTTAAAAAGTTTAAATTAATATTTATTTTTGGCTTAAGTTTATTTATTAATTTCTTAAAACCTTTTTAGAAAAAAAAAAAAAAAACAATTTTACGAATGCATACGGATGTTTTTTCAAAGAAAACAAGAAAAGTTAGACACCAGCAGAATGTAATGCTGCATTTTCTGGACCGCTACATCCTTCCTAGGCATTCTTTGCATCTATCTACCTTAAGTTGTGTAAATTGTAAACATCATCTAAATTTTTATTTAAAAAAAAAACCAAAAGAATTAAAACTAAATAAACTAAATATTGTAAAATTGAAAAATACTCGTCACAGCAGCAACAGGCAATCTATTAATTTCATGTATTGATAAATAGTTTAACAACTATGTTGGTAATACTCGACCGCTTACAGAAGATACCACACATGACCATCGTTGACAAGTTTATCTGCTAAGATTAAGTTCGCCAATTAAAAACTCCTTTAAGCTTTAATTCATTTTAAAATTTGTAGCGTTCTTAAAAAAGAAAAAGATTTCTGGAAGAGATGTTTTTGTTGGAAAGTTCAAATCGAATGAACTCAAGCCACCTCCATAAGCCTTCCCATTAATAGATAAAATAATAATTAGTTCTGATACAAGATTCAACAGAAAAGCTGGGTTTTGAATTGAACAACTGCTTAGTATATCAATAAATACTGCAATCTTTTAACATTAAACTATTAAAATAATTAAAAAAGCTAAAGTTAATAAAAAATTACTAAAAACAAGGGATGAATATGTATGTGTAGAAAACAATATTTTAAATAAATGATTTTTTGTTTGTTTCTTATTTAAAAATAAAATAAAATAAAATAAAAAAGACTATTTACAGAACACATTTTGTAATTTAGTGTTCATCAAACTCATTTGACATTTCACTAGCCCTGGTAAATTTTATCTTTGAATAACCTAGAAACGAAACCGATAAACTAGTTAATAGTTAAAAAGCAATTTTCATTTGTATTTCAAATCATGCATGAGTTACCTTTTGTTTTTAAAATTATGTCTATCGGCAAAGAAAGCGAATAGTTGTCAACTATTGCTTGCAAATTCTTAATAATTAAAATTAATTAATTGATATTTACAGAATAGTATTCTTTTTCTTAATTGTATAAAAGATTTTCCGGCTCTGTCAGAGACCCCACTCTATCTGCGTGTAAAAATAAATAAATTAATCTCAACCACTTAAATAAAAATAAAATAAAATTTCACAGAGACAAAGCAGAGGTGTTTCTCAGTGAAGTTTTGGATGGTCTGCCCCCTAGGGTGAAGAAGGGCTTCTGGGCAGGCCCCCAAATTTAGGTACCTCGGGCATATAATGTTTTGAAATCTTATAAATAGTTTATTTTAAACTCAAACGTTAAGATTTTTGAAATTAAATTGAAGCTTAAAAAATATCTAAAAAAAATCTGCTTAAATGAGGACTGTATCTCTTTTAGTTTAGAAGAAAATTAATCAATTTTTTTTAACTTCGGCTGACCTTACCATAATATTTTTGGCGTAGTGCACTTATTTATTATCGGATTTTTACTTAAGACATTTGCTATGTTCTTAATAAAATTTAGAATAAACCAGTTCAAAGTTTTGTTCTGATAGCGCTCTTCGTTAAAAAGTTACAAGCTTCTAAGTTAAGAAAATTCAAGAAACACAGTTTTTAAAGATTTTCGCCATTAAATCGTTTTAAAGACAGCCTTTAGCAAAAGCGTAAAAAATATTAGGTTCTCGCTCTATCCCTATCCGAACATGGACAATTTTACAACAAAATTTAAAAATTATTATAAAATTCCTCAGAGTGCTAAGCACCGATTGAAGAAACGTAAGCGGCATTTTAAAGCCCCAATTGTTAGGATTTGACAGCCATGTCTTTAATAGTAGGCTCTTTAGTAAAAAAAAATTAAATTATATAAAGTGCACTACGCCAAAAATAAGGTCGCCTAAAATTTTGAAACAAAAATAAGCAATTTTCTTTCAAACTAAAAGAGATAGATAACTACATATAAGCAGTGTGACCATTGGTACTACTAAAGTAGCAAATTGCTACTTTTTCGAATGCTTGACCCTTTTAGTGTCCCTTTTTTAAAAAGAGGTAAATCTGCCAAATTTTTACATATTTTTTGACCCTTTTTTGTTATATGGCACTTTTTGTTTATTTTTAATTTTTAAAGAACTTTCTGCTTGTAAATACTAACCAGATAAGACACGAAAAATGTAGCCAGATTCCAGCTATAGTTAGAGAGGGATAGTAATAGTACTTTAATTTTTTATATTACTACCTCTTTCTGGTTATAGCTGGAATTTAGTTATATGTGTTTTTTTTTAATAACAATGTTGAGTTTACGCTGTGACCTAAGTATAACACACCGAGTATAGTATAAAACAATTTGCGTTTAAACAAATGAAATATAGCAAAGCTGAAGAAAATCCACTGAAGGCAGCAACTTCAACAAATAGAGCGATAATTTGGGAAAAAAAATGTTACCAACTGAAGAATTTATAAAGCCAGAAATAAATCCTAACGAAACATCAATTATATTGTTTCCTGGCCAAGAAACACAATATGTTGGATAGCCAGTAGACTTATGCGTTTCCTTGAAGCTAGAAGAATATTTAAAATGGCCAATGCTGTTAATTAAAAATTGTGCTTAATATGCTCAACCGACTGTAGTGATATCTTCTTTGTCCTACCGTTTGATAAGGGTCTTAAGCGTGTGCAAATTCGAGCCAGAGCCGTGCAAATGGGTTGTGATAAAGGATATAGAAATGAGTGATGCCTGTGCAAAGGCCCTACAATGATGCATTGACATTGTGGTGTAAGCATCTATATGTATCCACATTGTAAAGTTATTGCCGGCAACGTTGAAGCTATTGAATTTTTAGAAAAGAATTCAAAGATTTAAAAAATATGACGCATAAAATGTTTGTCTGTGTATAGTGCTTTTTATCAATCGATTAATCAATTATTGGAATTCACATACCGTACGTCCTTTATTTTATTTTATTTTTATTTATTTATTTAATTGTCTACGGACATTTAAATCCTTGCAGACATTTTAATTTAAGTACAACATATAACTTTGCTTAAAATTAACATACGTACATGATAAAAAAAGAAAACATTACATAACAAAAACAATTAGCTTAAATTAAACATACATACAATAATAAGAAACATTACAAAAAATAAAAATTTACACAAATAAGTTATTTATTTAGGTGAACTAATATATTATTTCTAATTAAGTTTAATGACAAATTAAAATCAATAAACTTATAATATTTATTAAAGTCAGCACAAATTCTTCTAAATGGATCCGCATTAGCATAATTAGCCCGAAAGAATTCTACTGCTAAAGGGATAAAATATCGTGTAGGGCGTTGTGGAACATTTAAATTAATTCTATTAAAAAGTAAATGAGAAGAAATATCGCCATTAATCACGCCGAAAATGAACGAAATATTTAGAACTGTTTGCGACTCCTTAGAGTTGGTAGCTTAATAAGAGAAAGTCTAGCTGAATAGGCAGGTAAGTTCAATGGGTTATATATTTTATAATAGTTGTAGCGCGGCTAATGGAGTACCATAAATAATCAGCAGAATAACCAGACTGTTTGAATTTTTTATATAGTTTGTTCTTCCTATATTTAGCGTAAGATAATTATTTATTATTTCAAGGAGGACCAACATTTTGCTTACTTATTGTTTTCGGAATACACAAGTCCATATAAGAATAAATTTTATGGTAGAAAGCTTTAGTCATCTGTTCCATATCAGTACAAGACAGTACGTTTTTCCAGTTGGTATCCTTTAAGAGTTTATTTAATAACCTGTAGTTGGTATCCTTAAAAGAGAAGGTCTTTATATATGAGGGCTTTACAGATTTATGTTGAGTTGAAGCTAATAATGCGATAGTAGGATGGTGTGTATCTTCAGGCGATATTATGGGTAAGGAGCGCCTAATAAAACAATCGGTAACATTATTAACGAAAATTAAGTCTAGTAACCTTGAGGAACAATTTGTGATGCCATTTAGTTGGTATAAGCCCAAGTCGTATATAGTATTAAAAAATTCATCACAATTAGAACCTAGCGTGGTTTGAACAAAATATTTCTCTTCCGATAAATACTTCCACGATATTGATGGTAAATGAAAATCTCCAAAAATAAAAATTAAATCATTCGTAAATGCTGATCGAACAGTAGATTTGATGGCTTCAGCGTGTAGAGTATATATTCGGTTTGGAGAAGACGGCGGCACATAAGAACATGTTATAAAAATTCGTTTACTCCTGGTTTTTATCATTACAGATATAAATTCAATATCAAAAACTGTGTCAGTTACGACAAGCTCCGATGACAAACTACTAGAAAATCAATAAGGACTCCACCACCAGTAGTTTTACTGCCACGATCACGACGAAAGATGTTGAATTTATTACAAAGTATTTCAGAATTTAAAAAGTTATCACTAAGCCATGTTTCAGTAAATACTAAGACTTGATGATCCAAGTTGAAACTTTCAATATATATTGAAGAAAGTTTTGTTCTCAATCCGCGAACGTTTTGGTAAACGATAGAAATATAATCAGTAATTGTGGGAGGATAGCAATGTTACCAATGTTACCTGATTTGTTTCTGGGTGTAAATTCGCGGATAAGAGTATTGTTTGGCCAGAAGTTCGGATCCAACAAAACATCGTAAAGCATAGGTGGAATCGATATTTTAAAAGAAGATATCGATCTTGGTTGAAAAAATTTGAATTTGTGTATTGATATGTCCGCGTCTTTTCCAATTTTATTGTTCAAAAAGTATTCAACTGCTTCAATAGTAGTATCACTAGCCAAACGAGATACAAAAATGGCTCTTCTTGGAGGAATAGCTCATAGAGGGCTGTGAACTACTATATTACTATTTGATGTTGTATGATTATAAACAAATATCACTTCAGTTATCTGAAAGGTTATGTAACTTGTATATTGGAACTTGTAAATTGGCTTCTGAAGTAGTACTGGATAAGGCTACTACTTGTGTAAAAATTTACTAATCAAATACTAGTTATAATAAACTTAGTTTTCTTTCAAATGTATATCCAAATTAGCCGAAGAACGCAACGCAATGTACAAGTAGCAACTTAAGGAGTCATTTATTTCTTAAATACTGAACCGAATTAAATTAGATAAAGACGGTGCACTAAAGCTCGACAATATCTACAAATATGTGAAAGAATAAACAAAATGGTTGACAAACAGAGGAGAAAAATTATATTTGCCTATTTATATATAGATTCTCACTAAGCAAGTTTTTTTTTTATAATTATGCACAAATATAGTTAATAAATACAATAAAGCAATTAATTACAAAAAAAAACTCTTGTAATGATTTATTTTATATTTTATTGTTAAAAAGACTTAAATTAATGAAATTGAAAAGCACATTTTATTCTTTTAAATATATTAAAATCAGTTACTTCTCGGAATTAAAAAATCTACAAAAGTGAAAAAATTTATTAAATAAACCTCTATTATTATTTTCTTGGCAGAGCCAATATAATATCACAGCCTAAACCCATAATTTGCAAGTATTCTGAACCACTATCTTGCAAGCGAAACGAGCATTCCTGTAAAATAATTTTATTATAAACAAAAACTAATTATTTTGATGCAACATAACTCATTCCGAGTTTATAAAATATGCGAGCCTTCTGCATGTTTATCAAAAACTGACATCTTATTATATACTCATTAAATTGATCCAGCATTTGGCTAATATGTACTATAAGCCTCATAGCCAATATCACGCATATAGTCTTCCAATTTTGTCGTAGAATCGAGAATGATAATCTTACCGATCTTACCGCATTCATTCCACTTTCATCAGAACCATTTAATTCTAAAATTCTTTCGCTGCAATAATGACACTTGTTTTCCTTGTGCCCGGGAGTTCATAAAGCAACATATAAGGCAAATCTGCAAACTTACGCAAAACAGCGACCACTTTACCTTGTTCTACCACGACTGGAATTTTTTCGCCTGAATTATTTCTTGTCGCAAGTTTTGTTCGTGATCCAGCGTCAACTCTTCAAATTCTTAAATTTGTATGTTTTCCATGGCTGATATCCTATACGAGGCTTAAGTTTTCTTTTAAAAATCAATTGTTTTGTAAACAAAAAAGTAGTTAAACACTTGCTGGTAGAACTTATTTATATTCTTTATATGAAAACATATGTCTACAATGGGTATGTGTAGCGGTTTCTTTTAACACATTGCTTTTAGCGTTTTTGAATATTTGTTTATTCGCTTAAACGAAAGCTGGAAGAAAATATGATAACACACTTTTTAAAACGTTATAAGTGAGTAATCTGGTTAGTTATCTGTGGTAATACACTGTACATTAGGTTGGGTCAATTTTTTTATCGACAAAGCGGTTGGCAATGGTTCTGTCGAAACCATTTGCAACTCCGTTTAATCAGCTTAAGAAGAAAACAAAATACCAATAAAGAATTTTATTGGTTTTGCAACGGACAATGATTCAACTATGGTAGGAAAAAATAACGGTGTAGCTTCACTACACTGCGTGGCTGCGTTTGCCATTCTATTAATTTAGTGAACAGCTCATCTTTATTACGAATTGTTTTTAAATACTTTAAAGGTTGAAAAAGGCTGTTAGAATTTATAGAATTATAAAGCATTTTTGATGTACCAAAGCACAAGCTTTGGCTTTGACTTAGCGTCACTAGATGGTTGTCCTTTGAGTCTGTTGCAAGAAGAACATTGGACCAATGGTCAGTTTTACAACACTTTTTTATTTATGCACAATTCGAAGAAAAACATACTTCAAATTTAGAAAAAAATACAAACCATTCAAGAAGGTTTGTTCCCTATAAATAAAATTTACTTTCCCCACGTAAGTTAATTTTTAGAATTATCAAAAGTGAGTTTTTCATATCGAAAAATTTTTAGGTCCAAAAGTTTTCGGCTTCAAAAGTTCTGCCGCAAAAAGCAGTTTTGTTTTAGATAACGCAACATGCCACCCAGTTGAAAAACTTAAGAGTGACAATGGTTTAATTATAGAATTGAGTCTACCACCAAATTTTACTGCCTTTATTCAACCGTCAGATCAAAACGTTATCAACTTGGTCAAATTAAATTACGAAAAACAACTGCTTACCCACTTGCTTGTAGAGAAGGAAACAAATTTAGAGCTCAAATTAAAAAACTTCAGTCTTAAAAATGCAACTCAGATTCTAGCTACATCCTGGGAGAAAATATCAAAGTCCAATATCCGAAAATCCTGGAACGCCTTGCTCGAATCCGGCATCGAATGGAATGAAATGCCGTTAAATATTTTACAAAATATAATTTCGGAAGAAAGCAAGCCATCCAGTATGTAAACTAGTTAATATCCTACAGTCCATAAACATTGATTACAAAGAAATAAGATGCATTTGAATTCTATATTGGCAACAAACTGCTGATGTGAAGGTTGATAATTCTGTGACAAGAAAAATCGCTATACATTTAGGAGTACGACAAGGATCCGTGTTGTCACCGTTACATTTTAATTTTTTTTTTAACGCATATTTCAAGAACCTAAGTTGAATATAAACGTGGGTTTAAAAGTAAACTGTCAAAATATTAATAATATAAGATACTTGTTGCTGATAGTTAAGAAAGCATTCAAATTTTGGTTAACGCTGTAACTTTCAGCAGTCATTATTACGGATAAAAAAATTGTAAAAAAATAAATAAGCAGGAAGAATGCATACCATAGAACACTTTCTTAATTATCAAAACCAGCCAATCGAAATAGCCGACCAATTTAAACATCTTAATTGATGGGTCAATGGTAGCTAAGATCCTTCAGTAGAAATAAAAAGTCGTATAAAAAATGCATTTTTAAATACAAGAAGGGGATTTAGAGATTTTTTTGGTATTTTGTTGTCAGATATCTAAATATTATGATACCGTAATATTAAGCTGATATACTTGTTATTTGTTTGGACAGACACGCTCGAAATTCATATATTTTTCCCTGTTTAAAACGGCATGCAAATTTATTGTATATTTTATCTTTTGGTACAATGCACAGTGGGGCAGAATCAAAATATTTTGGAAATAATTCAGCCATTTGAAAACGGCTAGGCCGATTGATTCAAAATTTGGCACGAGCATAGTAGAGGAGTATTTGAGCTTAAGTTTTGGAGGTGGTTACCTTCCACTTACCAGGGATGGCGCTATGTGGTCTCAAAGTTGGACACCTCGCACCTGAAAATTTTTCTAACGCTTGGCATTTCTTCAATTTTTGTCTGATTTTTAAACATTTTACATGGTCTTAAAGCTCTCGTAAATACTCACAAAACGGTGCTTTAAACTGCATGTTTATGTTTAAAAATGATCGAGTTATAAGCATTTTAAAATTAAAATTTTTGATTTTTTCCATACCCTGGTCCAGTTTTTTCGAAATATTGGGTACAATTTGCAGCAAATTTGTTTGAGTTTTTTACCGTAGATAGCAAACAAAATTTAAGATTTTCTGAAAGAAATTTGAAAGTAATATCTTTTCTGGCTTAAAAATTATACGATTTTCAATTTAAAAAAATCCAAAATTTTTGCATTTTTGTGTATTTTAGCCTAAAATGGGACACTAATCTAATTTTTTAGACAGAAAAAAATTTTCTTAAGGAATATATAAAAATTTTTTATTTTTATTAAAGCTTACTATATGTGTGTACGTTTAAACCAAATTTCGTATAAAACAGATCATTCTTGTAGAAGATGTAAGTCTTTCAACTTGACCTATTTTACATCAAAATTTTGACTTTACCCCATATTTTCTAAAATCCCAAAGCTGGGATCGGAAAAAGAAGAATAGTATAAAAAAGCTATATATACTCCAAATTGTTTCAAAAAGTATTTCGTGAGCCCTAGTCCATATGTGGACTTTATGGGCAAAAGAGTAAAAAATTCCAATTTTGGGATTTTTCGTTTTTATTTTGGGAATTATGGGATTTCCTTTAGCTTAATGTTGCAGATTTTTTTACCGTTTGATTTTAGTTAACAAACTACATATGCACAGAAAATTTTATCTGATTTGCTTAATTAATAAAAGTTTTATAGCATATTTAATATTTTTACTTTTCTCAAATTGGACCGTTTTTACCATAATTTTTCGAAATTTTCGGAGCTCAGCAACGAATATTAAAATTTTGTTCAATTTTTTTATTTTTTTTATGCATGTGAATAAAGATGACGCAATTTTCTATTAAATAAAAAAGATTCACCTCAATATCATTCTTACGTGCAAAACTATGCGTTCTTAAATATGAGTGTTTCAATATGTATCTCACTTTTATAAATTTATGTTACGGAAGTAAAAATTTTAATGCCTGTGTAAAAAATTGTGTAAAAAAACAATTATACCTGAAAAAAGGGTTAAAAATAATGGTGCAGGTGTTCGTTTTAGGATGACCTATGACTAATTATGTCTTACCTAAGTGCCTTTTTTGATTTTTAGCTAGCTGCTTTGCTTCTTTAGGTACCCAACTGTTCGATGACCTAAACACGCATATAAATATTTGCATAAATACAATAGATATCATATTTAAAAAAAACATCATGCCGATCACATTGAAGTTTGAGACATTGTGTTCTTTTTTGTGGACTGATGGTACAAAAGGACTTGATAGAATTAAGGCCATGAAAAAATTTATTAAGGCTACATACAATTGCAGAGTTGATGTCATTGGTACTGCAAAACTGGAAAAATATTTAAAATTATTTGATCAAAAAATGAAATCAGTTCGCGGAAACAAAAATAAGTTTAAAGTAAAGTATCTTACTTGGATGGATACTGTTGCGAAATTCTCAACCTACATCGCATTATGTGGAGCTCCCTGCAAATCTTATGATGACTTATATTCGAAGTCTAAGAAAAAAAGGTTAACCGAAAAACTTTCTTCAGTTTCAAAAGATGAAGTTTCCGATACGTTCAAAGAATTGCTAAAAAAAGAAAATCAGCCTTCCGAGGCAGTGCACATCGCCAATATTCTTCCCAGCGCATCTCCAAAACGGTTGAAACGAATTGTTAACAGCATACCTACTCCGACATCGCAGTCAAATTTTACGGAGGAAGAAGCTATTGCTCTGATGTTCGAAATGAAAATAAGCCGAAATAAGTACCAAATTTTGAGAAAAGCTTTACTTGAGAAAGGACATGCAATATTACCGTCATATAAGTCTATTCAAGAAAAAAAGAAAGCGATTATGCCATCTCCAATAACAGTTGATGAAACGAAAGCTTCTATTGGACTATCTTCTTTGCTAGAAAATACGGCGTCATGGATTATTTCAGATTTTTCTACTGACCAACTAGAAAAGGTTAAAAACTGCGATGTAGTACTAATGTGTAAGTGGGGATGTGATGGAATATCAGCCCTTCCTGAGTACAAACAAAAACATACAATATATTTTAAGAGCATATTCATGGCATCCTTAGTACCACTAAGAATTCGTTCATACTCACTGGTTGCATCTTCATCAGTACGTGCAAACACTTTTGAAGATATATGGAAAAACACAACCCCAGGATCAAAAAATTTTTGTTCTATCTTTCGGAATATCCCCCCTTCATGCTATAATAAGATTTTTGGAGCATTTTCTGCATATTGCATAAGACTTAAAATACAGAAGTACGACAGAAAATTTAATAACAAAAAAAAAAAAAAAAAAAAAAAACAAAAAACAATGATGAACTAAAAGCTGTAAGAGCTTCTGAGAAAAGTAGAATCCAAGAAGAGTTTAGAGTACAAACGGGGTTAATAATTGATAAGCCTCTTCGTAGTGGAGGAAACACTAACGACGGAAATACTGCAAGAAAATTTTTTGGGGATTTTGAAACTACTTCAAACATAACTGGAATTGACAAAGAGTTGCTTAGAATGGTTAATGGTTTGGAGAATATACAGCAAAAATATCTCAGCTACTCGTTTCCCTATATCCATGGAGGGATATGACGCCCACAGTACATAAAATATTATGTCATGGTAAAACAATTATAGAAACGAATATTCTTCCTCTTAGGGAATTAACAGAAGATGCCCAAGAAGCAAGAAACTGCGATTTCAAGTACATTCAAATATTCAGTTCTCGAAAATGTTCTAGGCAGTCACAAAACGAAGACATTTTCTATAGCCTATTGTTATCTTCTGATCCTGTACTCTCATCAATGAGAAAACGTTGGATTAATTATGAGGCTTCTTCACCTTCTAACAAAACAGAATTAAAGGATTTACTTTATCTTTTAGACATGCATAATGATATGACAGATTATTTTATAGAAAATAAATAATAATTTTAAGGAAATAAGAAATACTTTTAACGACTTTTCGTAAATAAAAATTAACAGAAAATTTTATTTTTTATCTGATGTTTTTTATAGTGATTATTAATTTAAGATATGCCTCTTGGTTATCCTCTATTCAGGTATAATTGTTTTTTTACACAATTTTTTACACAGGCATTAAAATTTTTACTTCCGTAACATAAATTTATAAAAGTGAGATACATATTGAAACACTCATATTTAAGAACGCATAGTTTTGCACGTAAGAATGATATTGAGGTGAATCTTTTTTATTTAATAGAAAATTGCGTCATCTTTATTCACATGCATAAAAAAAATAAAAAAATTGAACAAAATTTTAATATTCGTTGCTGAGCTCCGAAAATTTCGAAAAATTATGGTAAAAACGGTCCAATTTGAGAAAAGTAAAAATATTAAATATGCTATAAAACTTTTATTAATTAAGCAAATCAGATAAAATTTTCTGTGCATATGTAGTTTGTTAACTAAAATCAAACGGTAAAAAAATCTGCAACATTAAGCTAAAGGAAATCCCATAATTCCCAAAATAAAAACGAAAAATCCCAAAATTGGAATTTTTTACTCTTTTGCCCATAAAGTCCACATATGGACTAGGGCTCACGAAATACTTTTTGAAACAATTTGGAGTATATATAGCTTTTTTATAGTATTCTTCTTTTTCCGATCCCAGCTTTGGGATTTTAGAAAATATGGGGTAAATTCAAAATTTTGATGTAAAATAGGTCAAGTTGAAAGACTTACATCTTCTACAAGAATGATCTGTTTTATACGAAATTTGGTTTAAACGTACACACATATAGTAAGCTTTAATAAAAATAAAAAATTTTTATATATTCCTTAAGAAAATTTTTTTCTATCTAAAAAATTAGATTAGTGTCCCATTTTAGGCTAAAATACACAAAAATGCAAAAATTTTGGATTTTTTTAAATTGAAAATCGTATAATTTTTAAGCCAGAAAAGATATTACTTTCAAATTTTTTTCAGAAAATCTTAAATTTTGTTTGCTATCTACGGTAAAAAACTCAAACAAATTTGCTGCAAATTGTACCCAATATTTCGAAAAAACTGGACCAGGGTATGGAAAAAATCAAAAATTTTAATTTTAAAATGCTTATAACTCGATCATTTTTAAACATAAACATGCAGTTTAAAGCACCGTTTTGTGAGTATTTACGAGAGCTTTAAGACCATGTAAAATGTTTAAAAATCAGACAAAAATTGAAGAAATGCCAAGCGTTAGAAAAATTTTCAGGTGCGAGGTGTCCAACTTTGAGACCACATAGCGCCATCCCTGGTAAGTGGAAGGTAACCACCTCCAAAACTTAAGCTCAAATACTCCTCTACTATGCTCGTGCCAAATTTTGAATCAATCGGCTTAGCCGTTTTCAAATGGCTGAATTATTTCCAAAATATTTTGATTCTGCCCCACTGTGCAATGTTAACTTTTTACTTGACTTGGTTGTATTTTTTTGTAAATGACAATTGTCATAGATGAGACTTGCATTAAAAATGTTGGAAAAAGTCAGGTATGTGATGAAAATCGATTTCGAAATCGAAACGATCTAAAACCGAGGATGTTGCTGATATGAGTACTATTTTCGTGTTTAAAACATCTTCAATATAGTTTTCTATACCTCTCCATCCCATTCCTACAATAACTTTGGGTTAACCTCTTTATTATTGTTTAAAATATATCCCAAAACGAGTCGTTTTCAAATTGATCGATTTCCATCACATACCTGAGTGCCATATAAAAAATTTATTAGAAAAAAATTTAAATTTCAATGTTCATAAACTACAACGGACTGCATATTTTTAGCGCTGTGGAGCGCTGTTTACCGAAAGATGTCAAATTACAGCTTGAAGTATCAGCTAAAAGTTAGAAAAA
Organism: Cistogaster globosa; assembly: GCA_937654795.1. Taxonomy (NCBI): domain Eukaryota; kingdom Metazoa; phylum Arthropoda; class Insecta; order Diptera; family Tachinidae; genus Cistogaster; species Cistogaster globosa. The sequence goes on from OW569406.1 coordinate 62,593,667, forward strand.
AGGCAGTAAAAACTATAAAGTGATAAAGTAACAAAACATGAATTTTCGTTCATAAATGTTGTTTTTACTATAATTCTTTACTTTTTAAAATTATTACATAATGTAATATATGTACAAACTAGTCAAAAGCTGAAATTCAAAAGATATTAAAGGTGACACCTGGATTAAATGTGGACGCAGTGAAGCAAGGTATGGGAACAACAAACGATCGTCATACAGCAAGAAGGTAATTAAAAAATCCGGCCAAAACTGCAGACGTAATTGGCATAAAAGTTAATACATAGATTTAAAATTAATTTTATTATTATTTTGGCTGGTACTACATGCCTGTAACTGTGCATAAGATTCTTGTGAATGGTAGCAAAGTTATAGCAAAAGCTATATTGCCAACAGGTATGTCTCTATCTAAACAATGAAAATTAAATAATGATTTAAATAATAATAATTAAATCATTGATTTAATTTTTATTTTTTAATTGATTACATAATTCGCGAAGAATTGGACGTGTAGCCACTAATGAAGACGTAATGCATAATCTTTAATTGTCTTCAGACCCATTTATAAATTGATTTCGCTCAAAGCTGCGAATCGAAAAATTGCATAAATTACTTATTCATGTTTTTGCTATGGAAGATGGGCGTTAAAGTTGGCGGATCAGATATATATTTTAAGGAGCCCATTTTACAATTATAATATTTATTTTTCGCGAAAATTGAGTTGATGTAATAAAAATCAAAAGAGTTATGCTACTTTTTAAATACAAGTTGTACGGAGAGTGGAAGTAAGAGTGGGCGGATATTTTTCAAATGTCACACAAATGATACTGAGTATTTTAAAATGCTACGGGCCAAAAAACAATGCCGTTGGTCAAAATTTTAATTTCACTTTGTATGAGAGGTGGGCGTAAAGATGGGCGGATCATTTTAAGTTTTCCATTTTATTCTTGATTCAAACAAAAAATTTCTATGTGCCAAATTTTATTGTCCTTTGATAACTTCTCCTAATTTTGACCGCTCGTTCTAAAAATTTCAACCGATGTGCGCCGCTACAACAATACAACAATAAAAAAACAGGCACTTACGTATAAGGTAAACTTCAAAACACAACTAATTACTGCACTATTTTTTAACCCATTTTGATAACGTTTTTAATAAACTTTGTTTTTTAAATTGTCTTAAAACTCATGCTATAATTCTTCTTTAAATAATAATATTAATAAAATAACTTTTGTATGATTCACTTTTGACAGCTACTCTACACATAAAAAATTAAGCAACAAATTGTCAGCTGCCGCAACAATGCCACCTGGAAAAATTAATTCGCCTTGGTTCCTTCAAACCACTAGTTTGTCCAAAACTTCGATTTGTGAAATGTTATACGTATCCTCTTTTATTATATGCAATGGAAACCTTAGTAGCCTTCAGTATGAGGGCTTATAGAAGAATATAAAAAATAGCAAAGTACACAAAATCAGTATTTTAGAATGGCCAGCACAGTCCCCTGATTTAATCCCAATAGAAAATTTGTAAAACGAAGTTAAAAAGGCAATCAGTAGAAAGTGTCCATCAAATTGCGACTAGCATGGGACGCCATACCGCTAAAGGCTTGTCAAAATTTGGTCGGCTCATTTCCTAGAAGATGCGCTACTGTTCTGGATAACAAAGGATCCACAACAAAGTAATAATGTGGCACTAAGGCTTTATGAAACAATATTCAGTATAAATGTCTGTTTTGTTTTACTTAAGTAAATTATAGCTTTAGGATTACATTTAATGTCCTTATTTTTTTCGCACAACTAATAAATTCAAACGAAATCACAAAAAATCAAAATAAGGGTCATCCAAATGTGACGCGTAGATGTCAGCACTATATAATTTTTATACGTGACATCTTTTCAAATGACATAAGCCATTCTGTTATATTAGAAAGTAGTACAGTTTTAACCATGAACAGGTACACATTGCAACAACGCGTTTACATCACTCAAAGTTATTATGAAAATGGGCGTTCTTTGAAAAATACCCATCGCAAAATTCGTGATTTTTTTGGTGTAAATAATCGGACAAATCAATCTTCAATTCAAAAATTAGTAAAAAAAAATTCGAAGAAACTGGTTGTGTTACTGATAAACCAAAAAGTGGAAGACCAAAAACTGTACGCACAAATGAAAATATTGCTGCTGTTGGTGAAAGAGTTGAAAATGAACCGACAACATCAATTTCGCGTCGTTCGCAAGAATTGGGCATATCTTATGGCTCCTTATGGAGGATTTTGCATAAAGACTTGCATTTACATGCTTATAAAATTCAATTAACGCAGGAATTGAAAGAAAGAGACCATTTACAACGTCGTTATTTCGCTAGTTGGATTATTGAACAACGAACAACAGATCCATTGTTTTCAAGCAAAATTTTGTTTGGTGACGAAGCTCATTTCAGAATAGATGGATTCGTTAATAAGCAAAATTGTCGTATCTGGGGTGATGAAAATCCTCGTGTTATTCATGAAAAATCTCTACACCCACAAAAAGTTACTGTTTGGTGTACATTTTGGGCAAATGGAATCATTGGGCCATTTTTCTTCGAAGATGATGCTGGAAATGCTGTTACTGCGAATGCTGAGCGATACCAATCAATGTTGAGAGACTTTTTATGGACACAGTTGAATCATATTGATGTGTCTGACGTCTATTTCCAGCAAGACGGTGCTACATGTCACACAACTCGAGAAAACACGCTTTTGCGATCAAAATTTCCTCAACGTGTAATTTCACGAAATGCAGATTTCAATTTGCCTCCAAGGTCATGTGATCTAACACCATTAGATTTTTTTTTTTGTGGGGTTTCTTGAAAACGCGAGTGTATGCTTACAAGCCACAAACAATTAATGATCTAAAGAACAACATTCAAGTTGCAATTCGTGAAATAAAACCAGCAACATGTCGAAAAGTCATTGAAAATTTCAATATTCGGATTGATGTCTGCAGACGCAGTCATGGTGGACATTTGAATGATATTCTATTCCACTTATAATTGTAATGGATCATACTTTTAATAAAAAAAAACAGCTTGAAAAAATTGCAAATAGTTTGTGTTTTATTTCAAAGAAACATGTAGGCGCGTTTTTGGATGACCCTTTATTATAGGAATAGCAAACATTTTGTTACCAATCTTTTTTCTACCGTTAAAGAAATAATAAATCGTTTAAACGGGAAAAAATTTCGATTTTTTTTATTCAGTTTTAAATATAATGTAAGTTTGGGTTGGCAATGTCCCTATATTTTTTACAAATAACTGTATAACAAAATAGTTACGAAGTTTGGTGTTGATGTAGATAGAAATCAAAATGGAATACAAAACACATATTTCTGGAATTTTTGTCTGTCTGTCTATGTTTACATCAGGTAAAAACTATCACAGGGATTTGAGAAACTACATATAAAAAATATTGTACTTATTGTAGGTAATGAATTCCTGTGAAGTCTTTAAAACTCTTTATTATACGCATCACTAGAGGTATGATCTGTCTAAATTTTCTTTAACTTTCCTTGCCGTGTTAATTATATCTTGCTATTCCATTTGATTTTTTATACTTTATCTAAATCTTTCGCCCTACTGGGGTATTTCTTTTTTAAATTTCTAAAGTGCATCTTATAAATTGTGTATAAAAAAAATTATACCTAACAGAGTACTAATTATTATGATCAATATTTCCAGTTATTTTCCCATTTTTCTTTTAAAATTTTTTTCATCATTAAAATTGGTTCTATTTATGTAGTTCTTTTTGTTTTAATGTCCTCAATAGCAGGGATAGATTTCATGCCTATTAACTCCCACAATCCTGTAAACCATTCTTAACTTTCTTCTATTTTTGGATTCTTTTTCTACTTGTTATCAATTTACGGGACTTTTAGCTCTACTTTTAAAATTATTTTTTTGTTTTTTTAAGGATCATTTACATATAATCCTGTTGCTTTTTTCGTTTTTTATTATGTTTTCTATACTGCTTTCTTTAACTCTACAAGTTGTTTTATTAGATTATCCTTTTGGGTGCTTTGGCAAATATCTATCACTCGCTGCAAGCAAGGCGCATCGAACAGGTGACTGCATCCGATCATGCGTTCATCATATGTTTTAGCTTTTGCGTGTATTTTGTTTTTGTAAAAACTAATTCGACTGTCAAAAACGTCTAGTAATGTGTGTATGTATTTGTGAAAAATAAGAAAGCCACTAAAAATATATTAGAATACATACACACATATTGCCAGACGTTTTTGACAGCTCGAATTAGTTTTTACAGAAACAAAATACACGTAAAAGGTATTGCATTCACCTGGTATTATTGCGCCATGGCTGCAAGTCTCTGCAAGCTGCTGAGAATTTTCGTTTTTTTTCCTGCTCTCTTTTTTGGTGTTTAATATGTTTATTTGAGTAATTGAGGTTATTTGCACTTCTGCGTTCTTGCTCTATATTGCTCTTTGGGTTAAGGTTTGGGACCGGCTTTCTTGGTTGATTTTTTTCTAATTAAACCGGAACGTATTCTTCTAGCCGATCTACCTGTTTTTCATATTTTTTGAAGATGGCATCAATTTATTGTCTAGAACCCATTAAACATGCTCTTTTTTTAAATACTCTTTAAACAAAAATTGTGGATTGTTTTAATTAAAAAAATCCTTATAATTTGGCAGGATCTATTTAAAAACTGTCTTTTAATTTGACAGGATCTGTTAAAAAATGTCCTATAATTTGGCAGGATCGCCATTTAATATGTTTAATTAATAAGTTTTCTTCGTAGCTCTTCAGCCGTTTTAAAAGAGCAAAAAAATGTCCACTTTTTTTAGAATTAAAAAGTCAAAGTAAACTCTTTGATAATATAATTAATTCTGAATTTTATTAAATATATTTACTGCTTATATACTAAAATTAATTTTAGACAGCATAAAATTGTAGTTAATAATTTCCCACAAATTATGCTGACGCTTACAGATAGTTATGTACATATAAATTTAAAAAATAAAATATAAAATTGTTTACGTCTACTCAAGAAATAAAATTACAAAAAAAAAACATTGTTGTTGTATTCTACACTGAATAATTAAAGAATATTAAACTTCAATACATTGGTGTGCAAAAGTGTTCATACACTACAGTAATACATATAGCGCTAAAAAAGCTACAGACGTGATTTCAAAAAGTTTGCCGTTAAAATCAGTAACATCGGCCCATTTATTGTTGTTTTTATTTAATACATTCCGAAAACCAAGAAAAAACACAAAATGTCGGAATAAAAAAACGGAAATTCACCATAATAACACATTAACACTAAATTTTTACTAAATTTATTAAATCTTATTATAAAATTTTAATTTCAATAAACAATTCAATTTTCATTACAAACAATTTGAAAATGCAAAACTTTCGATAATTCTAAATTTTACTTAAGATTTAAGTTTCCACAAAAAACATATTTGAATTATTAAAAAAGCATTTTTATAAAAAATGGACATTTTGAGGTACGGGTTCAATCTCTCGCTATGGAATAAAAAATTGGAAAAAAATTTATTTAATCTTAGTTTCTTCTTTTTAAAACAAAAAAATCTGCTATTAAGTAGTTTTTTATTTTTATTTGTTCATTCATTCTATTATGAAAACCTTACCTCAAGATAAACGGTCACAATTACTACTCAATAATTCTTTACATACAATGAAAACATAATAATATGAAAAAATAGAGAAAAAAATAATTAACAATACTGTTGTCATACCTTTAATGAAGACCGTCGTAACTGGTTGTTTGGTACGTTTGTGAAAACATTATTTTCAAGCCGCGTTTTGATTAGTACATTGAAAGGTATGACAAGACCATAATATTTACTGGCGAAAGAAATTCAATTAACTTAATAATTAAGAAAGTAACATATCTGCAAAAAATAGAATATACAAAATGTAACAGTAGTTATTGTAAAATGAAGATCTAAAAAAGAAAACCCAATAAAAGAATAGATGAACCATAACACCACATCCCCATACATAAATATTAATAAGCAAAAAGACTGTTTCGTGGTGTTATAGTTGATATTTTTTGTAAGCAGTTTAATTTTTTTTTTTTTTTTTTGTATAAAGGTGCTTGCTTCAAATATTCATTTTGTTATTTACAAGTCAAAGGTGTATTTTTTTGAGAATAAAGCTTACAGTTAAGCTGTATGTTTAATTAGTATTTTAAGATTATTCACTATTTTAATAATTCCGTGGGCGGCTCATGTGGTATAGGTGAAGGTGGCTAAAGTGGTGTAGTGTAATACATAACACTCATCAGAACCATCATGCCCAAAAAAGATTAAATTAGAAAATGGGCAGTGAAAGATATGTAGAAAACTATTCAAGCTGTAAAAGAGAACAAAATGGGAATTCTTTTGGCTTATAAGTCATTTAATGTCCCCCATAAAACGTTACAACGGATTTTTAGAAGCTAGAAAAGCATGGAGGTTTTGTTGTCAACTTGGCCGGCCTCCAACTTTAACTGCATCCATGGAGGATGAGCTAGTAAAATACTTACTGGAATAGTATACCACATTAGCAGACCATAGTATGCCATATTACCCGAACATTTTTTCAATGATATATGTTAGGTTAGGTTAGGTTGCACAGGCTGCCGGTACAAGAAGAAACCGATCCACTTGGCTCCAAAAATGGTCCCATTGTGTTGCCTGAGAGTCATCCCGAATACCGGATAAACGAGTATATTCTAACAACACTACAGACCGAAAGGTCCGCAAGACCATGCATTCTTGGACTGATGAGAAGAGACGCTCTACTCCCAGCAAGAGCCAGACAATAGCAAAGCAAATGCTCCAGTTTCCTCCTCTTCCACATCACGACAACTAAAGAGGTCATGGTATGGAAGATTCATTCTCTCGGCACGAGTACCGATGACACAGTGCCCCGTCAGCACAGCCACCGGTATGCCTAGTTGTCCACGGCGAAACCTCAGTAGGCTTGCAGTTATCCTGCTATCATATTAAGGCCATAATATCCTCAAAATCGTACAGGTGACCTCGTCAGACCATCTGAACTGCTCGGCGCCAAAACGGTTCCGCTCAAACAAAGCCCTACAGCAGTTCAACGGGACTCCCAGCAGTTTATCTATCTCCCGCTCTCTCAGCCGAGTTGCAGATCTTGCGAGTTCATCCGCAATTACGTTTCCGAGTGTGCCGGTACCCACAATAGCTCACAGACCAATCTGGATGTTGTATAAACACCCGACAAGAAGTATAACGCAGCTTTGCTGTCAGTAAAAATCCGGATATTTTCCTGGTAGTTTATTTAGCTGACCGCCCAGCTGGTGGGTAAGATTTCAGCCTGAATCACGCTACACTAGTCCTGTAGCCTAAAATTCATCCTGATTTGAAATCTAGGGATAAAGACGCCTCCCCCGACCCCAGCATCTGATTTAGATCCGTCTGTATAGACATCAAGCACATCTCTCCGATGAGATACTACGAATCCAATGTCAGGCATGGGGGTGAGCGAGTAGAAATCAAAATTTCTTTGTGCTTTGTTTAGCTCTTGGGACATATACGCTATAGGCCTTTCGTTATCGCTGTCGTCAAGCTGGGCCAAAACTGCACCAATTCCAAGCGAACTGGCATCAAATTGTAGGATAAATGTTTATTCAAAGTTTGCATGCACCAAAACTGGTGCTGAAGTCAACTTTTTTTTTAAAGCATCGAAGGACTTCTGAGCCTCTTCTGTCCATATAAAGGATTTTCGTTTTGACAACAATTCCTTCATTGAAAATTTTATTGTAGCGTAATCGTCAATAAATCGACGGTACCACCCAGCCATCCTAAGGAGCTGGCGAATTTAACGCACTGTTTTAGGAACCGTGAATTGGGAAATAGCCTTTGTTTTTTCCGGATCCACTTTGAATGATCCCTTTCCAACAATATAACCAAGATATTGCACATATCGAAGAAAAAACTGTTCTTCTTAACATTAATTGTTAAATTTGCTTCCCGAAGCTCAGTAGCCACCTTCTGTAGGTGCATTAAGTGTTCGTCAAAGTCCTTCGAAATTATTAAAAGGTCATCAAGATAAATAAAAACGATTGATTTTAAATTATACGGAATGACTCTGTCCATCAGTCTACACATGGTTTGTGGTGCATTACACAATCCAAACGGCATTCTTGTAAATTGGTACGATGGCCGATTGGGGATAGTAAACGCCGTTTTAGGTATCGATGCTTCGTCCAATTTTATTTGCCAAAATGCATCTTTTAAATCCACTTTGGAAATATAATAAATTGGAGGTGGCATTCAAATCAGTCCGCCAATGTAAGGAATTGGATAAGCGTCCTTTAGTGTCACAGAATTTAGTTTCCGATTGTCCAAGCAAAAACTCACTTTTCCTGGCTTTATTATTAGAACCCCCGGAAAAGACCATGGTGACACCCAATTTCAACATCCGATCTACTTCACCATTCAAAAGTTTTTCCCTTGCTGGGGATTTTGGGTAATATCTTTGTTTGATGGGTGCATTGTTCCCCGTATCAATGTTGTGTTCGAACATTGATGTACATCAGAGTTCGGAAAAGAGTCAATGATTCTCTGTAACTGTAGTTTTTGTAATGATGTCAATTGAATTTTGTTAGAATCTTCTTCCGAAATAATTTCTGAAACGGTGTTTACAGCAACGATTTGTAAACTAAACAGTTTCCAAAACTCCACACCACAAATTACATTCTGATTAATTGAGGGTATCAGCAAAAATTTAGTAGATCTCCTATGACCATTATATTAAATTTCTATACTACTTGTTCCTAAAACACGTTGTCGTTGGCCATCAGCTGTTTTAACATTTCCGATTTCACGTCTGAATTTTCCAGATTTTAGGATTTTATCACAAAGCTCTCCACCAATGACGTTAACGTTTGCGCCACTGTCTAATAAAGCAAAGTAGTCTTGCATCTGTATATTTAATCTGATATAGGGTCTATTGTCTTCTTCCTTAGTTATGAGAGATGAAATAATATGCTTTTGAAAATGTTTTCTCCGTTTGTAAAATTCCCGAATCCTTTTCGAGGATCTGTTAGGCAATTGTTTGAAATCAGGATTATTAAAAATTCTATCTTTAGCAAGCCTATATTCCTCAAGACGAATATGTTATGGCCGTTGTAATGGATGAATTTTCAAAAAAAAAACTGTTTAATTGGTATAGTTGGGTCGGCAAAGTTTTCTTCACTTAACTGTTTAGCCATATCAAGTACTTTCCATTTATCAGTTGCATTGAAAAAAATTTTACTATTTAGTGAAGTTACATAAATTTGTTTTGCTTCGGATGTCCGTCCTTCACCGCACGAACATCCCGTAGGTCTTTTCCCTGCTTCTGAGAACAATTAGGACATTTTGGCTTATAGATGTATTTAGCCCCACATCCATAAAAAACATAGTTCGGGGTTCCAAACAGTCAATGAAACTGTGACCGACGTCATTACAATTCCAGCATTTTCCTGTTTTTATCATTTAACAAATTTCTGTTTCATTTGTAATGTTGTCATTTTCGTTCGTCAATGCGACATCTTGTAGGACCTCTGATACCAGTGTCTTATGATACGTGCGTTTGTTATCCACTACAAATTTTTCATACCTACGTATGGCACGTCTTAAATGAGAAACTCTAGAAATCTCCAAATGAAGAATCTCATGCCTTACTTTCGTTCTCAAATTTCGTTGGATTGTTTCGCACAATTCATAGTCAGTTAAAGGTGTATGTAGTTTATCGCAAAGAACCATAATCGCATCATAAAATTCATCAAAGGATTCGTAATGCTTTTGCTTCCTTCGTCAAATTTCGTCATTAGTATCAAAATCTGTATTGTATTCTTTGTACTGTCGTTTCAACGCGTCACATAACTTATCCCAGTCCATACCATCACAGCTGCGATTAAGCCGCCAAAACCACTAGAAAAGAATATGCGCATGTTTACACAACATAAGAAATTCGCCCCCTAAATTGGTATTGGTTAAAGTATTCACTCTATAGATAAATTCGCCAACCGTAATTTCTGAAGAGTCTCCGTTTAACCGAATTCTCCAGTTACGAATAGTATTAAGAACCCTTTCTGAGTTGCGGTCAAAATCTAAATTATTGTTGTGATTTTCGCGATTTCCCCGTTCATTTTGTCCAATACGAAATGTTTCACTACGGCCGTCCAAATCATTACGTCCGATGACATTAGCAGCGACTGGTTCGAACCGATTATGTTGTCTTATTGGCATAACCGGTGCTGAATTTCTAATAGTTATGACTCGAAGACCATCAGAAATCATGTTGGTCATTTCTTCCCTTAATCCTCTTAACGATTCATCAACAATCTTACGAACTCAATTGTCCTCACTAGGTTCCTGTTCCCTACGTGCCTCCAAACGAGTTCTAGGTCTTTTTATTGTAGTAGCCGGTATATTTACGCCACCCTACGCATCCTCTTCTAACGATACTGTAGAAAGAATTACCCACTTCCTGTTCCACTTGAACAGGGATATTTCCGGTACTACGCACAAGTGGCATTTTATAATTTTAAAATAAAAAATTAAACAAATAAAACACAATATCCAAACAAAATGGTATATATTTATGTAAAAAAAAAATTTTAAATTCTAGTCGGAATTCGACCAAAATAAATTAAAACACAACTATAACCAAATACAAATTCGGGTAAATCGAGTAACAAAAATTATTAAATATATTACGGTTAACAACAATAGCCAGTGTTATCATTACTCCGTGAAGGTTTTCAAAAGGGGTAAAGAGAAACAAAAAAAAACTTAATAAAACAAATTGGACCTAAAAATTCAACATCCACAAAAATAACCAATAAAATAATAACATAAAACATAAACAAATGTCCAAAAAAAATTATTAGCTACCACTAAGAAATAAAAAGTGTAGCTATACTTTTATTTGCTGGAGACTTTCGACAAAAGCCATAAAGAATAATGTCCAATACAAAACCATGAGTTAGTAAAGGGGTTAAGAAAGGGATTGATTATCCGTTGCGGGAAAGTTATTAAATCAATATCAACAACTCTTTAGTCCGCGCATTCCGTAAAATCAATCTGAAGGAAATAAGCAAAAACAGGGGCCAAATCGTCGCATTCGTGATCGAGTGAGGTTTCGTATCGAGTAAAATTTCGTGACGTATCGAATAACTGGATTGCGGCATTCGATAGCGTTCGAATCGAAATTTGTTTAAAAATCTAAAAGGTTTTTCTGCTTTGTAATAGAATAAAAACATGATTCTTATAAAATGAAAACAAAGATATAATAAAATAAAGGTAGTAAACGTAAAACTTCATCTGATGAAGATGAAAGTGTCATGCTCACCCGAAGACAAATACAAAACAAAACCGATTGCCTATCATTGTCCGAAACAGCGGTTAACCAAATGCCTTAATGCTATAGGCACCTTCCACAGCAGCTTCAATTCCTGCAGCTTGAATAATTTGTTCTGCTGGTGACAAAAATACTTCTTCGTGCGGTCCACCAACCGTGTTTCTTTTAAATTCCTTGTTAAAAGGAAGTTTCTTTTTAGCATTGTATTTTTAGTCTGCATACACCAATAAATTTAAAATTTAGTTGAAGTTTATATTGAGTTTACAAAGTGTTATAAAAATAAAACCGACACAGTTTTCACAGGTGAGCCGTACGTATTCAATTTGTTTGCAAGTTCGTCCCATAGCCTTTTAGCGACTGTTTTACCTTGCCCACAATTTGGTATACAATTTTTTCCCAAGCTTGGGTGTTCACCATAAATTGTGTGTTTCTTAGAAATATAAAGCAAACATTATTGGGTATGTATGTATGTTCTTGTATGTATTTTTCCTTAATTGATTAGTATCAACTTTAAACTTCTAAAATACACATGCACATCTATCTGTATAATGTAAGTGTAAACGGTAGAACAAAAACCGTCTTTACACATTCTAAGGTGAAATAAAAGTTTCAATATTTCGCATCTAATTTTCTAAACTTGGAATTGCTAAATGTTACCTGTTTGAAATTTCACCAAAGATTTTTAAATTCAGCTGGGCTACGTTAATTTTGATAACTTTACATATATGGCCTTAATGCACATTATTTCATTTAAATGTATATTTTTTATTGTAAAGCAATAAATAACAGATTGTTAATAATGCTTTTTAGAAAAACAATTCACAAGTAGTATCTTTTATTTTAAAAAATCTGGTTTTCTTTAAAATGTTTATATTAATAAACTTATCCAAGCAAGTATTAAACAAGTGCCGCCTATAGGAGCCATACGGGCAAATGGTGGCTTATTATTGGTGAAGGCGCGGTAATACAATGTTCCGCTAAACAATAGCGTACCAAACGCCATTAGGAGGCCAGACTAAAAACAAAAAACCTTTTTTAATATGATTTGTTAAACAGTAAAAAAAAAAAATACTCACCACCATCGGGTATTTGGCTAAGGGCATACCTAACAAAGCAATAGAGTGAAAGAAGTGAAAATGATTCGCTGTCTCAAAAATATTACGGAGTTCGGGTTTTTCTTGGATATTTAAGTGGTGACTACCAATGGCACCTAGTACAACAGCCGAGGCTCCACTTAAACCCGCCACACGTACAAAATTATAATTGCGTCCAGCCAATTTCCACAATGGTGGAATTATTAAGTTCTTGGCCATGTTAGGTTTTCCAGTTACCAACTGTTAGTAAATCGTTAGTACAATTTTATCATTTAATTGATTTAACATTTTACCTGAGAGCTTTTAGAAAATAATGAGGAAGCACCGCCAATTACGGTTTTGCTCACGGGATTTCCTACTGTCATATAATACAGAGCATCTCCAACTGTCATTGTCTTTTGTACTTGCTTAATACCGGCTTTTTGCATATATTTTAAAAGTTGTCTAATTTTTTCAAAGTTTTGTGCAGTGTTTCTTAAGCTTTTTACAAACAATTATTTAAGAAAAAAATAAAAAGATTTTTAAATTTGGCTTTCCGTCATTAAATTAAATGCACATTAACTCATTAAAAGTAATTATTTAGAGCTGCCAAGTCTACGGTTGCAACTAATAACTGGGAATTTCATGTTTGCGAAAAAGTCATTTTTACACCACGTTTACATTTGACAGTACTATCATGACAATAAAATAATTAGTTGTTAGAAATGCCGACAAGGAATTCAGACAATAATTATATCAATTAATTATTAGCACAAAACCTCACGTTCTTGAAAAAGTGCAAATAGCTTTTATACAAAGAAAATTTTATATGCAGTTTACACTTATAAGTTTACAACGTGTTTAAGCGAGATGTTTAATAAACTAAACACAAGAGTTCACATTGTAATTATAGTGTTTTAGTTTGGCATTTGGTCAGCTGTTGAAACAGAAAGAAAAAAGATTTCTAATTGTAGACGTTGTGCCTTTAATAAAACTGTAATGGATTAGAGAATGGAACAATTGATATTGGTAATATATACTTATGATAGTTACTATTGTAAGAAAAATTCATTTTATTATTCTTAAGACCGCACAAACTCATTTGGAAATTCAATTCCAAATGCTAAATGAAGAAGGGATTAGAAACTGTTTTCGGGTATATCGACCAACATTTCACGTAATTTGCAACAAGTTGAGATGTTTGCAAAGATAACAAAAGCAATTTCGAAAGAAAATATTACTGGAAAAAAGCTTGGATATTATTAAGCTCAAAATATTTAAATCATTTGCCATTAGGCAACAATAATATATAATCATTAAATTTGTTTTTCTAATTGTAAATTAATGTCTTTAAAAATATGTTTACGCTTTTTGACACGACGCTTAATTTTTGATTTGCCGCCATTAAAAATCCTGTTCAGTGCAACGCCAAAATACTAAAAACAACTGAACACACTTCATGAGTATATCTGAACCCAGAATTTGAAGATTTTTGCGACGAGTTTAAATCAAAAAAAACGTCAGTTTCAAGTGTTTTGCAAGACAAGTAAATGTATGGGAAAACATCTAAAAACAACTTGTTTTGTACCTAAACACTTAAAACTTTATTAAACACATTAGTGTGAACGCCATATTAGTAATAAGGTTAATGTCCTGTTCAGACATACGCTTTAATTGCGCAATTAAGAAATAAACGCAATTAAGACCTTATTTGAGCTCAATTTACTATTTAAGAAGTCAATTCCTAAATTGAGCAATTAATACTTAATTGCATCACTAATTGAATAAAGTACGAAATACAACCCTTGCCAACAAGTATGTTTACTGGGCAGTATGTTCAGTGAGAAGAAAAAATTCATAAAATTGACAAGGCGTATGTAAATAAAAAGAAAATAGCAAGCGAAGCTGAAGGTAAGTTAATAAAAAATTTAAATAATTTTGAAATTATCAGGTATGTCACAGAACTCAATTCCGATCGAAAGTGGTTTCAATTCCGCAAATTGCTTCTTCAGAAAATTAAGACGAAAATATCTTCGGAATGAAACTACTTTCAAATTTCAAAGTGGAAATTAGTTTCTTTGAAATTTTGTTATTTGCGTTTCTTAAATTTACTTTTATGATGTATCCTTCTTAGATTAGCCTTCTTGTTTACTTTGGTGTGCCAAATATTGCCTCATTTAAATTAAATAGTGGAGATTCAATACTTTTCAGGAACTAAAAAAAATCGATCGAAATCTGAAGAAGGTAAAACAAAATCGATCAAAATTGTTAATACGGAATTAAAACCATTCCGATCAGAATGTGTAACATGCCTGTATATTTTATTTTATTATAATTTAACAAATGTCCTTTGACTAGTGTTCTGGTTTAATATTTCAAGGAGATATAGTTCTTGTTTTCTTAAATTTTTCAGAAATATTAAATCCTTTTGTGTTTTTTTTTTTAACAAAAGTAGCTTGGGTTCAAAAATTGATCGCACTAACTGTAGTAGTTCAATATTTCTAAACTACCAAAGAGTGATTTTTATCTATTTTTAAACTTTAAGAACAAGATTACAATAAAAATGTTTTTTCCTCAGTTGTCAAATGCTAATTGAATAAGCTTAATTGAGCATGTGTGAACAGCAAATTAAATTGCGCAATTAAAATTGAATTGAGTCATTTAAGAAAACATGTCTAAACAAATATCATTTACTTAATACCACTTTTACATTTGATAATGCTGTCATGACAATAAAATAATACACATATCAGTTTTTGTTGTTGTTTTTGTAACAGCTCTGCTGCTGACGAGTGTTCTTTCCAGAAGAGATGTAAAACAAAAGAAAACTCAATTATGTGTACGTGTATTATCAGGTGGTACTGGGAGGTGGAGAAATTGCGTAACCTCTTCCGGTCGTATCCATGGGTCCATAGGGCGTAAATCAGTGGGCCTATTGGGACAATTAAACAAGTGCACTGTGTCGTGAGGCTTTGGAGACAGGCTGGGCAACGGTTTAAAGTGCCAGGAACCATCCGCTCACAGTAGCACTTGAGAACACTGGACCAAGCGATTCTTAATTGTGCCAGAACTGATCTTGTATGCCTGGGTAGAAGGCTCTCATCTTCTGAAATTGCGGGTGGGTGTTCATTTAGGACTTTATTACATCTGTAGCCATATATGGTGTCTAGGACCATCTGTCGATGTAGTATTTTTTGGGTATCTGCAATGGACATCCGGCTTATTTCAGATGGAATAATATCCCGGATGTCATTGCGATAATGCCTAAAGTTCTGCTGGATGTGACGGGCGGGGGATCCTGCAATATCACCTCGTGATTAGGGTGAGTGGGCAGGTGACAAGCCACTAGGAATTGCTGGGTCGGTAGTTCATTATGTCGTCTGAACGGAAGCATCCTAGTCTCTTCATGGAGGTGATCTATGTTCGTCATTTTAGTACATCCTGTCGCGATTCTGAGTGCATTATCTTGTGCAGTTTGTAAAACTCGCTATTTAGTATCACTAAGGAACGAGATCCAAATCGGGGCAGCATAATTAAGAAGGAAATGGCTAATTGCTTTGAATGTTGCCACTAACGTACCTTAGTTCTCCCGAGGAGGTGCCAGCGAGTGCTTTTAGGACCTTGTTCCCAGTTTTCACTTTGTGATGGATATAGGTGGCATGCGATGAGAAGTGATGGAGGCTGTCGAAGACTACGCCTAAAATTTTTGGATTCGGTACCGTGGGGATACAGTTGCCTTCGACCGTGATGTCTAATTCCATTCTTACTTCCTTAGTCCACGAAATAAAAATACCGGGTTCATACACAATTCTGAATTTCGTGGGTGAGAAAAACAGAAATAAAATGATTCTGCATTTTTTCTTTTCCACAAAATTCAGAATTGCTGCAAGAAAAATTGGCGTGTGTGAACCCGGTTAAAGGGATACCGATGACTTTAAGGGTGATACTTGAAGTCTACGTTCCTGAAAAAATTGTAAGATGGTAGCCAAGTATTGTAAGATTCTGGCACTTATGTCGTTGATGTTAACACCAGATGAGTAGACTGTACAGTCATCTGCGTACGACACCATCTTGACATCTTGGAGTATAAGTGACAGTACTCCTCCTTATGGCACACCCATTCTTATCTTGCAGAATTTTAACTTCTGGCCTTTGAAATCAACAAACGCTTATCTACCACTTAAGTAGTTGGCAATCCAGCGCTGGGAAGTGTGGAGTTCGTGGTGTCATTTATCAGCACAGAGTGATCGACCGTGTCAAAGCCATGTTGATGTGTGGCGGGTAAGAGGTGTTCATTTAGAGTTGGCTGTACAAACCGAAACACGTATCAGTTTAAAAAATGTTGTAGTGTGGCCGTCCAGACAATAATTAAGACAATTCATTTTGAGCAAAAAACCTCACGCTCTCTGAAACAAAAAAATGTTTTGGTGTTCCTTCCTGCTTTCTTTCCATTTCTATTGTTATATGCAGAGAAAATTGTAATAATTCAAATGATAATATAACTCAAGTATCGTTTACTTAAGACAATTATAATCGTCAGCATACGTGAAATCACTGTCTTATTTACTGTCTACAAAATATTCAAGACAGCAATTCAGACAATTGAAAAAGTGTACATGCGCTAGTAAAAACCTGTGTATGAATTGTTATTGTATAATGTAAACAGGGGGTTATTGAACTTGTCATTACAGCATCATCAAATGTAAATATAAAAAAGTACTATATGAAAAATACTGTACCATTTACAAACTACTTAATTAAATATAAAAAACTTTTAAAAAGACTGTGTTAAAGAAAATTTTTTTCTAAAACTGTATTTTTCATTAAATGATAGCGTCAAATCTCTTACAAATGATCTAATTATTTTATGTTCAAAATTTAAGTGTAGCGAGTCTACGGGGAAAGTTGTGTATTCTTTTTAAGCAACCATAATTCAAGATTGGTCGGGTACACATCTCGTATAACAAAATTTTGTTTTTTAGGTTAAGTCTTGATCTCCTGTTCAGTAAAGAATACAGCATGGCGCAATAATACCAGGTGAATACATAAGCTTTTACGTGTATTTTGTTTTTGTAAATACTTTTTTGACGTTTTTGACAGCTCAAAAGTTTTTCCAAAAACAAAATACACGTAAAAGCTAAAATATATGTTGACCACATGATCTAATGCAATCATTTGTTCAATGCGCCTTAGGATACAGTGTTTAACTGCAATCAATAATCTTGGCACATATATATTGAACATGTTGTTTAAACAAAAGTTTTTTATCCAGGCTTATACCTAAATATTTAACATTTTCTTTAGAAGAATGATAATTGCTTGGAAGTACAAGCTTTGTAAAGGAATTCGTTTTGAAGATTTGCCGTTTTAACTCTAATTTTCCATTTATTGAATTTTTTGGCTCTTGTTTAAAATCTTTGGCATTCTCGACTAATGGGTTTGATACCTTGGCGCAACCTATGAAAGCACTGTTGTCAGCTGCTTTTTGATTTCTGCAAATATATTTATACAGCAAACATAGTGTGGGAGAATGAACAGACCCTTAATGTAACCTGCTGGTATTTGTCTTACAGTCCACCCTAAATACGGGCGTTATGCACGACGTAATTTAGCGTCTAGTTTTTACGCTGTAATGAGTAACTTAAATAAGAGCGCCAACGTTGTGAAACGAACAGTATTGTTTACTTATCTTATTTGCTAAAAACCACAAAATTAAAATAATTAAGAGAGATAAAATCGCGAAATTGACCTTAAAGTAGCTGTAATGTCATTACTGTTGGAAATACTTTTGTATATACCACAGAAAAAAAAAACCATAACAACACTTCTTTTGCAGCCAACTTCACTTTTTACGCGCGTCAAAATTGGATTTTTCAATTGTTCAACTTTAGCGTTGCGCTATTTGGGTTGGTCTCATACATTTTGTATGGGCATGAGAATTTTTGACAGTTAAATAACGTCTTACGCTCGTATTTAGGGTGGACTGTTACACTAGAATAATTTCTATTCTATTAAAACGCTTTTTAGTATTTTTTGTAAATAAATAGGAAAATAAAAACTATTAGGCTGAACAAAAAACCATCATGCCTTTTCTACATCAAAGAAGATAACTCTAGTACTTTTGCGCTGACTTTTATTTTTTTAATGAACTTAATTACTCTTTTTAATTAATGCATGGTAGAGCTTTCCTTACAGAATCCAAGCTGGTGGTCAATAATAATGCTGTTTACATTTGAAAAATCCACTAATTTTTTTAAAATAATTTTTTAAAAAACTGAAACTAAACGAATTAAAGTTGTTCTTCTTGTCGTCAGGGTTGTTTCAATGTTTTTAACATGGAAGAAAGTGTACGTATAGTTGATCAATAGATGACGATAATTCGAAATTGAAAACATACACTAAACGTCATATTTGATATCGAACATCATTGCTCAGGTAAATGTTCGTCCAACGATGGTTGCACATGAACAAACCTGAACATTGAGAGTCCACATTAGCCAAATTCATGTGCGACATTATGTTCATAGCAAGTTGATGGATAGTGAAGACGTAAAGTTAAGGCATTTGATTTGCAATTAAAAATGCAGGAACAATCCTATGAGATAAACTGTCAAATTTAAAAAAAACAACTATGTATTTGTAAACAAAATGCCGCCATTACAAATCTGATGCACAAGTTATTACAAATATCTGCTGAAGAGTACAATTGTATAGGGGTTTTCACACAAGACTAATTTTTAATCCGCACAACTTTTGCTCTTTCGTATTCAGATTACATTAATTATGCTGGCATAAAATTGTGCACGTATACACAGCTTTGTGTGTGTGTATTTTCTTTATTTCACGTTTGCCTTTCGTTCGTTAAACACATACATAAATTGCGGAACATACTTGTCGGAAATATGGCTGAAATAATTGATGATGAATTGACAATTGTTTTAGGATGAATTTCTGGTGCCTGTAACTTGCAAGCTGCATCATTACTCCTAGAAGCTGAAGATTTCAATTAATATTTTATTCATAAGAAAAAAATGAAGAAGATTTTAATTAATATTTTATTCATATTTGACAAAAAGTTCGTTTTCAATTTTTTTCCTGTAAAATACATATCAAAATCAACTCAAATTAACTTCAAACTTAATTGCCCTTAAAAAATTTTATAAGAAAATTGAATTCAATCATAATAAAATTCATCATTCATGTATTCATCTTTACGCGTCGATGGACGACTTAACACTAAAAATCGCTCTGCAAAAAAAAAACGCAGAACCTGTGTTTTCATTAGTGTGTATGTGTTAGTTTTGTTCTGCTTGTGCGGGGTTGAAGCTGGTTGAAAAATTGTGCCAACCAAAAACCACTCTTTTCACCGAAAAAGCCTACAAACTGCAATTTTATGCCAGCAAAATTAGTCTTGTTTGAAAACCCCCTACAAGTATAAAAGGATTTGGTAAAAAGAAAAAAATAAGTTATGTATATAAGAATATTTACAGTACGTTCATAAATAATAGCACATTTGCTAATCTGTAAATTAATAATTCATAAAATTTTAACAGGGCATGCTATAATTTTCATCTCTTTGTGTTAACCTTATTAATATGTTCTCTTTTCAAAATTGAGCTCATTTTACAAAAAACTCTCAGGAATTACAAATACCGTTGTCAAAATTGCTTACATTTATATATTTAGCATATTTAAGCGTTCAAATTGTATAGCACAAAACAACTTCATTTATTTATTTAACAAAAACAATAAAAGAAAACCTTTTAGTAATTGATTAGACCACCTTTCGATTTAATGCAATAAAATATTCTATTTTTCATAGAACTTGTTAATTTTTTCAGAAGAGCCTGATCCAAGCCTCCCATTCCTTGAAAATTGAATTTTTGAGCTCATTAACACTCATGAATTGACGATTGCCAGCATAAATTCTCCTGACGATAATTCCCCATATGTTTTCTATAGGATTCATATCTGGAGAGCAAGAAGGCCATTCCAAAACATCGACATTATTTGAGCTTAACCATTTTCTTGTAAATTTGCTGGCATGACAGGCTGCATTGTCTTGCTGGAAAATATATTTCTTATTTATATTATTATGTAAAAATGGCAATAAACTGCACTTAAGCAATTCACAATATTTTTCACTATTCATTTTGGTTGGTACGATTTGCAACTCCAAATAGCATTCTTCAGTAAATGCACTCCAAATCATAACAGAACCACCACCAAAGTTTCTTCGTAAGAAACATTGGGGTTCTTTTCGTAAGTCACGCCAGTAACTATTATTGCCGTCAGGGCCATCTAAATCAAATTTTTTTCATCTGAAAAAATTATCTTTAAAAAGAAATAATAAGTTAACCATTTCATAACTCAAAGGTGTTAAATAACTTATATTTGACCAATTTGTATTCATATTATTTTTGCAAAACTCCAAACGTGCATTGATATGACGTTTCAAAAGGCGAGGAGCTTTTTTCATTCTCTGTCTTTGAATATGTTTGGAAGAGTTTAGAACATTCCACATGGTCGTTTTGCACACTTTGTTGGGAACGCATGCAGCAAGTTGGTTACAGCTTTTGGTACTGTTGCTTGCTGTCCTTAGAATAAGACTGCGCTCGCGTTCATTCAACTTTTTTTTCTACCACTGCTTTTATTTTTGCCATAATTTTCAGTATTTGCCAAATAATTATAAACAACCTTTCGACTTCTGCAGATTTGAATTGCAATTTCAGCTTTCGATGCACTAATTTCTGTCAATGTTAAAATTTGACCTTTTTCAAATTCGCTAAGTACTTTTCCGCGTGGCATTTTGCTTATAACTAATATTTTTAATAAAACTGAATGCAAAATGTTGTTTTAAAATGGTAGTTTTTTTATACAAAGAATTTTTTGCCTTTGTGCTATACAATTTGAACGCTTAAATATGCTAAATATATAAATGTAAGCAATTTTGATAACGGTATTTGTAATTCCTGTTTTGTGTAAAATGAGCTCAATTTTGAAAAGAGAACATATTAATAAGGTTTACACAAAGAGATGAAAATTATAGCATGCCCTGTTAAAATTTTATGAATTATTAATTTACAGATTAGCAAATGTGCTATTATTTATGAACGTACTGTATAACTGGTTGCAAGCAGGTGTTTTCTACGCGGCTATCAGTGGTTTATGAATTCTTATAAGATTAAGATGGAGAAATGCTTTGCCGACGTTTTCTCTCATTTTATATCAGAGTTAATCGCAGTTGTAGACTCTGTGTTAAGAGTTGAAAAGCACTGTATTCTATGCAAGCAGGTCTATGTATGTATACTCAACTTAAAAAACATATTATTGTATATCACGTTTATTTGGCGGATCATGACTGCTGGATATCTAGTTTTGATATATACAAAAATGCTTTAACTTATACAAAACAAACAATTTTAAATAATACACAGTCTTTCCACAAGGTACCTTACCGACTTACTACAGAACAGATTTAGTTACAAGAGTAAGAGTGCTATATTCGGCTTTGCTGAATTTTATGTACCCTTCACCAAATATTTATAACCGCATGTATATATATTAAGGGCGGTTTGGACGGTACGACTTTACGTTCGTAAAATCCAAGAGAAAATATTATGAAAATCCATCCGTATTTTAAAAAATGAGAGTAAAAATCTTATGAAAGATTTTTTCGTGTTTTCACAATTGGTATACACAGGTTTTTGGGCGGTTTGCAGAAAAATGCATCCCTGATCTAATGATTCGTAATTGTCTTTTGAAAATTTTCAGAAAATATAGAGAGCCATACGTCTGTCAAATTTTCATCCGTAATTTCTCTCAATTTGTGCAGATTCATTACATATTTGGTTTAGACGATTCCACTGGTACTATTCTGCACAAAAATTTGACATCTTGTAAGACTTCTTTGACCATGTAAACCGCCTTTTAGAGCGACTCAAGTTGTATGGAAGCAAAATTCGTGCAAGATTTACCCCCCTCAAAATGAACATTGGTATTTTTTACGGTGACATCTAAAATATTTCGCCTCTAGGTTTGACCTCTCGTGAGCTGGTCCATTTTGAAAAAGGTTATATTTTTTCATATTTTGTCAATTTGAGAATCTGTTTCCATACCAACATATACAATATGTTTATTATAAGAAAGGTTTTTTAAGGCAGGTCAAACTGTATATACAACTTGTCCAAGAACGATCATCCATGTCCTTTTTTTCAGGATATTCTGTTAAAACGGTTTTTGAAATATTTGATGATAAATAATATGGGCGAGTGCCAATTTCTTCGCTTAATGTTTTTTTTTTTTTAATTCTCTATCTCCCGATATATCGTTTTTTTTTTTATTGGAGTTACTTCATTGTTCCCAATACAAAAACAAAAAAAAAATAGACTTCATTAAAACATAACTGAATCCCTGAAATACGATAAAATGCACTTGACAAAAGTTTAAACACATCTTGGAATTTTAGCACATTTTTTTAATAAATTAAAAAAGAAAAGATTTTAATATTTTGTTGAACCGCCATGGCTATCAATAACTGCTGCAAGCGGCGTGGCATAGAAAGAACCAAGCTTCTTTAAGCGAATCTTTGCTCGTTACTGAGGTTAATGGTAATTTGCGCTTCATTAAATCCCAAACGTGTTCAATTGGGTTTAAATCTAGTGGCTGGGGTGGGCTATGGAGCTGTCTGGGAGCATAATACAGCAACCACTCTTTCACAGAAAGTGCAGTGTGCTTTGGATCGTTGTCCTGTTGGAAGATCCAATGAGGTCCAAGGCCTAAGATGTCGACGATGTATGTTTGTTCAATATGCAATTAAAAAGCTACGTCCATGTTTTACTGTAGGAACCAAATTTTGCTTTTGAAGAGCAGTGTTTTGCTTGCGCCAAACTTTTGCACGTCCATCGCTTCTAAACAAATTAAATGTGCACTCGTCTGTAAATAGAACTATTTGCTAAAACTTAGCGTCTTTTTTTATACTTATGTGCAAACTCCAGTCTTAGTTTTTTGTTTTTTTACTTATCAGTGGCTGTTTTCGGCGAACTCGGCCTTTGTATATCCATTTTTTGCAATGCTCTTTGAACAGTTCTTGAATGAACATGTTTGTTATAGTTATTAGCGATATTAGAAAGTTTTTGGGCGCTTATTCTTGGATTTTTCTTCACTTCTCTTACGATGTGGTTAACATCACGATTGGTTAGTTTTGTCGGACGACCGCTTCTGGGCATACTTTGAATACTTGAAAATGGCAAATTTAATAATCTTCCTATTTCTCTATAAGATTTTCCTTCATTAAAATGTGCTATTATTAAATATTTGATGTTGGACTCAATTTCGTTACCTTTGCCCGTAATTTTTGAAAAAAAAACACTAATAATAAGGCAAGAATGCTACTAATAACAAGTTCTGGCTTGTAATAAGAGAATTTCATCGAAATATAATATATAACTATACTTTGTTTTTAATTAGTGAAAGAAATTTCTTTGTTTTGCAAGATGTACATATTTAAACTTTTGTCTGCTGCATTTTGTAGTTATTGTGAGATTTACCATTATGTTTTTAATGAAGTTAATATTTTTTATTCTTTTTAGTTATTTATGAAACTAAATAAAACAGCATACATTAAGTATTTCTGAAACGTTTACTTTTCTCTAAACATACAATTATTAGGGTGTATTTAAACTTTAGTCCCTGACTACTTTATAAGGGTTAAATCACAAACGGGATGACAAAATTAGTTATACCCTTTCTCCACTTTTTGTGGTGAAGGGATAAAAGAGATAAGCACGTTTGCCAATGATATCAAGCGTTAATTTAAATCAAATAAGGATTATCTTATTTTGTAGCAATAAGAGATTTACTAAATGACCACTAAGAATCTTTCGTTAAAAGGAATATTGTTAGGGTTTTTTATTAAACATTGTTAAAGTTTGTTAAAGGTCTTGGTTACAAAATTTGTGTTATTAATAGCTTTTTTATGTAATGATTAGATTTAATTGTTGCAGTACCTTAAAGTTAAATCTCATAACATTGTACCTTATTAGCTCATAAAATTTCTAAGACAAAAAAATTACAAAATAAAAAATGTATCGTTCAGGATTTCAACAGAGATTCTTATTCTTTCTTGAAACATACGCAGTAAGAATTTGGTCTGTGCTTGTCCGTGAGTTGATAATAATGACTAGAATATGACTGTGTGTTCCCTATAAGGTAATATGCAACAGTTGCCGCAATTAAGAGGAAGGTAAAACAACCACACATTTCCTTTGCCTCTTTTCCTACTGATACATCTTCGTCCAGCCATTTAGTTTGTCCTTCGATGACCTATCTGATGTGTCTTAGGAGATGTGGTTGCATTAGAAATACAAAATTATCTATTGCAATGCACATTAATATACTAGGTAATGGTAGTAGATCAGCTGACTTTTTGTTTAGGTTTTCAGAGGTCTAATTTTCTTTACACTTATTTTTGTCCTAGATTTTTTCTTGTAATATTGAACATAGAACAAAAAAGTGTGTAAAAATTAATTATGAAGCTAAAATCCCTTTACCGCACCACATCTGCGAAATCACATCCATAACAGCTTCCATACGAATTTTTCTTCATCGCGTGTACTAAGTTCTGTGAAATTATTAAAAATAATATCTATATTTTTCTCTACAGTGCACATTGGGACAAATAACCGAATTACGAAGACAAAAATGGAACTTTGTTAAGTGTAACCACTAATGCATTTAATATGTTTTATATGCTAGTATGCAATCAACCTAGTATTTTTGTTTAAACGCAATACATTAGTCGGTATTGCATGCGCTAGTTAAGTTACTTAGACCCATCATCATGCATTAGATAAATATTATGATAAAAATATATATATCAGACTTCGTGTAACTAAACAACATTTAATATGATATTGGAAAAGCACCTATAATTTTCTTTTCTCACAAAATTATAGGTGCATCAATGAATATGTAAAAAACAAATTTACAAGACGAGTTGTAGAGAAAACTACAAATTATTGAAGAAAACTACAAATTAGTGACGAATGCTGATAAAGGCTGTATCGATCTAGAAAATGTTGCATTTCATTCTCCAAGTGTCTAATTTTTCCTGTTTTCTTTGGAAATCGTCAACATACATTTGTAAATAATTTTTCTTTCTAAAAGTTTTTAGAAATTAAATTAAAAATAAACCTAAGCCGAAAAAAGTAATTTAATTCATTTATAATATTATATATAAGTCTGGTAACCATGACATGGTAACACGTTTTTTATTAACCTGCTAGATTTACTTATAAAATTAAAAGTGCTTTGAGTGCAAATATTAGTAATAATACCATATTAATGCAAACTTTTGATAGAACCGAAGAAAAAAGATAAATTGGTGTTAGCTATTTGATGCAGGGAACATTTTTTTTTTTGTAATCCGGCAACACAATTGCTAAAGTTCGCCCAGAAAATTCTAGAGGCTTTATTTTCATATAGACGCACACATTGAGACGTTATGTATTTTTTTTTGAACTCATGTATTATATTTACGCTTGCTAATATTTATTCACTCTAACTTTGCTTTTCAATAAAGACATATGAATTTTTACACCTTATTAAAACGTGTTTAAGATCTAATAGTGAAAATTAGAAAAGAGAAAACGTTTTTGTTGAATATTATCTAACATTCAGAAATGGGATAATATTATTCACTGGCCGAATAAGTGGTTGTTCAAAAACCATTTCTGAGTCCGAGTTTGATGTTGTATGCTGATTTGCTGTCGTTTTCCAGTGGTGCAGTTGCACAGAGGTGTGCCATCGAATACTTAAAGAAAGGTGCCTGGTTGTTGCTGTTGGGTACGCTGTTGGACCAAGTAACTTGGATTGTTTAGTGCCGGTGGTACTTTTCCACTGTACATAAGAGCACTGTAAAATATTTCTGCACGTTGGGGTTAATATAACAGGTGGTTTTAGCTGTTGGGCGGTGGTAAGAATATTGATTGATTTTGTAAGTGAATTAAAATAAAACGTTGTGACCGTAAAAATGAGTTATTCGGAAAATCAACACGTTTCAATTGAAATGTTAGCACAGCTTTTGGAACAAAATGCCGAACTTATTAGAACACTTAGGACGAACGTGACCGATGGCGTGAACAATTCAGCTCCAAATGTTAACGTGGTTCCAGATTTGCACATATCAATAAAAAAAATTACTGGCAGGGAGAATGAAGGGTATGCTGCTTCATGGTTTGAATCAGTGAACGATATGGGCGATCTACACGGGTTGTCTGATTCTTTTCGTTTAGAGTTGCTGCGCTCAAATTTAACGGACGGTGCATCTGACTGGTTTTATTCTTTAAAAATCAAAACGTGGAGTGAATTTAGAACAGAATTCCACAATACGTTTACGGGGCAAGAGAGCGTTGCTGAACAGTGGTCAACTTTATTAAATTATAAACAGGGAAAATTTGAAGATTTTTTTGATTACTATTTTGCGAAAAAAGGATTACGCGATAATCTTAAATTATCGTTTAATGAAACAAAATCGCAAATTATGCAAGGTTTAAATGATCGTGAATTAAAAACGTTTTTACTATGTAGAACACATGCAGACTCGAATGTTTTGTTGGCTGACATACGAGAGTTCAATCGCATGATGGGAGTCCATGTAAAAGAACGCAAGCGAAACAAATCAAACAAGAAAATACTTTGTAAGTGCCCACGTTAAAAGTGAAAGAGGAAGATAATATTGTTTGTTTTCGCTGCGATATGAAAGGACATCTTAAAAAGAACTGCACATCGCCAATAATTTGTAAAAGCTGTAACAAGCCTGGGCACATTAAAAGAAATTGTTTGATGGGTGATACACTGATATGAACAAAAAATTGACAGCTGTTCTGCCGATGTTTTGTTACGTATTAAGACAAATTTATATTAGGTATTATTCTGGCCAATTTTAACAAATAAAATAAATTAAATTTTTAACTAGACATAAATATGTATATGATTTAAACGATGAACACCGTTGCATTTTTTAGTATGGTGGGACACAAAATCAAAAACAGAAAAAAAAACTTGTATTAATTTTTATGAAAAATTATCTTAGAACATGAACCAAAAAATGTGTATGTGAATGTTATGAAATGTATAAATTATGTTCTTAAAAAGCCTTTCGTTTTAAAATTTTGTTTATTTATAACAAATTATTTTTGTCAAAAGTACGGATTAAACCTAAATGTACAACAGTTACAATTAGTTACTAAGTTTATGTAAGTGCATTATAGTCAGCTAAATTTCTTTAATATGTTACCTATGCATTTGACAGGCTTTTCATTGAATATTTGACATAAGCTGAAGCTATATTATGCATATTATAGTTGGGCCTGTAGGGTAAGGGATCATGCAGTATATGTATGTTATAACATCCAGTACAAGAAACTTATGTCGAGCATTTTGACAGTGTACTATAACACAAACATTTTTCAGGTAAACCCAGTTTATCAGCTCGTTATTTTCAATATATTGTTCAAGGTACATTTATTTTACTAGGTAGTGTCGTCTGCCCAGCTGGTTTGTACTTGGACATGTCAAAAGTTGTTTATATTTTTCTACTTTTGTTTACGAATTTAAAAAAACACTAACAACAAGCATATGTAGAACAAAGAGAGCGTTTGTTTTTAGAGAAATTCTCTTTTAATTTCTTTTTCTATTTTTGACATTTCCACTCACAAAGCAACAATAAAATGCCATGTTGTTTTTACAAATGTTGTATTTGTTGTAGAGCCGCTATTACCTAGTAAAACAAATGTACCTTGATATTGTTCAAAAAATGCAGTACTTTGTTGGTACTGATATTATTTAAAACATGATGAAATTTTTATGATGATATTCGTTATTATAGTAGTTATTTTTTCAAATAACACAGAAAAATACAAATAGTGAACAAAGAACATACATAAAGAAAGTGTAAAAACATTACCTCAAAATTCAAACAAAGTCATTTACCCCGTTGCGTCTTTAAACCTCTTGGCAAAAAAATTATGTTGACTTCTACACATTAAAAAAAAAAAAACACAGAAAAATTAACATGTACGTATACATAAATATCAATATTTTTTGACCTTTATAAATAATTTTCTTTTTTAATTCTTTAAGCGCTAAGTTAGTTTTTTAAAATAAAAATATTGTTTATTAGTTTTTATTTCTCCAGTACTACGGCACACCGTTCGACACAGGAGACTTAATTATTTTAATTATGTTTTTTTCAAATACAGTTTTTTTATAAATGGAGTTTGACAGTAATCAAGGTAAATAAACATAAGGTGGCAACGGTGGCACTCATTGATTTTTACCAGTAAATTCGTGTACGTGTGCTGCGCGCTTTGATGTACACATGTTGAATGACCAGTCAAAAACTCGTTTTTAATTTGATTTTGTAATGTCAACATCGCGCCAATGGCACTAGCAAAAAAACATTCGTACATAAATACAAACAAACACATCTATTATATAGGAAACAATAAAAAGTAGTGAAACAAATTTTTCTTTTAAACTCCTTTTAAAAATCTTTGCGCATTACATTTAGTTTTTATATCAAATTTTTAAGTTTCCCTCCGGAGTTTGTTTTTTATTTGTATCATTCTATTAATTACTTTCGCTCCAAACTGTATGCATTAACTTATAAACATCGATAAATTCCAAGATATTTTTTTTTCTTCCGACATTTTAGAGAACCGCACAACTTGAAATCTCTTTTTAAATGAAAAATTTGTACGTGCTTGAAAAACAAACATCATACACACATAAATGTGTGACTTTCAGCATGAACAAAATCAAAATTTTTAAATTTTTCATCCATCTTCATCTGTATAACATATACTAATGCATTTTTACAAATATTACCATAATGATGACCGAATATTTTGATCGTGGATAGGCCGCTTTAGACCAAGGCGCATCAAACAGGTGACTGCGTCAGATCATGTGTTCATCATATATTTTAGCTTTTACGTGTATTTTGTTTTTGTAAAAACTTATTAGAGCTGTCAAAAATGTCTGGCATTATGTGTATGTATGTATCAGAGCTGTAAACGAATGATTCATTTTTGGTTTTTAATTCACCGTGAATTAAAATGTTTGAATGCATTCATCTGTTCCAAAAAATGAATTGAATTAAAATTGGAATGCATTCACAATGAATTTGAATTCTTGAATGCCATTCACTTGGCCACACAAAGTTAATGAATTTGAATTTGAATGAATTTAATATGAACAAAATTTGTGTGAATGCATTCCTTTCATCTGCCAAAAAATGAATTAGAATCTGAGTGGATGTATTATGAATTTAAACGTCGTGAATGCATTCACTCGCCATCGAATTAAGTGAATTAGAATTGGAATGCAATTATTGGAAGGAAAAATATATTGAAGGAATTCATTTTTTTCTACAATAATTCTTTTAAGTTGAAAATTATACAGTGTGTGTTTTACTACGTCGGCCATGACATAAGCTGCAGAAAAGTTAACAGGTGTTATATCGGGCATGATAAACGCTGTAGAAAAGTTAAAGGGTGTTAGAAAATTGACATGTTTTTTACGATTATAGTGTTATCTTTTGAACTATAACAGATAAAAACTTGAAATTTACGCAGTGTATGTTACTGCATCGGCCATGACAAACGCTATAGAAAAGTTAAAGGGTGTTGCAAAATTGACGTGATTTTTACGATCATAGTGTTATCTTTTGAACTATAAAAGATAAAAACTTGAAATTTACGCAGTGTGTGTTTTTACATCGGCCATGATAAACGCTATAGAAAAGTTAAAGGGTGTTGCAAAATTGACGTGCTTTTTACGATTATAGTGTTATCTTTTGAACTATAACAGATAAAAACTTGAAATTTACGCAGTGTGTGTAACTACATCGGCCATGATAAACGCTATAGAAAAGTTAAAGGGTGTTGCAAAATTGACGTGATTTTTACGATTATAGTGTTATCTTTTGAACTATAACAGACAAAAACTTGAAATTTACGCAGTGTATGTTACTGCATCGGCCATGACAAACGCTATAGAAAAGTTAAAGGGTGTTGCAAAATTGACGTGATTTTTACGATTATAGTGTTATCTTTTGAACTATAAGAGATAAAAACTTGAAATTTACGCAGTGTGTGCAACTACATCGGCCATGATAAACGCTATATAAAAGTTAAAGGGTGTTGCAAAATTGATAAAACATAGTGTGTTACTACGACGGTTATGATAAACGTTGTAGAAAAATACGTGTTATTAATTATTTACCAAAGGAAAAAAAACATAAATATTTTATACCAACCAAAAAAGATGTGCTTTATTTATTTTACAAATTAGTCCCATTGAAATTCAAACACAATAAATGAAAAATTTAAATTTTTTTAAAGGAAAAAAATTTGTATGAGAAATTTAGGGTTTATAAAGCGTTATTTACTCTCAGCAGTAGCAGTTTTTCAAAGTTTTCGTCAGTAATTGATCCACGTTTAGGTGTATTTAACATTGAAGCATACGAAAACAATCTTTCTGCGGCAGCTGACGATGGCAGAGGAGCATTGTACTTTAAAAACGCTTTTTTTATTAAGGGGTATTTGTTAAGAGAACTTAGTGATTTTGATGTATCCGCCAAATACGATAAAATTTCCGTGTCAGAGAGCGAAGTTTTGTCAATATATTGATCTTGAGAAGTTTCTAAAAATAAGAAATAGCAATTAAAAATCAATTTTTTATACAACTCTAGAAATCTTACCAGCAACAGAAAAAGTAAAATAACTCGAAATATTGATTTCAGGAGAACTTGGTGTGATTTGTTCTGCTTCGCCAGCCATTGCAACCACTGCATCTTTTGCTAGATTTACCCTTCTGGCTTCAGTCGCTGTATTGTATTCAGGGTTTAGAGCCTTTACCCACTGGCATTTTACTGCAGGGCACAGAACTGAGGCCACGATTGCTGAATGAACAGTTTTTTCTAGCTTTATATGTGATGCAAAACGTGTTTTAATGCACCCTATCATTTCGGCGGACATTGTTTTTAAATGTTCGCTACTATTTCTTAACTGCATTTTACCGTATTTTGTTGAAGGAAATCTATGGCCTCTGCTATAGGCCGTAAAAGCTCGATATATTCAGCCAAATACTCTAAATCCTTATCTTGGAATCGCTCAATGCCAAGTTGTTGGCATAAATCAAGCAATTGCAATTTGTGGGACATCAAGTCTTGTAGGAATAATTTTTGCGTCCTGTTTCAGCTTTTCATATTCATTGTATTTTGTTAAATGTAGTCTTCGCAAATGACGAAGAAAATTGGATGTTACATGTAATATTCCAGCTAACACTTTGTCACAACTAAGGCATTTCGCTAATACGCTTCCTCGTTTTGCTTGAGTTTTTCTCTTAAGTAACATTGGTTGTGGAAGTATAGAAAGTAGAATTAAATACAATTTTTGACTTATTTCATAACCACTTTTAGCCCAATAAACTCACTTCTTCTATGATGGTAAAATATTTTTCGAACAGCAACGACTGAGAGGGATCCTTGCAAACTGCGGATGATGATATGACATCCAACTCGGTCTTATATGTTTGTTGTAAGTCCAAACTACAATTTTTGGAACAGGAGGGTCCATCTTCGTTTACAAATTCGTCTGATGTAAATGGTCGTTTTCGTTTAGAATTAGATAAAGTATTCTCAATATTAATAACTTCATTCTCATTAAATAGATTCGGGGAAATAGACATTATGCACAGTATAACGCAAACACTTTTCACTTTCAATTAAATATTGATCTTATTCGGCTTTCACACAAAATGCAATTGAGAGTAAAATGTATTGTGATAGTTAAATTAACCCATTCATAATTTTATATACTACAGATTTTAAGGTACATATAAAAAAATCCTGTTCTTCAATATGTACCAAAAAACCCAAAAATATTTCATACATTCGCAAGCCGTTTACATTTTTTAAGAAATAAACTTTGTAACAGTTTCCACAAAAAATCTCATTATAAGTGCAATAAAGAAAGTACCTACCCCTCAATTTAGTGCTAGCAAAAAAAATGGGCCATTGAATAGCCTGTTTGTTGGCCACGTGCTACGTTGTGAAAATGGCAGGTAACAAAAATTTAAATATTCTTGTTCAATTGGATTGTTTTAACTACCTTATAATAAAAATTGAAAAGAAATTTTAGAACTAAACTCTTTACACTTGCAAACAAACTAGAATTTTTATACCGACCTTAAATACTAGCCAGATTTTATTGTACACTCTTTATTTCACTCACATTTACATTTGTCATGGAAACTGTAACAAAGTTTATATCTTAAAAAATGTAAACAGTTTGCGAAGGTATGAAATATTTTTGGTTTTTATGCTAAATAATTAATAACACGAATTTTTCTACAACGTTTATCATAGTCGTCGTAGTAACACACTGCGTTTTATCAATTTTGTAACACCCTTTAACTTTTCTATAGCGTTTATCATGGCCGATGTAGTAACATACACTACGTAAATTTAAAGTTTTTATCTTTTGTAGTTCAAAAGATAACACTATAATCGTAAAAAACATGTCAATTTTGTAACACCCTTTAACTTTTCTATAGCGTTTATCTTGGTCGATGTAGTCACACACTGCGTAAATTTCAAGTTTTTATCTTTTATAGTTTAAAAGATAACACTATAATCGTAAAAATCACGTCAATTTTGCAACACCCTTTAACTTTTCTATAGCGTTTATCATGGCCGATGTAAAAACACACACTGCGTAAATTTCAAGTTTTTATCTTTTATAGTTCAAAAGATACCACTATAATCGTAAAAATTACGTCAATTTTGCAACACCCTTTAACTTTTCTATAGCGTTTGTCATGACCGATGCAGTAACATACACTGCGTAAATTTCTAGTTTTTATCTGTTATAGTTCAAAAGATAACACTATAATCGTAAAAATCACGTCAATTTTGCAACACCCTTTAACTTTTCTATAGCGTTTATCATGGCCGATGTAGTTACACACACTGCGTAAATTTCAAGTTTTTATCTGTTATAGTTCAAAAGATAACACTATAATCGTAAAAAGCACGTCAATTTTGCAACACCCTTTAACTTTTCTATAGCGTTTATCATGGCCGATGTAAAAACACACACTGCGTAAATTTCAAGTTTTTATCTTTTATAGTTCAAAAGATAACACTATAATCGTAAAAATCACGTCAATTTTGCAACACCCTTTAACTTTTCTATAGCGTTTGTCATGGCCGATGCAGTAACATACACTGCGTAAATTTCAAGTTTTTGTCTGTTATAGTTCAAAAGATAACACTATAATCGTAAAAATCACGTCAATTTTGCAACACCCTTTATATTTTCTATAGCGTTTATCATGGCCGATGTAAAAACACACACTGCGTAAATTTCAAGTTTTTATCTTTTATAGTTCAAAAGATACCACTATAATCGTAAAAATCACGTCAATTTTGCAACACCCTTTAACTTTTCTATAGGGTTTATGATGGCCGATGTAAAAACACACACTGCGTAAATTTCAAGTTTTTATCTTTTATAGTTCAAAAGATACCACTATAATCGTAAAAATCACGTCAATTTTGCAACACCCTTTAACTTTTCTATAGCGTTTGTCATGGCCGATGCAGTAACATACACTGCGTAAATTTCAAGTTTTTATCTGTTATAGTTCAAAAGATAACACTATAATCGTAAAAATGACGTCAATTTTGCAACACCCTTTAACTTTTCTATAGGGTTTATGATGGCCGATGTAAAAACACACACTGCGTAAATTTCAAGTTTTTATCTTTTATAGTTCAAAAGATACCACTATAATCGTAAAAATCACGTCAAGTTTTCAACACCCTTTAACTTTTCTATAGCGTTTGTCATGGCCGATGTAGTAACATACACTTCGTAAATTTCAAGTTTTTATCTTTTATAGTTTAAAAGATAACACTCTAATCGTAAAAATCATGTCAATTTTATAACACCCTTTAACTTTTCTACAGCTTTTATCATGCCCAATATAACACACGTTAACATTTTTGCAGCTTATGTCATGGCCGACGTAGTAAAACACACACTGTATAATTTTCAACTTAAAAGAATTATTGTAAAAAAAAATGAATTCCTTCAATATATTTTTCCTTCCAATAATTGCATTCCAATTCTAATTCACTTAATTCGATGGCGAGTGAATGCATTCACGACGTTTAAATTCATAATACATCCATTCAGATTCTAATTCATTTATTGGCTGATGAGAGGAATGCATTCATAAAAAGTAATTTCATGATGAAATTCTAATTCTTATTCATTCATTTCGTGTGGGTAAGTGAATGGCGATCAAGAATTTTAATTCATTGTGAATGCATTCAAATTTTAATTCAATTCTTTTTTGTGTGGAATGAATGCATTAAAAAAATCACAATTCAATGCGGGAATGATTCGCAGGAATGATTCAAAAAAGAATCATTCGTTTACAGCTCTGGTATGTATGTATGTATGTATGTATGTATTTGTGAAAAATAAGAAAGCCACTAAAATATATTGGAATACATACACACATATTGCCAGACGTTTTTGACAGCTCGAATAAGTTTTTACGACAATAGAATACTCGTAAAAGATAATGCATAAACCTAGTATTATTGCGCCATGCATTAGACAATACTGTCATGACAATAGCAATCATACAGTTTACAATACTGTCATGACAATAGCAATACACAAAAATTTTTTTACTAATACATGTACACTTTTTCAATTGTCTCAATTACTGTCTTAAATATTTTGAAGACAGTAAATAAGACAGTGATTTGACGTATGCCGACAATTTTATTATAATTTTTTCAAGTAAATGATATTTGAATAATATTATCATTTCATTTACTACAATTTTCTTTATGGAAATGGAAAGAAAGCAGGAAGAAATTATATATATATTTTTTTTTGTTTCCGAGAGCGTGAGGTTTTTTGCTCAAAATGAATTGCCATAATTATTGTTTGGACGCCTACAACATAAAAGCTATTGTCAGAATTTTCAAGATCTAATACGTATTATTTCATTTTCATGACAGCATTGTTAAATGTAAACGTGGCATAACTCTCTTTACACATTTATTTTTGTATATATATACAAACTCTGCATACATTCTTGTATATGAGTAACGTCAGTAATGTTTATGGCTGGCACCTGTTTATTTTTTTGCATCGGCATGTGCACATTAATAAAGGCAGAATTAGTCTTTCAATGATTAACAATGCAGTCACACGGCCAAGTTTTTGTTTAATTCTCTTTCAAGAAATTTTTACATACTGCTTGTCAAAATTCACAAAAATTGAAAGCTGTGACGTAGGCTGCACGCAATTTCAAAGCAAGTAATTAAGCAAGGTTTGAAAAAACACTGACAGCAAAATTTTTAATACAAATTTGGAGGGAAAAACGTCAATCAGCTGTTTTCTTGAACGTAATTTGAAAGACTCAATTGAACGAAAACTTGAAAGCAAATTCTCAGCAAGTTTTTAAAGTGTAAGTGTATTGGTTAAAAAATGAGAGACATTTTAAAACTTGAATGAAAACTTGATCGTCTGACACCCTAGGTCCACATTCAAACAGGCAAATTTTTTTTGACAAAGTTTTGTTAATTTTCTTTTAAACTTTGTTTCATGTTCAGACACACAAAGTTTCCTTTTAAAAATTGTGTTCCCTTCTGTGTGATCGTTCTTAATTTTTGGACGTTTTGCATTTGGTGCTTAAACACATATGTACATACATATATACAACTGTGTGCAAGCAACGAACGAAAAACAAAGCAACTTTGCGAGTTCATCAAAGTCTGTACTCTTTATCATTCGTTCTCCCTCTCTCCCATATAAAATCAAAACTTTGCAAAGTAAAATTTCCGTGTGTAAATGCACTCTAGTTAACAAATCAATAGATTTTCAAGTCGGTGTACAATTATATGTGTGAACGGTAAGTTCGTCTTGACGCCGTTAACAAAGTATCGACTTGGTTCTCTGTCGGCTAGGCGTTAATAGGGATACGATAAGAGGCTCGTTCATTCGGTTTTTTACCTTCACCGTTTTAACTTCAATAATTATACTACAGGTGAGTGTATTTAAGTAGTAAGTGCTGTAAAACAAAAATCTGAAAACTGAAAGTTAAAAGGGCTCTATATGCATATCTATGTGTATACACGACTGCGGTCAAAACATTCTACAGTAAATTATTTGTTAAATATTTTTTCTGATTGACCACGTGTTCAAGATGGCGTCAAGACGACACTGCTTATGCTATTTTGTCTTTAATTAAATGATGACTCTCGTTATCTTCCTTTTGCGGTTTCCACCAGAAGGTCATTTTGCAATAGCATGGTTTTTGACTTAATGATGGTTAAAGGTGTCTGATAATGAAAGGCTTTAACCAATTATTTAAAATTATATATTCAATCCCTGTATAATATGAGCAAATCTTTTTTTCTTTATCATAGAATGGCGGACGCAGCTCCAGCCCGTGGTGGTTTCCGTGGAGGATTTGGTTCTCGAGGTGGTCGTGGTGGAAGAGGTCGCGGACGTGGCCGTGGACGCGGAGGTCGTGGCCGTGGTGGCAAGGAAGACTCTAAAGAATGGGTTCCAGTTACAAAATTGGGTCGATTAGTTCGCGATGGCAAGATTAACTCTTTGGAAGAAATTTACTTGTACTCTTTACCCATCAAAGAATTTGAAATAATTGACTTCTTCTTGGGCTCTGCCTTGAAAGATGAAGTTCTGAAGATCATGCCTGTGCAAAAGCAAACGCGTGCAGGTCAACGTACTCGTTTTAAGGCTTTTGTTGCGATTGGTGACAACAACGGTCACATTGGGTTAGGTGTCAAGTGCAGCAAGGAGGTTGCTACTGCCATTCGAGGCGCTATTATATTGGCTAAATTGTCTGTAGTGCCTGTACGACGTGGTTACTGGGGAAATAAAATTGGCAAACCCCACACCGTACCGTGCAAAGTAACCGGTAAATGTGGCTCTGTGTCTGTACGTTTAATTCCTGCTCCTCGTGGTACTGGTATTGTTTCTGCCCCCGTTCCCAAGAAATTGTTGACTATGGCTGGCATTCAAGATTGTTATACCTCTGCCCGTGGATCTACTGGTACCCTAGGTAACTTCGCTAAAGCTACATATGCTGCTATTGCAAAGACTTATGCTTATTTAACTCCCGATTTGTGGAAAGAAATGCCTTTGGGTGCCACTCCTTACCAACAATTTGCTGATTTCTTGGCCGACAAACCTGGCTCCCGTCACATTGAAGCTTAAAATCTTTGCTGTTGAAAAAATGATTTTTTTTAAATAAACTTTGGACTTAAAACAGCATTGCAAAACGAAGTGTTTTAATTGTTTTTGTCGAATATTTTACAAAAATTATGTAAACAATTTTATACAGCCATCTCGAAAAACTTTAACAGGAATGGTTTAAAATTCGTATTAATTACTCCGATATATTCTATTTAATTTAAATGTAGCGATTTAAAACCGTAAATTCCACTTGGGAATTTAATAGTGGATTAATTTCGAAGAAATTTTAAAATGCAGTAATTACACTATTTTCATTAAATATTTTATATTTATTATGCTTTAAGTTTTCATAGCGTAAATATCTGGATAGCTGTAGCTTTAATTAATAATTAAAGCACGATACATCTGTAATGTAGAAAATTTCAGACTGGATCGGCTGTGGCGAATCTTATTTACGTAGCAAGCAGATCACTAGTGTGCAACTACTTCAAATTATGTCTCAGCTTGTGCTGTACAATCACCATGTTCTGCTATTCTACTGTTCTAAGCAAAGTATACAAGCACTATCCTTCGAAGTCTCAAATACCTACACTTCCTGCTGATGGGTTTTGCAGATTAAGCCGTTTTCTCTGCATTTCTTTTGGGTTCCTCACGAGTCCTTTTGACTAATTCTGTAGGGTTTAAAAATTTTCCATCTACAAAATGATGTTGAGTAATTTCTTTACTCGTAGATTTTTTTGGTAATATGAAAGAAATTGGCCAATAAGCTATACGTATCTGGTACCATTATACCGGTAAACTTGGTGCTTTATTTGTATCTATACAGGGGTGTCACACATTCCAATCGGAATGGTTTTGATTCCGTATTATTAACCTTTCCACTTTGTTGTACCCCCTTCAGATTCAGTTTGATTTCGCTTATTCCTAAAAAGTGTTGAATAACCACTCTAAATGTTGCAATATTGCGGATGCTAAGGTCAAGAACGAGGCACATGCTTTGTATTATTGCGCCATGAGCTTATCTAGGTGATGACACGTAAATTTTTCGTTTTGTGGAGAACCAGTTCTTGGAATTGAAATCACTGACTTTTGTGACATTTCTAATAGTTTCACTACAAAATTACTTTATGAAAAATAAAATACTTAATATTCGAACCAAGGTTCTTATGGGCCTTCTCACCAATTGTTAAATCAATCCAGCACTTACGTGATCCGAAGATATCATGTAAGCGCGCCTACTATACACCACCAAAATTCTCATAAAATATGTCATGTACAGAAATGACCCCACTATTGTTTTATTAGATTTTCTTTTGCAAGTATTCTCATTATGTATATGGCCAAATGAAGCATCGGTAAAATTAATAATAAATAACATTCAATAAGCTAACATTTAAAATTTATTATTTTTGTTAAAAATAAAAGACCATATTTACTTAAATGTGTGTATATAATTTTATTGTTGTTTCAAAATTTATTTTAAACAAAATTCGATTCTTTTGTTGTAGATCAAATTCACTCAAGATTGTAAATAAAATTATTTTATTGTCAATTTATTTGTTTATTTAGCGGATGAAATAAAGTATACATCTTTTCATCATCTGAAAATTAATAAAAAGAGTGAGATTACCAGGTTTGTGAAAATAAATTTTTTTTAATAAATAGTATTAAATTTCAGACTGATAAGCCGTCATAAGCGAACTTCCGGTGGAAACCGCAAAAGGAATATAATGAGTCTCATCATTTAAAAAAAAAAGTTACTTTTATTTAATTTTAACAAATTACACACCTTTACAAGTGGTCTTCCCTTTCATCCTTTTGTAGACCAAAACAACTCTTGTACAATGCGCTTTCAAAACAGTAGTTTTTACTTCCCCTTAGAGGATCAGCTACTATTGCCGGAAAATCCAAATGTCTGTAAATAAAATTACGAATATATGTACCTTAAAAATATTAACGGATATCGTATACAATATAAAAAAGAAAGTCAGACATTCCAAGAACCATCATTAGCAGATCTTCCGGAGGAAACCGCAAAAGGAAATTTAAAGGTTATCATCATTGAAGTTTAATCCACAGACATAATTTTAAACTTCACGAAATTAAATTTATACTAACCTTAAAGAAAATGTTTAAAGTTGTGCATATGGCAATTATTGAAAATCTGAAATAAGCAAAAAAAGAGGAGTTTGAATTTCATACTTGCTATTTCTTTCCATACTTCATTGCATAAAGTAATTTCAGAAAATTAAGTTTCTTTCAATGAATATTTAGTACAGGTCTGTGTTTTCTCATCACTAAAATATTATTTATATTAAAAATTAAAATATATGGGATTTAAGATGATTTACCTGCATAAAATTTCAACAATTGAAAACACAATCGTTTCCTGAAAACAAAAAATTTAACGTTAGCTTCATAATTCATAACTTTTCATACTGTAAATAATAAACATTAATTTTTCAGAAGAATACAATTCATTCAATGAATATTTAGTACAGGTCTGTGTTTCTGCATCATTAAATTAATACTTATTTTAATATATATAATGCAATCTTTACCTTTCAAGATGTATCTTTTTTGGGACGCCCATTTTGTTAAAAACACGTGTTTTTCTCTTCATCCCATTTCAAAGCTACCGTATGTTAAAAACTGAAAGTGTATTGAAAACATATAACGTGATTATGGAGAACATACATTTATTTAATATAAAAAATTAGAATCAAGGCGCATTTATCATATGCCTTGGTTAGTTTTATAGTTCAGTCTGCCATGACATCTTAGTTCTATAAATTCACAAATGTAAATTTTTGTGAAAAATACACTAAATTTACGAGCAAATTTACAACTCAGTCTCGTCATCAGTATCATCATTAAAAAAAAAAAAAATATTTTTTGCAAGAGAATATTTACTTACCATTTTTATTTGAAATACTTCGTGTTTCTTCCAAAACTAAACTTCCACGTGCTTCACCGTCAACAAAAAATCAGCAAAGAAATTTGGATTTTATTTTACTCAATGTACTCGATTCTGTGAAAATTCGTTAGTTTTAGTTGTACTCGTTGGTTTTTGTTCAGTGTTGCCAAATTGAAAATTTACAGTATATAAGTTGCAAGGCAAATTAATAACAGATATACTCACGTAAAATTGAATACAACTCTGCAATAGAAATATGTGCATTTTGTTTTTGTAAAAACTGTCTTCGGCTGTCAAAAAAAAGAAGTTCAATAGCAGATTATAACTTTTGAAATTCGAAACAGAAAAAATCTCAAAATCACCTGAGCTGTTAAGGACACCTGGTAATTAATTCGCCTTGAGAAGTTGAAAGCCATAAGGCGAATTCATGTAAGCTGGTAGCGCCACTACAACAACACATCAATGGGGGTTTTCACACAAGACTAATTTTTAATCCGCACAACTTTTGTTCTTTCGTATTTATCAAGGCGCATCAAACAGGTGACTGCATCACACCATGTGTTTATCATATGTTTTAGCTTTTGCGTGTATTTTGTTTTTGTAAAAACTAATTCGAGCTGTCAAAAACGTCTAGTAATGTGTGTATGTGTTTGTGAAAAATAAGAAAGCCACTAAAAATATATTGGAATACATACACACACATACACACGTTTTTGACAGCTCGAATTAATTTTTACAAAAACAAAATACACGTAAAAGGTAATGCATCCACCTGGTATTATTTCGCCATGGTATTTATACTAGACTAATGATGATGGCATAAAATTGTGCACGTATACACATAAATTGCGGAACATAATACACATAAATTGCGGAACATACTTGGCGAAATATGGCTGAAATAATTGATGATAAATTGGCAATAATTTTAGGAGGAATTTCTAGTGCCTGTAACTTGCAAGCTGCATCATTACTCCTAGAAGCTGAAGATTTCAATTAATATTTTATTCATAAGAAGAAAATGAAAAAGATTTTAATTAATATTTTATTCATATGTGACAAAAAGTTCGTTTTCAATTTTTTCCCTGTAAAATACATATAAAAATCAACTCCCTTGATAAAATATTATAAGAAAATTGAATTCAATCATAACAGAACTCATCATTCATGTTTCATCTTTACGCGTCGATGGACGACTAAACACTAAAAGTCGCTCTGCAAAAAAACGCAGAGCCTGTGTTTTCATAAGTGTGTATGTGTTAGTTTTGTTCTGCTTCTGCGGGGTTGAAGCTGGTTGAAAAATTGTGCCAACCAAAAATCACTCTCCTCACCGAAAAATCCTACAAACTGCAATTTAAGCCAGCACAGTTAGTCTAGTGTAAAAAACCCCAATAAAAAGAAAAACAGGCATTTAAGCATGGCGAAATCATGTACCGGGTGATGGCAGAGGCAAATTCTTTCATTTCCGCCGTTGCAGGAAATGTCAAACTTCATATATAAAAAATCAATTTTTTTTATTATTATTTCGCCATGCAATAAGTGTATGGTAAACTTCAAAACACTTATAACAACTGCAATTTTTTCTTTCCCTTTTTAATAACGTTGTTAGTAAGATTAATTTTTAACTAATTTAAAACTCTTGTTGGAACTATATATTTAAGAATATAAAAAAAGGAATTTTTGTAATAAAAAATGATACATCAACTTGGAATAAACATCATTTCGGACCTAAATTCGGCTAATATAGACTCTCAAATTTTTCATGTTTCGTTCATGTGCAACCATCGTTGACCGAACATTTGTTTGAGCAATGATTTTCGCCATCAAATATGACTTTTAAGTCCGAATAGTATGCGTTATGTGCGTGCTTTGTTTAAATTGATGACTAGTGGAGACCTAGGGTTACACTAAGTATTGATTCTACGTAGCGTTAATCTCCACTAGCCATAAACTTGGTATGAACATCATGTCGCATTAGAATTCGGCTAATGCAGAGTCTCAATGTCCATGTTTCGTTCATGTGCAACCATTGTTGTCCGAATATTTGAGTAATGATGTTCGCCTTTTAATAGGAATTCTTATTTTGGAATTAACGCCATCTATTAATCAACAGTGCGAACACTTTCCTCCTTGTTTAAACAAACAGAAAGTTATTGTCAATCAGAACATAAACATTAACACGCTTACGCCACTTACAGGAACAAGGACAAATTAATGCCGATGTTCTGCCGGCATTATGTGTATATCTTGCTCAAGTTATTAGCTAGTGAAGACGTAGGGTAACGCTGGCAGAACAACGGTAATAATTTGTCCAGGTTCTTGTAGGTGACAAAAACATCTTGATGTTAACTCTACGTTAACTAACTAACACAAGAGAGTCTACAACTGATACTTGGAGTCTACATTAGAGATAACATCTGAGATGAGAACGTCAAATTCCATCGCTGAGAGAATTTTGTGTAGACTTAAAGTTAGTGTTATTGCAATCTTATAAGAGTTCTTATGAAAGTGTTGTTATGAGATATCTCATAGGAACAATCTTATGAGATGAACTGTCAAATATCAAAACAACAACTATGTATTTGTAAACAAAATGCCGCCATTACAAATCTGATGCACAAATTATTAAAAATATCTGCCTCAAGAGTACAATTGTATACAAAAAGATTTGGTAAAAAAATAATTAGTTATTTAATAAAATTGGTTGGAAATATTCATGCACATGTATATATAAGAATATTTTCAGCTGGTTGCAAGCAGGTGTTTTCTACGCGGCTATCAGTGGTTTGTGAATTCTAGTAAGATTACGAGAAATATGTGTTCCCCTTTTACGATGTTAATATTAGGATGGAGAAATGATCTGCCGACGTTTTCTCTCATCTTATATCAGGGTTATGCTGGGAACACAATTGGAACGAATGACGAATTTCGTCTTGCACGACGAATTCATCTGTAAAAGTTCGCTGCGTACATTCGCAATGTGGCGCACAATTAGGA
Organism: Cistogaster globosa; assembly: GCA_937654795.1. NCBI lineage: Eukaryota > Metazoa > Arthropoda > Insecta > Diptera > Tachinidae > Cistogaster > Cistogaster globosa. The sequence goes on from OW569406.1 coordinate 62,637,364, forward strand.
CGAAAAAGTTACAGCTGTTATAATAAACAACATTGTTTACTGTCTATAACAAAAAAGTGTTACCATAGAACAAAAAATAGTTATACAAAAAATTAAGCATTAAGAAAAAGCCATTAGAAAGCAATTTTATGGAAAATAATTGTGGATGTTTAACTTAATGATGTATATTAGGAAATAAACAATAATTAAGGTAAAAATAACTTTATTTACTAATATATTTAAAAGCTGAAAGGAGAAACGGCAACCCTGTTCCAATTTGGTCGTCGTTCGTCGGCGTAAGAAATAGAAATAAATCTATCGGAAAGAAAGTATTGATTCTACGTAGCGTTAATCTCCACTAGCCATAAACTTGGTATGAACATCATGTCGCATTAGAATTCGGCTAATGCAGAGTCTCAATGTCCATGTTTCGTTCATGTGCAACCATTGTTGTCCGAATATTTGAGTAATGATGTTCGCCTTTTAATAGGAATTCTTATTTTGGAATTAACGCCATCTATTAATCAACAGTGCGAACACTTTCCTCCTTGTTTAAACAAACAGAAAGTTATTGTCAATCAGAACATAAACATTAACACGCTTACGCCACTTACAGGAACAAGGACAAATTAATGCCGATGTTCTGCCGGCATTATGTGTATATCTTGCTCAAGTTATTAGCTAGTGAAGACGTAGGGTAACGCTGGCAGAACAACGGTAATAATTTGTCCAGGTTCTTGTAGGTGACAAAAACATCTTGATGTTAACTCTACGTTAACTAACTAACACAAGAGAGTCTACAACTGATACTTGGAGTCTACATTAGAGATAACATCTGAGATGAGAACGTCAAATTCCATCGCTGAGAGAATTTTGTGTAGACTTAAAGTTAGTGTTATTGCAATCTTATAAGAGTTCTTATGAAAGTGTTGTTATGAGATATCTCATAGGAACAATCTTATGAGATGAACTGTCAAATATCAAAACAACAACTATGTATTTGTAAACAAAATGCCGCCATTACAAATCTGATGCACAAATTATTAAAAATATCTGCCTCAAGAGTACAATTGTATACAAAAAGATTTGGTAAAAAAATAATTAGTTATTTAATAAAATTGGTTGGAAATATTCATGCACATGTATATATAAGAATATTTTCAGCTGGTTGCAAGCAGGTGTTTTCTACGCGGCTATCAGTGGTTTGTGAATTCTAGTAAGATTACGAGAAATATGTGTTCCCCTTTTACGATGTTAATATTAGGATGGAGAAATGATCTGCCGACGTTTTCTCTCATCTTATATCAGGGTTATGCTGGGAACACAATTGGAACGAATGACGAATTTCGTCTTGCACGACGAATTCATCTGTAAAAGTTCGCTGCGTACATTCGCAATGTGGCGCACAATTAGGACGAAAAAGTTACAGCTGTTATAATAAACAACATTGTTTACTGTCTATAACAAAAAAGTGTTACCATAGAACAAAAAATAGTTATACAAAAAATTAAGCATTAAGAAAAAGCCATTAGAAAGCAATTTTATGGAAAATAATTGTGGATGTTTAACTTAATGATGTATATTAGGAAATAAACAATAATTAAGGTAAAAATAACTTTATTTACTAATATATTTAAAAGCTGAAAGGAGAAACGGCAACCCTGTTCCAATTTGGTCGTCGTTCGTCGGCGTAAGAAATAGAAATAAATCTATCGGAAAGTTCGTCACGCACGACGAATTTCGTCGACGGCGGTGTTGTGTTAATTTTCATATACACCAATGTGTTTTATTTTTGACGGCGAATATGCGCAACGAAAAATTCGTCGTTCGTCCCAATTGTGTTCACAGTTGTATACTCTGTGATATAGTTGTTTTTTAAATTCAGTTCATCTCGTAAGATTGTTCCTATGAGAAATCTCATAACAACGCTCTCATAAGAATTCCAATAAGATTGCAATAAAACTAATTTTAAGTCTACACGTAACAGATTTATCTCAGTGATGGAATTTGAAGTTCTCATCTGAGATGTTATCTCTAATGTAGACCTTATGTAATGAAGTCACTCAATGTTCAGTTTCGTTCATGTTTAACCATCGTTGCCCGAACATTCGTCTGAACAATGATGTTCGGCATTAAATAAGACTTTTAGTATGAATTCTCAATTAAGATTTAACGCCATCTATTGATCAACAGGACGAAAACTTTCTCACTTGCTAAAAACATTAAACCAACCAAGGCATATTAATTTAATGCTATAAACGCAGTCAAGTCCACCGACCATCGACTACAAGATGTCAAAAATAGAATACATGCGTGCTTATGAGAATAATTCTTTTAGCCACAACACGACTACCGACTACACGGCTACTTTTGTAGCCCGCAGCCAACTTAGGTTAATTTCTATTTTTCTTGGCTACAAAAAACAGATTAGTGCTGCCAATACAATAAATGCATGAAATGGTGGTTTTAAAAACGCAATACATTAAATATCGCTATTAAAAACGCGATGTTTATTTTTGGTAGTTAGTGGTCGGTAGTCGTTAAAAGAATTTTGTAGTCGGCAGTCGATGGTCGGTATCCTTTGATTGTGTTTATAGCATAACAGGTAATAGCAGTTCTAAAACAACTACAACAATAATAATAAAATATGTTTTCAGATGTCAAAATCAACTAACGTTGCACATAGGAACTAATTACCGAATTAAGACGACAAAATTGAAATTTTGTAACTACTGTTGCACTTAATATGTTTTACATACTAGTACACAGTAAACTTATATTAGTCTGTACGTGCAAGCTGGTGCAGCTGAGATGTAAGCGAGTAAAAGACTTGTTTTTTGTTATGAAAAAAACAATGTTACTTTATAATGTTTTACGCATTACTTTAGCATTTTTGTTTCTTGAGTATTATTAGTACACTTTACATTACACATATATGTATGTTCTTACATGGGCATCCTCTTAATGACTGTCGTTATTTTAAGAATACATCCTTTTATGTAATTTCTTTCCAAAAACTTTATCTCAAAACTGTTTATGTTTATTAGTAATTATTGGAATTTTGTTACTACCAGAGTAATTTTTATCTTAATATATGTTTAAAATATATTTATCATAAGGATAAGCAAATATTTCTTATCCAAAAATAATGTTTGGGATTAAAACTAGTCATAACTTTTTGTTCTGGTAAATATATATTTTTATTTTTTATTTTTTTCAATCAGGATTTAAGCCGTGGATATTATAAATAATTTAAAATTAATTTAATTTCTAAAAATTTTTAGAAATTATTTACAAATGTATGCGGACGTTTTCCAAAGATCGCTACATTTTTCATCAGCATGCTTCACATCTATCTATTTAGGCTGTGTATATTGTAAACATCATCTGTTTAACCAACTAATCAGTATTAATTTGTTTAGACGAAGTCAACACATTCATACTTGTTTTCTACAACATTATAGATGCTGTTCTAGTATCATATTAACTGTTGTTTGGTTAGACGAATTCTGTTACAATATATATATATAAGTTAACACAACATACACTTCTCAATAAAATAACTAAAATATTGTTGACCACAGCGTCTGCATATTTTTATAATTCTGTTCATTTTATTTTTTTACTTTTGCATTGCTTAATAAAAAGTGTGAAATTGCGCTACACGCGCAAACCTTAATAAGCTGAGTCGGCACATATGGTTCTCAGGCTGTGCTATAAAATATTAAGGTTGTTAAACTAAGCTACAATTGAATTCTAGACTTTCAATAAGCACATATTGCTGCTAATAAAAATTCTATTTAATAAATAAAACACAGTAAGCACATAGTGCTGCATAAATTTTAAACAATGTGTTTTATATATATGAATATATATATATATATATATATATATATATATATATATATATATATATATATATATATATATATATATATATATATTATAATATTTATCCCATGTATGATGATGGATCTAAGTAAATATACGTATTTATTTATTTTTCGTCTATTGGGTTTAACACTTACAGATTACATTAAAAATAATAATTTATATAAAAGCGAACTAAATTTACAATAAAGAAGAATGTATAATAAAGAATGTAAATTATAAAATCATGTAAATTCCTCTTAAACCACATTCTTCAAAATACTTCGAAAGACAAAATATCCAACACTGAAATCTATTCGATAACACACCGAATTACAAAAAGTAATGCACCTAGCCATCGGTTCGTTTTGTCCATAATTTGTTCTATGATAGGTAGTTTCAAATAAATATTTGTCTCTTAAAGACCAGCAATAAAGGTGCGCAATCAGTTTTAAAATCAATTATGCCTTTAATAAAGGCAACACTTTGTATTTTTCTGTGATTTTCAAGCTTTTGAATATTAAGAATATTGCACCTCTGTTCGTAAGCTGGCATGTTCTCGATAGGATATCGCAACTTAAGGGCAAATCTTGTAAAGCGTTTTTGGAGTTTTTCAACATGATTTACATCGATATCGTAAAGAACCTCTAGCACATTTAAATTTGATAATTCTTTGGAATTTCTTTTCGAAAATCCAAGTTGTAAATCGATTTAGATATGATATAATCTACATGATCTTTGAGTGACAAACTTGAATCGAAATAAATACCCAAATCCTTAATAAGTCCTTGTCGCTCAAAAACAATATTATTTTTATCTAAATATCTCAAAATAGTAGGGGAACTTTTACGGAAATAACTTACAATTTTACATTTCGAAAAATTTAAAAAGAGATAGTTGTTATCACACCAATTGATAATTGAAATAATATCTTGCTGGAAAATAGTACAGTCATTAAACGAAGAAATATTATGATACAGCTTTAAATCATCAGCATATAACATATATGGAAGCCGTTATAGGTGTGATTACGAGGATGAGGTTAGTAAACAGGTATAATTCATCTTCATAATAGATTTTTACACACTTTTTTTTATATATTTCACCGACACATGATATTAAAAAAAAAATTTTAGGAATCGAATAAGTGTAAACAAATTTAGACAGCTTAAAACGTAAATAAAACAGTTAGCTGGTCTACTGATACTATGTAGTATATTAATATGCCTTGGAAACAACCCTGACGATAAGCATGAATAAATTAAGACCATTCTGCTGGCGTTTTTTATTTTATTTGTTTCTTATTTTGAGCATGGATTGTTCAATTTGAGGGCTAGTGGAGACGTAGGGTAATGAATAGCAGCAAAAAATAGTGTATTCGTCTACGCTGCTACCTGGAATTGTAAGAAAGTAGTTACGGCAACTCTTATTTTGGCTTGTAAAACAGAGATGTGTTTTTATTTATATTTTGCTTCTATAATTTTATTCATTTATTACCGTATTAAACAATAATATTATTAGTTTTATCATTATGTACTAATATCGATTTACGAAAAAGTTGTTTTAAAATTTATAAATGTATTATTTAAAATAAAATGGTTAACAAACAAGAATCTGTTCTGGCTGCAATAACATTTTTTGCAAAAATCCATCCCGGCGAAGTTTGTGGAAGCAATGGGCTGCCCTTAACTCCAAATTCCATAGCTATATTGGGTAGATCTCAAAAGCTAAAGGAATTTAGGCATCCAAATTTATGTCAATACATAGATGTCGTCAGGGGCAAGCATGGTGAGTTTCGCGGAAACACCCCTTTTATTTAAGGAAATTAAACAGAAAAGAAATCTTATTCCTTTTAAATTAAATGGGTATTGAATTATATTTTCAAAGATACCCATATGGTCTTACTCCGCCATAAAATAATCTATATATACGATATACAAAAAACTATGAAAGTCGATAACTCCGAAACTTAGGGTCAGCCGCAAATTTTTTAATTAACATGTACCTATTGCTCAAAATTGTATTTTACACCTCACATTCAACTTTTTTCATTTTTTAACCGCGTCCGCAAACTAGATTTGTTTCTTAAGTTTTGCTGATGATACTCTAAAAGCAGTTAAAAAATAACATCAGACGAATGAATCATTTAATATTTTTGTGTACTATAACTGTAGGATAACATGTCTTTGTGGCTAAGTGCCACGGCTGCCATATAAATCTTAATAGGTAGAGTTAATAATTTTCAGTACTTACTAAGTTCGATATGATATGTGATTAATAATAAACAGTACAGGAAATGTCATACTAATTCTGCATCGCTACATCCTTCTTCGGCATTCTTTTAAATTTATTTCAATACAAGATGGGCTTAATGCTTAAAAAAACAAGAATTCAGCGTCTGCCTTGAAAATGAATAAAGCTTTAAAAGCAAATAGAAAAATTAATAAAATAGCAATAAGTATTATCGTAAATGCTTAATACTAATTGTACCTAAGCGGTAGTCACCAGGTATATTAATCTAAATTTTTCGTGCTATAATTTTAAATTAATTAAATACGTGGTTGAGCTACTCTCATAACTTTATAGAAGGTGGGAACTAACCCGAAAACGTGATTATGCTCAGGCATATTAACATTATGAATATAACGATCTACTTTTTCGTAGTTTTCTTTATTCTCCGTTCACTATATAAACAATGAAAAAAAAAATTCAAGGCAACAAGTTTATTTATTTACTTCTAGATAGATAAGGGTTATACCAATGATGTTTAGTAATGTCCCTTAAAGAAAGAAATCAACAGTTCTAAATATTTTCGTGCATGATTTATTTATTTATTTAAATTATACTCTATAAACTAAATTTAAAAAGTATACTTTAAAGGCGCCGGGTAACAAGACCATATGCACACGAAAAAACTGTAACTACAATTTAGATAAAATATAATTATAATAAAATTGAAATTCGTAATGCGAAATTATTTCGTTTACTCAAAGAATCGCATATTTTATTTTTATTTCATTCGGGTGTTTTTTTTTTGGTTAAACGGTCGGGTGTGCATTACATCGTTAGGTTCTGCTCTGTGGTATGAAGAAGATTTTGGTTATGAATTACTCAAATTCTTAAAAATGATTTACATGATTTATATATACCATAATTAATTTTTTTATTAATTAAAATTGTTTCAGAAAGAACTATTGTTGTCTCGGAATATAGAGGATCTACTTTACAGAGTAAAAATAAAACATCCCTGAACTTAGCCTTGATACTACGCATATTTTTTCAAATAGCATCAGCTTTGGGAGAACTAGATGCACGGAATATTGTAGCTCATAATTTAGAACCAAAAAATATACTCTTAGACCAAAACGATAATATTAAACTATTCAATTACGGGCTTTATTATATGACAAAAGGCGGTGAAAATGTTGCATTTCCAATAGGAAACATTAAATATATGTCACCTGAACGATTACTGGGTGCAAAAAATAATATTAAAAGTGATATTTGGTCCTTGGGTATAATCATTGCTGAACTTTTATTACAATCATCGTTTTGGCCAAATTTAAAAATTTCTGCTATATCTCGTAAAATTTTATCCTTTTGCCAATCTAATAATGTTTTCGAAAAAATTGCTCGAGAACATAATAAACTTGAAGTGTATCAAAAATTAGATGATGATATACGTGCATTAATAGAACAATGTTTAGCTGTTAAGCCAACGGAAAGGCCATTACCAAGGGAACTTTCAACTAATACAATATTTTCGAAGAATCTCAACTCGTATCAGAATATGCCCTTAGAGAAATCGACTATACTATTACTTCGTATGCCACTGGAACAAATATATTATTGGTGGCAGTTGGCAGGTGGAGATGTGCAATCAGAATTGAAAAAAGAGGGACTTATACGTAGCGAAGCTCCGATATTATCTATACCACAAGTTGTTTGTCTTAATGGCTCTATTGTGGGTCCAAAACGTAGTCAGTCGTATTTAATGGATGATCGTGTGGTAGTTTTAAAGTTACAGAATCTAATAGACCGCTTAAAACAAATACCAGCTATGGCTTATTATCCACTCATTCATTCCCCAAAATTTCCCTATAGTTTTGGTTTAGGCATGGATCAGCTACCATTGGTAATACGTGAAAAAGATATTGAATACCAATTTTATCGAGTAAGACTTTTTTCGCGTCTGCTAAAGGTTTGTCTTTAACTCCTTTGTCATAATGGGTTCTTATTGGTTATTTTGTCTTCTTAAAGGGCTACCCGTATACTTCAGATCTTATACGTAAGGAGGCCAGCATTGATGTACCTCCTTTGCTAAGGGGTCCAATATGGGCATGCCTTTTAGATGTTATACCAAATGGTAGCTATGAAAAAATTGATAAATTTACACCAACCTCAACAGATCGACAGGTAAATTAATAAGAAAAATTTAACCATATTAACAAAAATTTATATTTAAATAGCGATTTGGAAGATCATCATGTTTTTTGTTTTAGATAGAAGTTGATATACCACGTTGCCATCAATACGATGAATTATTATCATCGCCTGAAGGTCATCTCAAATTGAAAAGACTCTTAAAAGCGTGGGTTACGGCTCACCCCCATTATGTTTACTGGCAAGGCTTAGATTCTCTAACAGCGCCATTTCTCTATTTGAATTTTAATGATGAGGAGTTAGCATTTCACAGTGTTTACAATTTTATACCTAAATATTTGCAATGGTTTTTCCTTAAAGATAACTCTGCCGTAATTAAAGAATATTTAAGCAAATTTTCCCAGCTAACAGCATTTCATGAACCATTGTTGGCAAAACATTTGGCGAATATTAATTTTATACCAGAACTATTCGCAATACCTTGGTTTCTAACAATGTTTTCACGTAAGTAAAAAAAATTATAATAATAAAATGACATAATAAGGTTTATAGATAGATGTATTTCCTTTGCATAAAATTTTACATTTATGGGATAAATTAATGCTTGGCGACAATTCGTATCCTCTTTATATTGGCATTTCTATCTTAAAACAATTAAAATCAACTTTGCTCGTGTCTGGCTTCAATGAGTGTATATTGCTTTTTTCCGATTTGCCGGATATTGTAATGGAAAACTGTGTTGTAGAATCGCAAAAAATGTATGAAAATACACCCAAAAGTGTCTCCCACCGATGTCACGTTTTAAGAGACCATGAACTGGGACCGTTTGTAAGTTCTTCTTTTAGTTCTTCTTTTACAAAAAATATTTTAATTATGAAATTTTTTCATGTTCTCTTTTTAAAAATAAAGGATATTACACCAGATGTTACTTTGGCACATTTGCAAAAGGAAATGTGTCCTCGCATTAGTGCTAACGACTTAACTTATCTCCTAACACATAAACCGAATGAGATATTGTGCTTGGATATACGGAGTACTTCAGATTATAATCGTGTTCATTTACCAAACAGCATTAATATACCTTGCACAAATTTACAATTTGAAGAAAAATCAGTGGAGTCTTTGGGCGTGCCACAAATTGAAGAAAGTCTACAAAATCGTATTATTATTTGCATAAGCAATACTCATGAAAACGCTGTAGATGTAAGTGTTTCATAGAAAATTCAATTAAATTTATTTTAAAAACTTTCCTTTTCTTAGTTTTCAACATTTTTGGTAGAATGTGGCATACCGCGCGTTTGTGTTCTACACCAAGGATTTAATATTTTACATTCAATAGAGCCTAATATCTTACTATCTAATTAAATTAATAATTAAAAGACAATTTCATGTTAATAACGTGAAATTTGTTTTGCAAAATGAACTTTGAGATACATTAAGCTTAAGTTGTTCTTTTACATGTTTGTTTATTAAATTGAACATTAAAATTTCCTTAACTGATTTTGAATTTCCTCACAAGTTTCAGTAGGATATGAGCATCGGTGTTTCAGAAGTGGAATGCCCTCCTGCCACTAGGGCGGCCCGCATTTGATTCCCGTCCAATGCAATGTTTTTTTTTTTTAATGTAGTTATTTATTTAATTAAAAATTTAACATTAAATGCAAACTTCGACTAAGTAGGAAACATTAACTCACTCTATCCGCTCTAGAAATTTTTGACATTGTGTGAAAAAACTCTTAAACTGTAACATACACCCATGTCACACAACATAATTCCGTTCGGAAGGGGAATTGATTCCGTATTTTGCTTCTATAAAAAACGTAAAACGAAAAAAAAAAAACTTTCGGAATGAAACCACTTTCAGTTTGCTATGTGGAATTGTTATTTTGAGCATTTTGTTAACATAAAAACCACTCAAAACATTTTTTATAGGTAAGGCTATTCTTTACCTTGCTTATTGATCCAAAATAAATTTATTTAAATATGATGTTAATACAAAAAATGAACTTTTTCCTTTATAAAAAACAACAAATAAACGGAATTTGTTTAAAAGATATTGCCGTACTTTTATTGTTTTTCAAAAAATTCCGTAGTGATGCAGCAATGGTAAGAATGGCAAAAATTGAACCATTCAAGTCTTCACGGCAGATAGCGTCTGATATTAATGAATCTTTTGGCTTGGAAATATCTAGCAGGCTTGTCAGAAGAAGATTAAACGGGGCAAATTTGTTTGGGCGCATTTCCAGGAAAAAACCATTGCTCTCAAAAAGAAATGTTTCAAACCGTTTAGCCTTCGCCAGAACCCATAAGGACAATCCTATTAATTTTTGGAAAAACGTGTTATGGAGTGATGAGACAAAAATTAATAGAATTGGACCAGATGGCAGAACTTTTGTTCGTCGTCCCAAATGCCAAGAATATAATCCTCGGTTCACGCAGAAGACGGTAAAACACGGCGGTGGTAGCATTATGGTTTGGGGTGCATTTTCTTGGCATGGCGTAGGTCCACTTATAAAAATCAATGGGAAAATGGACAAGTTTCAATATTTAGATATTCTAAAAAACCATATGGAACCATTCGCTTTCGATTCTATGCCAATTAAGTGGAAATTCATGCAAGATAATGACCCCAAACACTCGTCAAACCTAGTAAAAAATTGGTTTCGTTCGGAACAGATTCCGGTTTTGGATTGGCCAGCCCAGAGCCCTGACTTAAGTCCTATTGAAAACCTCTGGAAAGAAGTCAAGGTTGAAATCGCAAAAAAAAGTTATAAAAATATGGACGATTTATGGTCAGCCGTTTAGGAAGCTTGGTATGCCATACCCAAAACAAAATGCCAAAAACTTGTGGAAAGTATGGGTCGTAGATGCGAAGCTGTCATCCAAAACAAAGGCTACAGCACAAAATATTAATGGTAGAGCATTTGTACATACCAAAAAATCAACAAATGCAGTATTAAAAGGACTTTTTTAAGTTTGTGCCAGTTATGTGTCCAGCTCAATTCAGTGTTCCTTTTTAAAAATTATGTATATTTTTTGTTAATTAATGAATTTCAACTTAAGTTTATATCATTCTTAAATACAAATAAAAAACCTTTGGATTAATCCAAAAATTTGTTTTTGATTAATAGTATTCGCGATATTTTAGCCTAAGAAAAAACTTATTCAAATGTGTGCCATTTATATGTCCATCGCTGTATGTATCCATTAACAGCAAAAATAAAATTGTTCGTTTTAGAGTATAAATATACGATAAAGTTGGTAAAATTTTTTAATAAATTTTAACAAGAAGTTGCAATATTAGGTGTCAAGCAACTTAATATCTTCAAATATTTTTTTTTTCGAAAAAGATTTTTTTGTTATCAATTCAGTTTTTGTTTTTATGTTTTTGAGAACAATTAATAAAGAAAAACCGACTCATTGACCTTTTACAGCTACCATATGGTTCTACTAAATTACGTTGCCTTAATTGCGACTGCTTTGGTGTTTTGAGCCTTTTAGTTATTTTAGTTTTTCCTTAGACCATAAACTTTATGGTAATATAAAAAAGTAGCGTGCGTTGGCCGGGAATCGAACCCGGATCAACTGCTTGGAAGGCAACTATGCTGACCATTACACCACCAACGCCCTATTTGATAATTTTAATCACAATACATATTAACCAGCCTTATAAAAAAATTAAAAGTAATAAAAAAATCGACGTTTTAAAATTTGTGTAAAAGCATCGGTGGTTCAGTGGTAGAATGCTCGCCTGCCACGCGGGCGGCCCGGGTTCGATTCCCGGCCGATGCATCCGTTTTGTTAACTATATTAAAGAAAATTAAATCAAAATGTAATTGAATCCCCAGGCTCTGTTTTACTTACTTATTACATATTTATATATTTTTTAACGACTTCAAGTAAAGAAAAGGACTCCATTTTAAAATTAAAAAAAAACTGCGTATCACTTTAGCACCCAGTAGCAAGACGTAATACAAAAATAATTCTAAAAGTTAAAGGGTGTCCCCATAGGTGAATTAAATTGACCTACATATATGTGCCTATCTTTTGAACCGTTATAAACAAATGATTGAAAATTGAACAGAATGTTGATTATTATGATCGTGCCCTAATAATGGCCAAACTGTTGAACCTTTATAGAAAGACGGTTGAAATTTACAAAAAAAAAAAAAAAAAAAAAAAAACTGAATGGCTAAGTCTTCCACAACAGCAAGTATAACAATTGAATTTGGAAATTAAAGAGCGTCCCTATAGTTGATGTATTTTGATGTATGTGGCCATACTTTTGAACCGTTGAAATGTAGAAAGAACTTGTAATGCTAAGTCTTCTACAAGAGCAATAATAAAACTTGAATTTGAAAATTTGGAAATTAATAATTGATACAAATTCGACCTACGTAGCCTTATCTTGTATACCGTTATAAAAAAACACTTGAAAGTTAGAGAGAATGTCCACTACTTTTTACGGTGTATTACGAAGTATTAATGTTTAAAATTATAACTTAAAGGGAGTTACAATAGTTGATGTAATTTGAAGTATATGACTAAACTGTTAAACAGCTTTAGAAAACCGGGTAATATTTACCAAAAAATTGTATTGCCAAATCCACTACTTAACATTAACTTAACGTTTCGCGGATCAGTGTAGCCACATAAGCGGTTTTGAACATAAGTTTGGGGACAGAAATTCGTGGCGAGGGATTTGGATACTTTTCATTCTTAGCTTTTTTGTTATAAGCCCTTGGTTAATTTTTTTGGTATCAGTAATTTTAGATGTAAAGAGTTTTCCTTTTTTGTAGGGATTTTTTTTTTAAGTTTGAAGCACAGGAAAAAAACACATATTCCATTTCAAGCAAAATTTTAGGGGATATTTAAAATTTTTGATTTTTTGTTTTAACACTCTATAGTAGTTAAAATTTAAAATATTTAGTATTTCCATCTAATTAAAAAGAACCTCTGCAATAATATTTTTACAAATCTTGTGTCATCAAAAATTAATGTGTTTTAATATGATGTTTTTTTTTTTTTTTTTTTTTTTTTTTGCAAAATACAAAGAAATGCAAAATGAAAAGAAATACACTTTTTTCTGTATCTTACATCTATATATGTACATAGGCTAGGTTAGGCAGGCAGCTTTGTTGCCACAGCCTACTTAGTCCATTAATTGGTCCCTTTGTATATATCTATCTATCTACAAAAAGTATGTATGTTTTTATTAAAATTATTTTACTGATAGCAAGAGAAAACATTTTGGTAGTAGGGGAATAAGTTTGAATGTAGGGATAAAAGGGATTTTTTTAAGTGTAGGAATTTTTAAAAATATCTGATTTTAGTGATTGGCATTGAATTTTATATTTTAAATGAGGAAAAAACTACAGTATGCAGCTCTGCAAATGTCATCTGTTCCGGCAGTTTAGACGGTACGACTTTACGTTCGTAAAATCCAAGAGAAAATAATATGAAAATCCGTCCGTATTTTAAAAAATGAAAGTTAAAAACTTACGACAGATTTTTTCGCGTTTACACAATTGGTATACACAGGTTTTTGGGCGGTTTGCAGAAAAATGCATCCCTGATCTAATGATTCGTAATTATCTTTTGAAAATTTTCAGAAAACATAGAGAGCCATACGACTGTCAAATTTGCATCCGTAATTCCTCACAATTTGTGCAGATTCATTACATATTTGGTTTAGACGATCCCACTGGTACTATTCTGCACAAAAATTTGACATGTCGTAAGACTTCTATGACCATGTAAACCGCCCTTAAATGTATAACTAAAAATGGCTGATGCAATGAACGTGTGAATATAAATTTTGGTCAGTTTTTATAATTTTTTTATTGTTTAATATTTTATTATTATTATTTTTACATAAATTTGTATCATTTTTTGTATCATGTAAATGTAAAATGAGTTTATTATTAATTTTTTCATTTTCACAGTATTTCTTCATTCGTAAATGCAAACTAAAATGAGCAAAACGGAGCATACGTAACAGCTGATTTGCAGTGGCAGTGCAGAATAATCATATTATGCAGCGCAGTGATGCATTTACGAACAGGCCCATACTCCTATACTTAAAATATACAAAATCGATTTTCTAAGTCTTAAATTAAATTTTAGAAAACTATATAATGAATCTTGTACCAGCATTACAAACTATTTATTTTTTTAATTTTGTGTTTTCTGTAGATGAAACAGTTGTTTTTACTGCTTTAAGGTCTACATTTCCAACACTCAGTGCTAGCAAAGTTAAGATTCTATGTTCGGTGATTTTTATTTGTGGCTAAAGAGAACAACAGATGAATAGAATACTGACGAAGAACAAGAATCAGAAATATACAGAGTTCTACAGCCTACAACCTCTGAACCTTTTGCTACTTGAAATATGCAAACTGACAGCGATGGTGAGTAACCGGGCCAAGAATAAAATTTAAATAAGATATATAACTAAAAAGTTGTTTTTGTAACCACCATTAGTATGATAGCGTTATCTAGCGACAGTGTTAGGTAAAACAAAATATGGAAAGTAAATTCCTCGACCCTAAAAACAGTAACATACCACATTTTTTCAGGATAATAAAAAGCATTATTTTATACAATGTTCAATGATCTTTCCTTGTTAGACAGCATTCCACAATCAATTGCAAGTGGTCTCATCCTATTCCCATTCAGAAACTTCAATTTTGTATCACTGTGTAACAGACAATGCCCATTACTTGCAACTTCTATTTATACGGTAAATGTGTAGTAAATATATTAATGTGAAAAAGTTGCATAAAAACTTTGCCGGGTACTTCTTTCCATCTCTAGGAAATTAAAATTGCTAATTAAAGCCAAAGATTTTTTTAAATTGATACAAATTGTGTTTCTTTATATTGCATATTGCTGTTCGCTGTTAAGAAAAACTTGTTCAGTTTACCACTTACTAGTTTTAAAAATCACAATAAGATAGATCATGAACTTTGTTTTGATTTCTTTAATATGTTTTTAAGAAGAGCTCTTGACATTTTTAAGTGTAAGCATCGGTGGTTCAGTGGTAGAATGCTCGCCTGCCACGCGGGCGGCCCGGGTTCGATTCCCGGCCGATGCAACGCTTTTTTGTAACTTAAGTAATATTCAAATGCGCACAGTTCTTTTTTCACAATTTGTATTTTAGTTGTCTTTCTTTTAACTTGAGTAATATTTCAATGTATACAGTTTTTTCTTGCTTTTAGTTGTATGTGAATATCGTAACCAAAGTATGTAGGTACGTTCTTTTAGTGGGTAGTTGCGATTTTACAACAAAAGCCAAAGATTTTTTTGGTTGTTGAAATAAGCTGATTGGGCCTTATAATAAATGTAAAAAAAACAACTTTACATATTACATTATTCATCAATTTTTTTTTACTTTTTTAAAGAGTTTTCGTCTATATTTAATTAAAAAGATTATTATTTCACAAATGAACATGCATAAACAACAATAACAAAAACATACAATAAATTAATAATAGTCACATTTATAATTGTAAAAACAATAAAGAAACATAACAAACATTTAAAAGATTATACCTATGGTTCTTTCATCTTTGCATTTATATATTCTTTCAATTTTTTAATCGTTTAAAAGATGCAAAATGTACTTAATTATTTATATATTGAGGTATGGCTCATAATTAAGTTAACAAATTATAACGTTAAATTTGTTTTTTTTTTTTACTTTAAAAAGATAATGCTTTATGTGTTTTATTTGCCGCTTAGTACGTATGGTTTAATAAGATCCTCTCGAAACATGTTTATTAAACAGGCGGGCAAATTATGTCGCCAAGCAACAGGTACAAATGAATAAAAAACTTACAAAAACACTTCAGTAATATATTACATATAAACGCATAGCAGACAGCAACATGAATCATGTACTTTTGTTGAATTATTGTATATTTTGTTAATTGGTCTAATTAGTGTGTATAGAATTTTAGAATATTTGCAATGAAATAAAAGTAGTTTTTTTTAAAAAATGTTAATTTTAAATTGCAAAAATGTTTAATTTAATAGGACAAAAATTCTTTAGTTTTAAATTCTAAATCTGGCAGCAATGCTTTTGCTTTCTTGTAGATAGATATTTATATACGTATACACTTGTATTTACACATTTTAATCTCAAAATGTTTTTATAAAAACCACTACACGGGCAACAAACAAACTGTTTCGATTTTTCTTATCATTTGTGTGGCTGGTCGTGGGTTTTTGTTTCTTTTCTTAAAATTCTCATTTAATTTATCTCTATTTTTGTTGAAATAGTTGTAGTTTCGCATTGATTAACTAAGACTATACTTCACAGGATCATTTCTTTAGTCAGTCTTCATCTATTTTCATTGCAAAATGAAATATACCACAACCACGATGAGGAGGGATGTCGTTTTATCTGTAGCGTGAGGGTTTGAACGTTGCCTTTAGTTTTCGTCTTTAAGGCGTAGTTGAGGTAGCGTTTCTTCGATGATCGCTTTGCAAACAGATAAAACGATTTCTGAGTGGCCTAGAAATTATATATATTTAATGCTGAAACCTATAAACACGTAGCGACAGTAGACATGAAACTATCAAAAATAAAATACATGTGTTTATATGAGAACGATTATTTTGACGACATCACAGCAGTACGACTGACTACACGACAGCGTTTGCTGCTGCTGCCAACTTATGCTAGGATCACAACTGGGACGAACGACAAATTTTTCGTAGCGAATATTCGTCGTCAAAAATAAAACACATTTGTCTATATAAAAATGCACTCAATCATGACGTCGCACGAAATTCGTCATACGAGGCGAACGTTGCAATAGGTTTAAGGTAGAAACAGCCAAACGTTGTTTTAAGCTAACGCGACGTCCGTTGGTTTATAAGCATACCAAAACCATGCAAGCGCTTAGCGAAATTAAGTGTTACGTTGCAGCAACGTTTCAACCTGTTTAAAATAGAATTTAACGTAGAGCTTAAGTGACAGCCGTAAGCTAGTGACGACACTAACATTTGAAAAATTCTATTGTGGGAAATTTACCCTTTTTAGGTACTTAAAAAAAATTTTGTAAGTTTCAGTTTTTCTATATATATATGCATATATGTATGTATATATATATATATATATATATATATATATATATATATATATATATATATATATATATATATATATATATATATATATATATATATATATATATATATGTATGTATGTATATAAAAATATATATATATATATATATATATATATATATATATATTTATTTATATATATATGTATACATATTTATATATTAAATTTATATATTCTACCAATTTTACTACTTTGGTACTTTTTGTACAAAAGCATGAAGTTACTTAAGTTTCTCAAATGCCATCTCTTTGAACAGAGCAGCTGTTTATGTTAATTGTTTACAAATTTTCTTTTCGCTTTGGTTGTACAAGTTTATTTTTATTTTTATTAATATTTGTTGTGCTTTGCGAAATAATGGACGATGAAAAATTAATTACTTTAGTCCAGGCAAAGGAGTGCCTATATAACAAATTTTGCACTGGGTTTAGGCAACCGGAAAAAAAGAAGCAAGCTTGGCAACAAATTGCAATTGAGATGCGTATTCCAGGTAAGTAAAAGAAATAATGTTTATATGTATGTATGGACATCTTTTTGAAAACATGAATTAAATGTTTAAGAGGAAGTCTGTATCAAAAGATGGGCCTGTTTGCGTGACCGGTATGCGAGGGAGAAGCGGCAATTGAACGTACCTTCAGGCAGTGGTGCAACTATAGTGTCACATTGGCCGCTCATGCAAACCATGGAGTTCATTGCACCACATATAGTTCCCAGAGCGTAAGTAAAACCAACGTGTATATAATATTGTATATTGTAGAATATGTACATATTTTAATCTAGAAAATTTTGCATTTTCAGAACACGTTGCTCATATAATGTATTGAACGAGCTCGACACGGACACAAATTCTCAACCGTCCCCTCACTCACCAGAGTCATCGAATTCACCAATGTTTGTATCGTCGCCATTGCAGGAAGAAGCTGAAAACGATTTTACAATCCTGTCATCAGCAACAACTCCCGCTGCTGCAAAAAGAAAAAGAAGAAGACATGAAGCAGTGGATGAAGACAGTGAGTTTTCAGACGCTATAAATATTTTTAAAAATCTTTGTGAAAAGAAAATGGAGCAAAAGGATGATGAAAAAAACCCACTTCATGGTTTTGGGCAGATGATAGTGGCGACGATACAAACAATGAGTCCTGCAAAGCAAGTAAGAGCCATGCAGAAGGTAACTACTCTTGTAATGGAAATGAAGTTAGAGCCGGAATAGTATTAAACTTAATAATCATTTTCGTTTATTTAAATTGAATTTAAATTATTTTTATTTTATTTCTACATACAGTGATGTGCAGTAAAATAGAGCCATGAAATAAAATGGGCACCTTAGACAAAACTGATTATGTACAAAAGGATACCGAAAATTTGAAAAAAGAAAAAGTGTCTGGTAGTAATTTATCAATAAAATGATACAAAATGTTGATTTTAAAAAAGTCAAGATAAATATGTTTATATATTTTATTTCATGGCTCTATTTGACTGCACTTCACTGTACAAACATACTTAAATAATTTCATACATGTATGTATAAATTATAAAAACAAATTTTCCTTTTTTTCTTTTTATTAATGTTATTTAATTTGGTTTTAATCATTTTTTTGTTTTTTTAACTGATTTATATAAATAAAAGACTGAATTTCTTTGATTTTTTTAAATTCATTGATTTTATTTTATAATATTACTTTAAAATTATTAAAATAAATGTTAAAGTAAAAATGCAGTTCATTTGTTTTAATAAAAGGTTTACATAGGTAAAATAATTTTTTTTGTTTTTTATAATTTAAACCATTCTATATTGGTATGGTATTGCACCTTCATTTAAAAAGTATTCCGCCAATTTATCTCGCAAATCATTAGCCACCTGCGAAGATCTACGAATATTTGTAGAAAAGGAGCGCAAAGGTGTTTCACCACTGTTCCTTAGCTGCTCTCTCCAGTCACCTTCTTCAACAGTGCCATCCTCTCTTTCTCTATCTAAATAATTCTCTGGGCAATACCATCGTTTATGATCATTCAACATGATAAAGTTGTGAAGTACAGTACATGCCAATACAATAACGTCGACATTTTTTGGAGATAGTTCAATTGTTGTGAGTAATATTCTCCACCGTGCACAAAGAATTCCAAAGCAATTTTCTATACACCGTCGGGCTCGAGAGATTCTGTAGTTGTAAACAGTTTTTTTTATATCCAGGTTTGAGCCTGGATAAGGACGCATTAGATTAGTGCGCAAAGGAAAGGCAGCGTCACCTATGAAAAAGTGTGGGAAAGTATCTCTTACTGATGAGCTTAAGGGTTTGCTTGTTGGCACAGGTACTTTTCCAGACATAACAGACTCTCCAAATGCTGATAAACGAAATATTCCTTAAACAATTTTGGTTGAAATAGAAACCTTAGCAATTATGTATAACTTAAAGCAATACCTCCATCACTTTGGCTACCATAGCTACCAACGCTAACGGATGTAAAAGTGTATTTCGCGTCGCAAACTCCCATTAGTACCAAACTAAAATATTTTTTATAATTAAAATACATTGATCCTGAATTCGGGGGACACTTTATGGCCACGTGCTTCCCATCTATTGCACCTACACAATTTGGAACATTCCACACTGAATTAAATTCTTTTTCAATGTCTTTATATTGCTTTGTAGTTGGTTCACTCAAATAAATTGGAGATAAAAGACGCCAAAACACTTCACACGTTTCTAGCACTATTTCGCGAACTGTGGACTTTCCAAGCTTGTGGCTCCAAGCTATGGATTGAAGAGAGCATCCATGGCCTAAATACCTGGACAATTGTAAAAATAAATAGTTTGAATGTATATTTTGAGATGAAAATATGTTAAATGTTCTACTTACAGAAGTGTTATTGCTATTCTCTCTTCTGCGCCAATTCTTTGCTTCGGTTTCGTTAAATCAGAATAAACTAACCCCAGAAGCAAATTAAATACTTCGCGACTCATTCGCGTATGCTTAAAAAATTGCTCTTCATCAATTTCCTTCATGCGCCTAAAAACTTTTTTGTTGTAACCAGCAGTTACGTAGTCTCTATTAATGGGTCTGACACCCCATCTTCTAATTCGGCGTTTGCATTTTGCTCTGCTTTTTTTATACTTTTTAAATAAATTTAAAAAGCTTAGACCGATGAAAACATCTTCCATGTCCATTTTGAAACTTATTTTGACTATGAATATCTAAACTATATATGAGTTTTATAAAATGAAAACAATTCTGAAAAACTTCGTCGTTTATGTTTATGTCAAAAACATATGACACGTTATTAATGGTTCTCTAATTGGACAAACGTGCTTACGTTACGGTACGTTAGAGTACGGTTAGAACAACGTGTGGCTAAATAGGCCTTAATTTCTATTTCTTACGCCGGCGAACGACGAACAATTCAGTAAAATGTGACCATGTTTGGTTTTAGTTTCGAAATAATTCAGTAAGTAAAGTCAGTTAACTTAAAAAATTGATTTATTTGTATCTTATAGTATTAAATATAAGTGCACTAGTTAGCAGTTAAATAAAAAATTAGTGTTTAGTTGTATTTTTATTTTAATATTTAATTTTATTAATGTTATTTTTTATATGGTCTCCCTATCAACTCACAAAAAGTAAACAAAAGTAAAAAAAAAGAAAATTTTGTTGTCGTTGTTGTGCTTCATACTAAAAACTTACACAACGAAGTTTTCGTTTTTCGTCGTGTTAGACGAACGACGAATTTCGTAATTTGTTTGATTTTCTGTTGTTATTTTTAATACGTTTGTAAAATTTTGCGGAGGAATAGTATGGACACACTAGCTGATTATTATGTTGTTGCTGTCTTCAAATTAATTATGAAGCTGACTTCAAAGCAGCATTTGAAGTTGGCAGCATTTGAAGCCGTGAAGTTGTGAAAGTTGCTGTCAGTTGCCCATTGTTTGACTTGCATTGTTTTCAATACCCGTAATTTTGCAAGCGTTGTGTTCTTTTATTTCGTTATTTCCTATAAAATTTTCTTTACATATAGAAATGTCTGCACCTGTAACTATTAAAAATCTCACAAAATTTCCTTCACATGTTTTAAATGTTACAAAATGAGGTGCGTCTGTGTGCGAATTGTAAGTTTTTAATGCATATTCTTTTAATTGTTTTAGCCTCCCTACATCTTCTGTCACATTTACTCTTGAGGATTGCAGGGGTCTATCTCGTTTCCCTGTTCCTGAGCAAAATATATCCTTCTTTGGTTCCTATTTCTAAAATCACCATTTCTCCTGTTATTATTGTTGTAATTACTACCATTTCTTTGATTATTATTGTGATTATTACCATTTCTTTGATTATTATTGTAATTACTATTATTTCTCTGGTTGTTGTAATTATTATTATTTCTTGGCATGTTTATACCATATGCACTACACATTTTTTGTTCATTATTATCTGTATTTTAATAATGTATGGTCATTATGGGTGACAGTGTTATAGTTTCCATGGAAAACATCAGCAATCGTTTTTTGTGATCATGGAAAACGCTTTTTTATAATTATTCTCTAAATACAAAAATGTTTTGTTTATTTATTTACAATTTAAATCAATTTTTCTTCTTCTAGATGCCAAAATTTATTCTTATTTTATTTTTTAATTCAAAATATCCAATCCCGGGGAATTTTACTTCCCGGTTTTTTTCCCCGGTTTTTAATTCCCAAAATCGACGCTATTTCTTCGACGCTATCTTGGCGCACGTATTTTCCATTTAACAGAAGTTGATCAGCTGATTCGTCACGGAACGGAAAGTAAAGGCTAATTCTGCCTTAAGCCATGTAAACTAATAAGAGCTTAAAAACCTCTTATTCTGAAAAAAGTAAAAAACAATAAAAAAATTAAAATAATCTTGCATTATATATTAAAAGACTTATTTATTTAAAGATTTGAGTGCATTTTATATTAGTAATTTTATTATTGAATGTATGTATTTTCAAGTATTTTTTGAATAAAAAATATTCAACAGTGATGGCGAAAATATACGAAGAATAACTGTAAAAAATTAAAAGGAATGTTTTTGAGTGTATATAAAATTACAATTCTTTTTTGTATTGACACCGTTTAGTTAGATTTGTATTAGTTATGTAGGTAAAAAGTCTCTTACATGAGATCCATTTTAATTTTTATCACGATTGTGTTTTTGGTGTATAGCTTTCAACATTTTTTTTTGTTTTTATTATTTTTAATTGCTTCTGAGAAATATGTCAATATATTTCCAATTTTAAAGACAAACCAAAAGAAAACCCGACGTTATTTTAAAAAATATTATTTTCGTCTTCTAATAGCTTCATACACAATAATCTTACTGTCATATCCATAAAAAATAAAGTAGATTAAAAATGTGTTTTATGACAAAATTTCCATACAAATTTGTCCTAATATACATGTTAAATCTCTTTTAATATTTTATGAATACGGAAATAAATATTTATTAAATCATAAACCAGAACTGCTTCTTTAAAAAACGCTAAGAAAATATTAAAGTAACATCACTGAAATACAATAAGTTCATATTTTTATTATGTAGCTGCTGCCTTCAAAATAATTGTATAGCTGACTATATGGCGGCAAATGTAGCTAACAGCATTTGCTGCGTGTGTTCGTGTAGCCTGCTGTGGCGAATGTGATAATACATAATCCTTACTTTTTGCAATGTTATATTTTGCACATTTTCACTGATGAGATTCATAAATAATGAAGAGCAAATAAAATATTTATTTTTTAAAACAAAAGATATTAGCTACATCTTTGAGTTCTGTGATAAAAACATTTATTAATAACAAAATTTCCTTTACTGAAGTAATGTCATATAAAGTGTTAAGAATTTAACACGTGTGTATGTAAAATCCAACATACAATTAAATAACACATTTCATTTTCTAAGGAATTTTCATATTTTTTCTCACATTTCTTATACTTGAGAATGAGCAAAATAAAATATTCACATTTCTCACACATGAGGATGAGCAAAATAAAATTTTCACATTTCTCATCCATGAGGAAAAAAAATTTAAATATTTCTCACACATAAGGATGAGCAAAATAAAGTATTTTCATTTCTCATCCACGAGCAAAGAAAAATGAGCAAAACAAAAAATTTATCATTTGATGAAAAAGAAAAAAAAAACTCACATACTCTCACATGAGTATGAGTAAGTGAGCAAATACTTACACTGCTTTAAACACATTCACTACCAGTGTGGCTATTAAGAAATTGTGGTGCTAGATGCTTTAAATACATTCACAACAGCAACTACCGACTGCAAAATTTCAAAAATAGAAATCATGTGTGCATACGGGAATGATAATTTTGAAGACAGCAATGCAATAAGGCGAAAGGTTGTTGTGTAGGCTGATTTTGCCGTGCAGTCCAATTAAACCAAGGCGAATTAATACAGGTGACCGCACGGCTACAACAATTCAATAACACAAAAAAACAGGCAATTTGTTGCTACAAAATCTAGGTATGTTGTCAAAAAATTACAAAAAAAAACGAAATTAAAAAAATTTATTTGATGAACAAAAGCTGTTGTAATTTTCAGATTAAAAAATATTATAAAAAATATTAAAATATGTAAAAATCCAATCTAAGTGTGACCAAAATTATATTGTACCACCGAATCACATGCATCGTTCTATTCTCGTTCGTTGACCATTTGAAGACTAACAGTTAAATCCCCATCTTTCATCGTTTACCACCACAAGTACATCGACGGCAGTTTCTCAAGTAGCGAGCAGAATCTCTTTAGCTTGCTTAGCACTACCATTAAGAAATCTGCCGAAACTCTCTAAGCGACGTTTTTATATTACATGCATTCAACAGTTTAATGTAAAAATGCGGTCTTAAAACTATCACACATTCATCTCAGAGAAAAGAAATTGCATTGGTTTTATTGCTTTGAATACATTCACACAAAAATAATGTTGTTGACATTACTACACACTAGGCTAATGAAGCGAATGAAAACACATTCACACAGAGATCATATGATGAAATATGATGTGTGTATTGCATGTGTTACCTAAATGACAACAAACATTCACAAAGATTCATGTATACCGCGCAGTATTCATGAATCATTTGTGAATACCTGTGAATGAAGGGTACTAAAAACTAAATTAAAACACATAAAAGAGAATTTTAGTATTGTACGTAGGATGAGTGTTGTCAACTGTCAAATGTATTTTAGAAAATAAGTGCGATTATACAAAATAGGTTTAAAAACAAGGTTTAATAAAAAATTAGATACATAAATAGCGTATTACATTAGGCTTGATTGTATTTAAAAACTGAATTCAGAAATAATATATTATTTACAGACTTAGGTTCCAATCTATTTCGTTTTTCGGTAATGATATTGCCTGCCACAGAGAAAACACGCTCGGAGGCAGCACTACTAGCAGGTATAGCCAAAATTTTCTTTGATAGTTTTGACAATCGGGGATAATCGTTTGTGTGATGGTTCCACCAGTCCAAAACATCGAAACTGATGTCAGGCTTCACATAGCAGGAAGAATATCGGTTAAGTTCGTCCATAATGCTTTCTTCTGTAGTAGGATTTCTCGTGTTTATAAAATCAGAAAAAAAACAATTTGAAGTCCTTTGGTGTTTCGTTTTCATTGGAGATATGCATGTGTGTTTCAGGAGTTGAGATTTCTGGACTATTTAAAATTTGTGATATGCAAAATTCCTTGGCCTAAAACTTCCTCTTCTAAAGCGCGATTGGTTGGTGAAAAAAAAACAGGCGGCATATTGGTAAATGCTTACATTAGGTATCCATTTTTCGTCTATTTCCTTTAAAATGTTAACCTTCAATTTTGCTATAGGCGCAGAGTCGGAAGGTTTAGCTTCACAAATGTTTTTGAGACTATTGATTGATGAATATACATAATTAATTGTTACATAATTTTCTCCCTGGAGCTTTTTGTTTATCTTGTCAAAGTTTTCGAAGAGTTCAACTAAAGCTATTAGTACAGGAAAGTTAATTTCAGCAATTCTGTGCACTTCTGCGTTGTTTGTTAGTATTTCTTGGATTGCAACCCAGTTGTTTACAATTGACTTAAATAAATGCAGGTGAGAGTTCCAGCGAGTAATGCAATAATTTTTTAAAGAGGTTGCAAGCAAGTGCTGTAAATTACTTTTTTTGAAATACTTAACAAGTTTTTTGCAAGATTCCAACATTGGCTTTAATTCTTCAGCATCATTGAAAGCGGAGTTAAGCACATTATTAAAAAGATGATTTGCACAATTAATTCGTGTATTTTTTTCCAGAGCTTTTACTATGTTGGAACCTCTGTAAGTTACAAATTTAATTTTTTCTATTTCATTAATGTCAAAGTCATTTAAAACAGATTTCAGCTTTGCGAGAATATTTTGTGCAGTGGTTTTTAGAAAATCCATGGATTTTACCCCCAGAACAATATTCGATAATTTTAATTCCTTTACATAATGGAACGTAACTGATAAAAAATTTCTTTTAACGTAGTTGTCCGTCCACAAATCTGTAGTTATAGATGCCATTTCATTTACCACTGCATCTTTAATTTCTTCTTTTATTTTATTCTTTTCTTCCTCTGCTTTCTTGGAGACTTTATGTGATACAGTTTGGGGATCTGGTATTAAATCAGTTAAATTTAATTGGTTTCCGTATTTTGCTCCGATATTTATTAGGGCCTGAGCGACTTTTTTAAAACCACTTTCACTAACAGCAAAAAATGGGCGACAATCTTCGACAACCCACTGTGCACACGCATCAACAAAGTCATCTTTATCACAGCTATTAACTTTTCTTAATCCAGTTTCGATGTGTTCTTCTAAATAGCGTTTGTGTCTCACAAAATTGGATGTTTGTTTGCCGTTAAACTTAAACTTAAACAAACGATTACAATTTTTACAATAAACAAATCCATTAATTATTTCATTATGATCATTTTGTACGTGGGAAAAAACTGACCAAACTTTACTCTTAGTATTTTTGTTGTTTACTAATTTAAAAACACCGGATCTTATTTTTCCTACAATTTCTTCGCACTGCATTTTTATTTCTGCTTTCACGCTCTACACAATTGCAATATTAAAAAGTTACTAAAAAGCTGTTTAAAAAACCAACATTAAAAACTGCCTGAAATTTAAAGAATGAAAAGTATAAGAAGAAGAAGAAGTACACTCATGAAAGTACCGTTTAAAGGCCTGCAAGAATACATTTCAATACATAATCAAGACATCGCATATTTTATAAATGCTTTACTGATGTAAAAACGCGACAAACACATACTGTCAAATACTATAGAAATGAAACACAAATACTGTCTAATGTAATATAATTAGTAATTGTGTTTGTAAAAATTCCAACATATTTGGGAAAGTCCCTAGATAATAAATAGGTAAAAGAACATTTATAAGTAATATTGCAATAAAATAATCAATAAAAGCGAAAATGTTTTATACAAAGTGGCAAAAAAGTATTTTTAAATGAGTTGTGAAAAGGGTAATAATTGATGTTGTAAAAAATTCGTTGAAATACGTGTATTTGGAAATGTTAAAATAAATATAACTGCAATAAAATAATATTATTTTTCTTGGTTTAGATATAAATAAACAGTAAAATAAAAATAGTTATTGAACACTAAAAATTAAAATATTTTAGGTAACAAACCTTAAAATATCTATTTAAAAACTATCAAATTTAGTGAAATTTCACGGACGCAGTCAAAAAGAATTTTTTTTGATTTATAAAAATTTGTTTTGTAAATCGCAATATACACACATTAGATAATTACTTTTAGACTAGCTATTAGTTCATTTGATTTAACTCAACTATTGCTTAATTAGATTGTGTGCGAAGTATTTAATTATTATAAAAATCGGCACATGTTTAAAATTTTACCTTTTTATTTCGTTCTTCAGAAAAACTGCAATATAAAAACTAAAAGAAATAATGATACTTTTGGTGTTAAAAAAAAACGCTTAACCTACCACAAACTCAGTTAAATTGGCAACACTGTCTATATTTCTGTGTATGTACAATAAACATACATATATATTTATGTACATACGCACAATTTATGGTTTTTGTTCGTGCAAGCATAGATTTTTTCATTTCTTATTTTCTTTATATATGCATGAATACTATGAATACCATGGCGAATACTATGAAATATGACGGTTAGCAATGAATAGGTACCAAAGTCTCTAGCAGTTTTCAAATATTTTAAATGGCATGAATGAAATGGTTGATTAACTTGTGTTGGCATAGTAAAAGTAGTGCGAAAAAAAAAACAGTCAAAGCAAATGGAGAGTTGAACACAAGCACGTGCATTGATCATTTTAGGCAGTTAAATGAATGGCAAAAGCAATGAACATATGAATGAGCAATAAAAGTGAATATGCAGTATTCTTGTCTCTGATTCATCTCCCAATAAAAAGCTTTACTTTGTCACACCACCACATCATTATAAAACAAGAGAAGGGAACAATCTGGGATTTGATTCCCTTTTTTTTTCTAGAAGTTGTTAGCAATAAGTACGTTAAGAATATTCGTTTTAATCTCATATTTTTTGTAGTATTTTCTGTTAAAGCCCGTTCAGACTATTATACAAGTATTAATATTTTCATCACATTTTACGATACAAAAATCTAAATACATTCGTTTCGACTGTCAAAAAAACTATTTAAAATCACATATTGTGTTCAGACCATCACACTTGAAATAAAATGTGTAATACAAGAAGGAAACAAAACAACTGTTCAAATTAGTTTTTATAAGTAAGCAACCCTGATCCAATAAAAAGTATTAACGTTTAAAAAAAAATCGACAAACGAAAAAGTCTTATGGGATGTCAAATTTTTATCGTATTATTTTGCAATTTGTGTGATGTTTTCTGTTCACACTATTACACTTGCTCGTATTATTTGAATTTTTGACAAGTATTAATACAAAGTATTATAGTCTGAACTAGGCTTTAGTAAGAAATTTTGGTGTTGTGAACGCAGACTTTATTGACTAAGTGCATATATATATATATATATATATATATATATATATATATATATATATATATATATATATATATATATATATATATATATATATATAATAAGAAAAATATCAAGTGAAAAAATTGGCGCTCACCCATATTTTCCAAATTACGAGCCTTAATAAATAATTTATTATTATTTAAGAAATTTTGTTTTATTCAATGGAAATAAATTTTTTTAAGGCAACATAAAAGTAAATGATGAAATATTTGCTTAAAATAAAGACATTTTTTGATGCCTACTTAGCTCAGAAAATTTTTTGGATCTGATCACACTGTTCACGTCATGTGTGCATATGAGAATGATGGGTTATTTCTAAGGCAATAAGGCGAAAGTTTGTTGTCTAGGCTGATATTGCCGCTGCAGTCCAAGTAAACTGATTTCTATTTTTGTTAACGACAATAAACAGTTGAGTGATGTCAGTACTATAAATTAAATAAGTTAATAAGCAGAGACCTGTGCTGAACGACTAATAGCAGGCTTACAGCCGCCGCACAGTGGCACAATTGGCAAAAAGACGGTCAAAAATCCGTAATTTTTGATTGGATCGGATTTTTTTCTGTTTGGTAGGTGGGATTTTAAACTTTAATATTTAATAAAAGTCGACCTACAAAAAAGTGACGAATGGTTTAATATTCGTTACAATTATTAATTGAATTTGAGTATAAAAGAAGAGTGTTAAAACATATTTTTTTTTATACATATGTATGTATGTCCTATTTTTATTGTTACAAACTGTAATTAACTAATTCTTGTCAGAAAACGCCAAATTTCGGCTACCGTAATATTTTTAAGCTTAAAAGCAACAACGGCCGAAGGATGGTTTTTTAAACATTATTTTGAAATAAGAAATTGTAAATTTTTAAAAAGTTAAAAATTTCTTAATAACAAAAAGTTTTAATAAAAACCCTATTTTATTTAAAGTTTTACTTTATTTTTAAATATTTCTATAACAATTTATAAAATAAATATTGATGAAATTACATACAAACATATACTTTCAAATCAAAGAGCCACTATACATTAAGCAATTTCAGTAAAATTTCTTCTAAATATTTTTTCGCGTTTACACAATTGGTATACACAGGTTTTTGGGCGGTTTGCAGAAAAATGCATCCCTGATCTAATGATTGGTAATTGTCTTTTGAAATTTTTAAAAAAACATAGAGAGCCATACGACTGTCAAATTTTCATCCGTAATTGCTCTCAATTTGTGCAAATTCATTACATATTTGGTTTAGACGATCCCACTGTTAATATACTGCACAAAAATTTTTACAAGTCCTAAGACTTCTGTGACCATGTAAACCGCCCTTAAATAGCATTGATTTGCATCTTTTAATAGCTGTTTAGCCTTCTCTTCTAATTCGATTGTAGTTGTTTTCCATTTTTGTCGAATGTTGGACATATGTATGTGGATTTGAAGTACACAACAAAATGGTGATAATGTCTTCATTACTACAACATCTAGACATTTTTCTTGTGCTATGTTCGCGAAAGAATTTGTAGTCTTTGTTCCATTTTTCTTGCGCTTCTTCAGACAGATCTTCTATTGGTAGCAAATTATGTTGAATGATTTGTTCCCCAATAAACAACATTTTATGAACCATTGAAGTCATACATATATCTCCAAGAGTATTTTTCATTGTAAAGTGCAGCTGTTTTATTGGCGTAATCACCAAATTTTTTTGCATTTATCTTTCTGCTGCATGCTAAGACTTGTAATATGATTTTGAATCTTCTAATTTACACATTTATATCTGTCATAGATGCTGCAGTTCTTGGATCGGAAAAAATCTTCTTGCAGTATTTTCATCATTGGAATTTCCTTCGTCCTCTTTAGGTTGGTCGATTATAAGGCCTAGCTGCAGATATCTTCCTTGAATTTGTTCTTTTATCTTTCCTTTTTCTGCAAAAATAAACGGGTACTAAGAATAGTCAGTGCAGTGTGTGCGCACATTTTTTGTGCACGAAATTGTGTTATTCAATTAAGCAAGGAATTATCATATATTTCCTTACCTATGTGATAATAAAACTTTCATTCGAAAGAATGCCATAATGAACATGTGCATTCACGTATTTTATTTAGGACTTCCTTTTTAATTATTCCATTATTCTGGATTCATAATTCTTTATGATCTTATTGTTTTATGATATATTTGCCATTACCAACTCTAATGGTTAACCAAAATTTCATCGAATATTTAGAATTTGCAAATGTGATAGATAGAATATAGTCCAAGGATATTTGAAAAAATTTGGCTTAACCTCCGTGTTAAAATAATTCAAAAATAACTCTATAGAAAAAATTTCATATTAATTCATAAATTTAGTCAGAAAAATTGTTCTGGTGGACAAGGACGCAACCTGGCGCACATATAATGGGATGTAGGTGTATAGGGGAGGTTTTGGGCTATAACACAGAGAAATATCTTTTTGACGTGGTTTGACGGGAGGGAGTTATGCTCTATTAAGCACGAGATTTTTGTAGAACACAAACAAAAAATTTAACAACTTCTAAAAAACGTAACGACTTTATTTTGCTAGCACTGATAACTAACAAACTGCATAATTAAAGAAAATTTATTTTAATTTGATATCTTTTGAACCAAAACAGTTATAGTAATTTGAAAATTAGAATTTACTAAAAAAAATCATTTTAATAATATATTTGGAAAGTCTATTTTGGACCACCCTGTTCAGTGTGTTATAGTTAGAACAGAGTTCTAAATTTTTGCCTTTCAGTGATTAAGGAAACACAAAGATCGGTAACCACAAAAAAATGATTTTTGGCCGCCCTCTCAAAATATGTGCCGCTGTGCGTCGTTAGTAGTCAGTACTTAAAAAGTATTTTTGTTTATTTTGTTAATTATAACACACTTTTGGAACTCATATCGTCCTAAAAGTAATTGAAATAAATCTATTGAAGTGCCTTAATAGTGCGTTTTCATTTACGTGATTTTGTCTAAAACACTTGATTTGCTCAAATCAAGCGTTTTGCTACTTGATTTCCCATACATTTTTCATGCTACCAAAACCACATACATCACTTGATTTCTTTAAAAAATATATTTTTTGAACTGATTTTGTCTTTGCAACACTGTGTTGTGTCAGGGATATTCAAGTTTAGCTCCGTGTTATCTTTTCAGATTGGATGTTTTTATCGAAAAAATGACTTTTAATTTAAAGTTTTTTAAAAAATATACTTTTTGGTACAAAAATTATGTTTAAAAGAACATATAATTAAATATTTGTAAAAGCAAAAAAAAAAAAAAAACAAAATCACGAACTCAATTTTTTACAAAAATAAAATAGGGGATGTTTTTCAATAACGGAGAAAAATCACAAATTCGAATTTACAAAATAGTTTTGCTCAATGGAAACACTTCGAAGTGTTTTTCTCAAAACTAGTTGATTTCAAGTCAATGGAAACATAGTATAACACTTCAATCGCACATTTAATAGTTACCGAAATTTTTATAAGAATTTAAAATTAAAATAGCCGCAAACATTTACTTGATTATCGGCTCAACTCAATACAAATAATTGACAGAACAAAGAACACATTTTAAATTATTTATTTACGACCTTAATTGTGTAAAAATATAAATAGTTTATGTTAACAATAAAAGAGAACGTATTATTATTAATGGGCATACAATTTTATTATTGTTTTAAAGTTTATTTTAGGTAAAACTCATAACTTACTACAGAACACCTGAATATTTCGTTTATTTTTATGAAGTGTGAGGTCAATATTAAAGAAATGTTTTATTCATTTTATGCGCACAGAAAATTATTTTAAGGTAATAAAATATATGTATTCTATTTAAAGAGTGATAACAATGATGAAGCAGGTAAACTTTATTTGCATATTCTACAAAAAAGTACATAGATAATTTAATTCCACAAAAATAAAAGAAAGAATTTCAAAATGGATATTGATACCTACATATTATGTTTAAAAAACACATTTATTAAATTGTATGTAATAATTAGATTATTATTATTATTGTTACGAACATAATATCTGGCAACGCCTGTTGTTGTGGTCCAAATGTGCGTAGTAGGAAAATAAAAGGTAAAAAAAGTTACTTCCAGCACCATTGAGTGTGTGTCAGAGAATCAAGTCGTGATAAAAACAACGGCGGAGGCAGCTGAGCAAAAAATTGTCGGCGGCGGCTGTAAGTCGGCTAAAGCTATCAAGGAGTTCTTGTGTATTGTGTTAGGAAGAAGAACAACAACAAAAATAAACAAACTTAAGATGAAGAAAATGTTACAAATAAGGACGCAAGATTTTAAAAATTAATAATATTATTTTATTTACATACATTTAATAAGTTATGCATTGTTTTCTATAAAAATATATTTCTATTTCAATCAATTTAATTTATCTTTTTATATTTCTTTACAGAAAGCAATTTAAACACACAGAATTTAAAGTATGAAAATTGCTGACTAACATTTTTGAGTCGTGACAAGCCGCACCACTCGGCGGCGGCTCCACTATTAAGAAAAAATCGGCGGCGGCTTTTAGGCGGCTCTGAGCCACACGACTTGTTTCTCTGGTGTGTGTATTGAATAATACGACAATTAGCTAACAAAAGTTGAGCAACCGCAATGGCTGCATTAAGGCCGGGGCACATAGAATCCGTCATACGTTAAACTTTGACAAATTCAACTGACAAGTCAGTTAAAATACATGTTTTCTTATGAGCGTTGGCACAATCAATACGTGTCCGTCAACGCAAAGTACGAAAGTTGGTCAACTTTTAACTTTTGACGTATGTTGAATACTTTGACACACAGACATAACCTTTGACAACTATCAACTGCTTCTTCTTCTCTGTTTTCTGTTAACTCTTGCTGTGTTTCAATTGTGTTTTGTGGTTTTAATAAGACAATTTCGGTGGCAAACAATAAAATACAAATTTAATTAAATAAACAAGTGAATAAAATCAAATTAAATTTAAAAGTGAATAAAAATAGAGAGCAAAATTTTGTTTAACATCCGTTAGCAAAGTATTCATTGTGCCAACCACATCCGTCGTTACTTTGACTTAAGTTGAATTTGTCAAAGTTTAACGTATGACGGATTCTATGTGCCCCGGCCATTAGAAATCTGTGTATGGTTGAGGTTACTAAACAAGGCATCGAGTAGTTCATGTCTAGCCGTAGTAACACAGTATTGTAGCGTGAATGGCATGCGTTTGCAACAACGCATGTTTAGTAAATACGACACCATAGGATGCTAAAGACGGGTAGGATCAGGATCTAGTATGTAGCCAGATAGAGCCATAAGAAGTTAAGAAAATAAAGAATTTATAATGTGCCACAGTGGTTTTTGCATTGAAAAGAATCTGTACGTTTATCCAAAAAGGAATGAATGTAAATATATAAAGCACAATTATATTTCTTCCGAAAAATAAACCTAAAATTACCAAAAAAAAAAAGATGTTCTCGTAATTTTTATTAAAATAAATGTGAAAATGACAGTAGACATTCATACAAATATTGTAAAAGTAATAATATTTAACCAAAATTATAATTTTGGATATATTTAAAGTTTTATTTAAAATTAGATAATAATTCATAAATTAAAAGAAAATTATTATAAATGTATGAAAGATGTGTAGGGAAAAACATGCTCGTATTTTGTTTATTAGAGAAATCTAAATTTAAATTAGAGAAATTAAATTTAATTCGTTAAAATATATCTTTATAATTAACAAATTATTTAAAGTATTATGGTATTAATTGTTATTTTTTATTTCTTTTTTGTTTTTTTTTATTGCTTAATTTTGTAAGGCTATGCAAAGTCTTATATACCCTTTACTATGTATGTTAATCTTGTTGAGTGAAGTAACTCCAATCAAAAAAACAAATGTTGAGGTGATAGAGAATTAAAAAAACAAATAAAAACTTAAAAAATTTACATAAAAATTTCAGCTTCTCTTAATGGGTTAAGCATTTTTAAAAAATTTTAGCCTTTCCTTAAAGATCTCTTCAAAAGCTTTAAAATGATGCCCATATCAACATTCTAAAAATTTCGGAAAATATGGGTGGGCGCCCATTTCTCCACTTGATGTTTTTATGTTTTTCTTTTTAATTCTCTATCGCTCGATATTTTTGATTTTTTGATTGTAGGTACTACATTGTTCCATATCATATAGGAAAATTAGAGGCAGGCGTGGTGATTTGCCCGCTGCCTCGAACCACATGGACCCATCTTGCTGATTTTCAATAGCAAAATTTTCGAAACTATGTCTGTTCAATTCCAGTATTTAAATTTTCGCTACCTCATATAGTGCCTTAGCAAGGCTGATTTAACCACTAATTTGGACGGATATCGCTCAATCCACTTCGCTATATATTTTATGGGGTCGGAAATGGATATTGTAGAAAATAAAAACGGAATTCGTTGTGAACCAACACTTATAATAAAAATAACGACTCTGCAGAGAAATATTTCAAAAAATGCAAAATAGTAGAGCATAACTTTCTTATATTCTATTTCTTGCAAACAGTTGTATAAATAGAAAATTTTTCAATCAATAAACACCTTGTAGAAAGATACCAAGAATACTGAAGAAAGTTGTACCCCACAAGGAAGTGCATTTCATTTTAACGGCATCTTAATATTACTGTTCTATTTCAATTTACCTCAATCAATAACGAACTTAAGCCGCACATTGAAAAAAAAAAAACAATAAATGATTTTTTTTATTTGTTTATTTATTTATATATATTTTTTAGAGTGGTATTAGTGAAGTATGTATGTGTGTAATTATTGAATAAACATTCCAATAGCACACACAACTAAAAAAAGCAAATGCGGAAGTATAGAATCGTTTTTTATGTTACTATCTTCCTTACTTTTTACTTGCAATAAAGCAGAGCTGTAAATGAAACCTTCATTTCGTTACGAATTAGCTAAATTTTGAATTTATTTTTTTTTTCGCAGCAAAAAAAGAATTCAATGAAATTTGAATTAATTCAAACGCATAAGGCAAAAATGCATTTTAATTCGTTTCCAATTTAGATGAATTTGTCAAATAAATTGCAATTTCTTTCCAATTCAAATGATTTGGGAAAAATGAATTGCAATTCATTTCTAATTCAAATGAATTTGTTGAAAAGAATAGCAATTCAATTACAATTCGTTTGAATTGAATTCATTCAATTGGTACAAGGAATTACAATTCAAATGAATGGAACCAAAACTGAGTTGTAATCAATCAAATTTAAGAGCAGATCTAGGGGGAATGAAAACTGAAAAGTGTTCCTACCAAATGAAAATATTTGGTGCAAATATTAAAAAGCCTTGTCCTCAATACGCGCTTGATCAAAGAAAGCATACTGGAATATACTAGTTGATACACAAAACGAGAGTTATGCATATTAACTACAAAATCAATCCAAATTAAAGTCAATTCAATTCAAATGAGTTGGTAATGAATTACTGATTATTTTGTAAAATTCATTTGATTTAATTCAAAATCAACTCAATTCAAATGAATTAGAAATGAATTGCAATTCACTTTGACAAATTCATTTAAATTAGAAATGAATTGTAATTCATTTTTACCAAATTATTTAAATTGGAAAGGAATTGTAATTCATTTGACTAATTCTTTTGAATTGGAAACGAATTAAAATTCATTTCTGCCTAATTCATTTGAATTGGTTCAAATTTTATTTAATTCGTTTTTTCGTGTAAAAAAATAAATACAAAATATTCTAATTCAGCGCATGAATGATTGGCGAATTAATTCAAAAATTAACCATTCATTTACAGCTCTGCCATAAAGCAGGTAAAACATATTAAAAAATTCAAAATAAAATTTGGTTATACATTTTTTTAACAAATTATTACCGAAAAAAACTAATGTTGTCACTAAGCCAATATTTCTGCAGTGAAAAATAAACTTCACATCAACGAATACATATGAGTTCTTTTAACTAAAAGTGCGGTCAGATTAGGCATATATTTGACCAAAACAGCGTAGCTAATATTTTTAAAAATCTTTCTTTCTTTCACGACAATTTGTAATATTCTAATAAATGTGATTGTTTAGGATCTGAGTCAAATGTTTGACTAATCTGACCATACCTTCAGTCAATAAAAAACACTATTTGGTAAACATATTTAATAAATTGCTTAACCAAAACTTTATGTTTAAATGTTTTTGTTTTGCTTGAGGAGTGTGCGTTTATTATATTTATATTATTTATTTATTTATTTGCTTTGTAATTTGTCTTGGTTTTGTAGCCTGAATTTTTGAATAGCTTAACATGTGTGTATTGTCTAGCCACAGTTAAAAATGAAAAAGTTTTAGGTGTTTCTTTATTTTTTATTTTAAGTGTGTGATGTTTTTATTATTATTTTCTAACAAAATTAAAAGTATTTTCACAATAAAATATACAATTGTTCGGATTCTTTTTTAAACTTAATTGGACGTTACATAAAATAAAAAACAGAGACAATTCTTTTATAAAAAAATAACTAAATAAAAATTTAACAAAATAAAGTTGTTAAATAAATGCAGGGAAACAAATAAAATAAAAAGACAATTTATTAACAAATTACTTAGTCATTAAATAATTAATATTGCAATTTTGCTTCATGATTTATACTTACAAAAACATTCACAAGCTTATTTTCATACGAAAATACTTCTAATAATAAAATATTTAGTAAATAACTTGCAAACAAAATATAAAATAATTAATTAAGAGTTAATAAATATAACACAATTGCTTAATTTAGCTGTCTGACTACGTTTGTTTCTTAACATAAAGCTTTCGTTCGAAATCAAAACCGAATGTTGACAATTAGGAATTTCTTAGTTGCTTAAAAATAGCCCTTTAGATTGCATTACTATATCGTAGCAAATTTACAGTTAGTTGCTTTAGTATAAGCAGTTTTATTTAAATCTCAATGCACGGCAAGACAGCTTTTCTAAAAGTAAAGGATCGTTAATTATTTAATTTAACGATAAAGAAATTAAAATTTTAATTTCAAAAATTTTTTGACACTGCTTGCTCTAAGTTTAATTAGATTCAATCTGCGTGCAAATAAAATAAAAAATTAAAATAATTAGAAAACCAGTTTTTTAACGCCAGATTATAGCGCTACCATAAAGATGGAAATGCGATATTTTGAATTAAAAACTTAAGACTTATATTTCGAAAACATCTGGAAATGTTTCTCCTAAATTCTTCTATTTTGATTTTACAGTATCTGAACATAACACGAGAACTTATCATAATTCATACAAATTAAGATTTATAATACAAGTGAAAAATTTTTATAAAAAACACAAAGATTTTGGAATTATTTTTAAACAAATTTTTTAGACGAGTTTTTCGCTTGTTATGCACAAAAATCACATTGAAATAAGTCCAGCACATAGCTGTCTAAAATCGTAATATATATTTCTCAATATATATTGAAAAAAAAAATCATCAAAACTATCGAAAGGATTATAAATGAAAACCGTCAACAAATCAAAAGCAACACATAGCAAAAATAACAGTATTGCCACTGTTTGATAAGATGATTTTGTAGTATCATATGGTAAGTAGAAACATATTATTTTATTTTTTAACTGATGTCCTTAATTTTTAAATCCTTAACACCGAAGTGTTTTAGATATTGCATATTTGTTATAGCCAGTGCTTTTTTCGTGACAACTGCAAAGATGTACTTAAAATCGAAAAAAAGATAAATCGTTAAAAATGATAGTTATGGCCTGGCACAGGAGTTTTAAGAATTTTGTTTTGTTAATTCTGTTTTTCTCATGCTTTCACTGTTCTTTCATAAAACATAATTTTTTAGGTTTTCAAATACAATAATTTTTAAATACTGAAAAGAAAGTAAAATGATTTGTTTCGTAGTAGAGTGACTGTTCCAAGTTTCTCGAGTTACATCCTTTAGATCTACGAATTTGATTATTGTTGTGTTGACATTATCAGTCACTTTGCTTTTTTTTTAATTTGTTTTGGATACGTAATTCAGTGGCTTAAAAACTTTTTGGTTCCTTTTCAAACGTTCAACGATCACTTTGAGTAAGTAAGTTTCTAAAAAGTTGCTGATTAAATGTAAGACTTTTGCTCACTTGAAAGCAGAGAAACAGAAAAATTAAAAAGAGATATTGCACGAGAACAAATGTGCCTGCCAGCAGACACTTTTTCGCTTTTTATTGCTATCTGACGAAACAATACCACTATAATGCCTCAGCTACCAAGCCTACCGGACTTGGTCACTTGCATCATTTTTCTGTTCCGAAAATTGAAAAGACTAAGGTGGAAATACCGTACCGCTGGAAGAGTTGGTTTTAAGCTCTTGTGCAAATTTACTTAATTCGAGGGTGATTAGTTTCACACGAAGTCGTCGTGATAATTAACTTCATAGTTCTTTTCAATAATTAAAAAGGTAATTCATCAAATTTAAAATATTAGTAACTAGATCTGAATGTTGTTTCACGGGCTTAACTTCAATACATAGTAAAATAAATTTCAATTGCTCCTAGGTATGATTTTTTTTTAATTTGGCTTATTTTGTTAATTTCAAAAAACCAAAATATAAATAGAATAAAAAAGTAAATTAAATAAAAAAAAAAATAAATAAATTGTATATTAGTCCAGATTTACACTATGAAATTTCTGAAACATTTTTTCAATTCTCCATTTAAGATGCAGCGATATGAGTTATTTAAAAATAAACATAAGCAACAGTAACATCCCCTCAAAATTTAATCAATACTTCTCTTGCGTCACCAACAAATTAAAAATTTTATGCCAGTTTCTTGAAAAATTGCATGGTGTTAATGCTGTATAATTGATATAATTAATGTCATAATTATACGTAAAAATCAAATTACGTAAAAGGGCTAATTAAAATAGAGCGAAACGAAAGCTTTTGATAAGTCATTATTTTGTCTAGTGTAGGGTGTAGTTTTTTTGACAGCTCTGTTTAAGATTCTTTTTTTTTTCATTTAGTTAATTGTAATTAATATTAGTTAAATATTTATTAAATAATTTGTATGTATGTGTATGATATATTTTTTTTACTTTTACAACTTATAAATAAAAAAGTTATTTTTATTTATTATTTATGCATGTATGTATGTATGTATATATGTTTACTACTTTGAATGATTTTCTTTAAATATATATTTTGTTTGTATACAGTTACATAATATAAAATAGTTTAATTAAGTGTCCTTGTTTTAAATTTATTATATTATTTTAGATAAATACATTAATTACATTTTAATTTCTAATATATATTTTTTGTTTGTTCCTTATTGGCGAGATTCCTTAAAAATGTTCTTTATATATTTGTATACATAAATATTCACTCTTATCGTGGTTGGCGTTTTTGTGGCGATA
Source organism: Cistogaster globosa (assembly GCA_937654795.1). Classification (NCBI taxonomy): domain Eukaryota; kingdom Metazoa; phylum Arthropoda; class Insecta; order Diptera; family Tachinidae; genus Cistogaster; species Cistogaster globosa. The sequence continues at coordinate 62,677,188 of OW569406.1, forward strand.
GTTAGTCGTTTTTAAAAAGTTTTGTAATAGATTAAAGATATCTCATAACAGTTATCATTAATCTATTATAAAATTGTTGTAGTCGAAATACGCCTACGCTAAACACGATAGGGGTGATTATTGTGTATATTTCAAGTTGGATTCGTTATTTTGTTATTTAATGTCAAATAATTTATTAAAACCAATATTTATATTTTAATGCAAACATTAAAGTTTTAGAAAAAAAACCTTGGCAATTTAATTGTTAAGCTCAGAAATTATTAAAAAATTTATGAAATCTTAATTTCTTTTTACGTTTTATGTGCTATTTCGCTTAATTTAAATTACAAAGTTTATTTTTTAAATAATTTGCTATTAAGTTTAAAATATTTTTTTTTCATTCTAGTAATGGCTTTAAGAAAATTTTTTATACTTCTATGACTTTAATATCAGCATTTATTTGTCAAGGTTTGAATACTTTCACGAAAACAAAAACATGTACATATATCAATAAAAAAGAAAAAAGTTTAAAAGCGTTCCTTTATTGTATAAAATATCCTTTGAACCGAAGATTTACATGCCTGACTCTGCGATGCCTTCATCATCTGAAAGAGATTTTTTTAATTATATTTAGTTAATGGATTATTAAAGGTTTGAAACAAAACTTAACGAACTAAATTTGGCTGTGCCGAATCTTTTATACCCTTCACCAAAAATTTGTACGATTAGCAATTCTATTATATGGTTATCAATTTAGTTTGTACAACTTAAACATTAAAAAGAATTATATATTAGCCCTAGAAGGATTTTTACTAATGTTTCAACCATATGAGATCAGAGTGAGATACAGAATACCCACAGGTTGAATATAAAGCGCCTATCACCACCTAGACAGATTTACTTTGTCTTTAATATAAAAAATCAAAAAGTTTTTTTATTTGCATGTTTAAGGCGGCCACAGTTTTTAGATTGAAAAATTTCTCTAGCCATGTTAGCCGATAATATTGAAAATAAAAGTTTGTTTTAATTATGTAATTTGTTGTAGTCCATACCCAGTACATCAAAGTAAATCAAATACTAGTGGTAGCGATGGCGAATTCATTCATTTTCGCTGCTTGTCTTATTGTCAACCTCACACGGAAAAAGAAAAGCAAAATCTGTTTAATATTTCTTCGTATGAAGTTAGGTTACCGGTAAAAATGAATAAATTCGCCATCACTGACAACTGTTATTTGATTCTCGTTGCAACATATGTTAACAAAATTGATGACAAAAAATTTTTTTTTGTAATTTGGTGTTTGAAATTTTTTATTATTCAATTACTGCATGCAAAATTTCCTACTCGTTTATTAGCATCGGCTCCATTTAACTTAAGAAATACATCCTTTGGATTAACTAATGTGGATTTTAGTTAGATGTTTTAAATATATGTCCGATGTGCTTTTTACTTTGATGATTTGGGGAACTCTTTATGATTAATTTTAAACATGTTTTTATGTTTGAAGATTTGTTGACGAGGAGGGTCCAACCATGAATTTATGTACATATGTGTATATATTTTTCATGAATATTTATAGGCCGAAGCTAATTAGGCAATTAGGATCTTTAATTATTAGGCTGTTCCAAAAAAAACAAAATTTTTTTTTAACGCTGAGCAAACGGACAACCTTAAATAAACTCCTATAATGATCTCATATTTGTATAAGTTTATTCATTCATTAAAAGTTTCTTCATTGAGATTCTTTTACAAACGTTATGATATATTTATACTGATTATACTTTTGGTGAAGAAAGAGTATACAATACTAGAAAGTTACAGAAGTAATTAATGATAAATCAGAAAAGTTATAACAAAACAAAAAATGCAAAAATATAACTAAACAGAAATTTCTAAAAGCTTTAAGCTTTTTTTTTAAATATATTTTTTTTAATAGAGATTTTATTAGATTTTTATTAATGTATACTATTTACCGAATACTTTACAGATTTTGTGTCTACATAAAAATTAAGAACAAACATAAAAATTTTGAAGTGTTTCTCGCTTTTTTCTCCGACTACTCTAACTAAGAAAACAATAGAAAATAAAATTATACAAAATTTTTTTTTTGGAGAAGTGTATAAGACAAACGAAGTTATGAAAATGTTAAAAATTATTTAAGTTTTAAAAATCACTTCACAGTTTTTATCAATTTTTGGAATAAAAAGCCCCAATCAACGTTAAATGTATTTGACAGGCGTTACAATTCAAAAAGACGACATCTGGATTTTAATATATTTAATTATAATTATTAATCTAAATAGTATGGATTCTTCTAATGATAAAAATTCAAGTTAAACTTCGGACAATACATCATACATAGATTATTTAATAATTTTAAGTTTAGATAATGTTCTATAAACTTTTCATTGCAGCTTTTAAACATATTAACCCGTCAAGAATGATAGAAAACCAGATTACGACATCACGCACACAAAAATTTATTCTTCTGCGCAGCTAGGTGAACTGGCGTTACGATTCTCAAAAAATATGTAAACATAACAGTGGGTCAAATTTTTATTTTTGTTAAAAAATATTATTTTTTTTTAAATTTATTACGTTGTTCTTTTATTCAATTTTTTTTAACGCTTATTCACATTTTGGGACATTTCTGCATTAAGAGATCGTATTTTAAAATACATTATGTATCTAAAACAGAGCCTTTTTACTCCTCACTTGGTTTTATATTCCTTGCTTGCGCCAAGTGCTTTTTTAAATATCCCTTTTTTACAAAAATTGCATTTCAACGTTTCCATTTATTTACTGGGATCCTCGTTTTTTAATTTGTGTCAAATGTAGCCGGCCAACTTTTCCAAACCATCATGATTAATTAATTAATTAATTTTTTACACATTTCCTCACATTATTTTTGACTATCATTTCGCCTGCATTTTCCCACTGCACACTTCATGTTTTTTTTTTTGCTTTTGCTTCGATTTTTTGGCGAAGATTTCGTGCACTTTTTCTTATTTTAAACACTTTATACACGGTTTTTATAAAAAAGTTTATTTTTTTTAATAAAATATACCTAAATTTAACTAAAAAATCCTGATTTTTATGGAAATGTAATACCTATATTGTATTTGTTTCGACCAAACAAAATTAATTTTGAATTCCGGGGTTGCCAAGTCTCACATTAGACATAACAAAGTTTCGGGCAAAATTATTTATTTGTGTTTACTATATATTAAGATTTACATTTTTTCAATTTTTGAGATCAACGGTTTGTTTTATTTATTATTATTTTTATTTTTCAATTAAAATTTACCAATTCACTTTGAAAGACACAATACGCCTGATATTATTTAAATTTTTTTTTTCATATCAAACCATGAAAACTGACTATTTACCTTAAAAAAACGCAGCATTTTACAATCATTTAAAAATCTCTGAGGGTGCTTAAATTAATTTTTTTTAATAAATAATTGGGAAAAACCAAAAATGTTTTATGGAGGGTATATTCAGAAAAAGATTTTCTTCATTGCATTTTTACAAATGTGTACATGCAATAACAAAACAAAGGAAAATATTGGAATGTTACAATTATTCTCTATATATTTTAAGGTTTGCAGGCAAAGAAAAAAAATTTGCTTAAATTTATTTTTTTAGTTATTAAGAAAATGCGAAATCGTTTTAACTTCCACTATAAGATTACAATGACGAAAACGTCCTACATTGTAGTTTATTACAGGTAGTTTTTAAAGGGGTTTTTCTTGACAAAAAGAAAAAAAAACAATTTTTATTATTTTCTATATTTTTAAGACTTACAGGTCAACTAGAGAAGTAATTAATACACTTTATATAGCTACACAAATCAACTTGTGAAACATGAAAACCAAATAAAGTTAATTAAGTCGCTGATCCAATTACACTAGTAAGTAAATATAAAAATATTAATCATACAAGATAATAACACAGCCTTAAAAATGATTGGTGAATAAATGGATTGGCAACCCTTTCTTAGGGGAATAGACGTCATCTAGCGGGAAATCATGAGAATGTCGTAATCTGTTTTTCTATCATTCTTGTTAACCCGTATATGCTCAACTTTTTTTTCCTAGAATTTTATTGTTTTTATTCTCTATGTTGACACAATACAAGTAACGGTAAACACACACTTAAAAAAACAATAAGTTACTTTTTAACCACACAGCTGATCAAAATCTTACTGTTTAAAAAATGGGGCGATAAGTTAGTACTTTTTTTTTAATAAAACGTAGAAATGTTTTCTAATCTATTTGGTAAATGCTTTTTTTTTTAATTTATTGTTTCAAATAATAAACTAATTAATATCTGTCATTTTGCTTAGTTAAAATAAAATGTAAATGATAATGGTAGAGGAAAATGGAGGTTGTTAAGAGAATAAAAAAAAAAAAAAAAAAAAAAAAATGCGGAACCTGAAAGACTATTTTCATACATACGTAGATAAATACAACTTAAAATGAAATAATAAGTATTGACTACTAAAAGCAAAATATTTACAAATAAATATAAAAGTTAATTAACTCACAATAAACAATTATAAAATTGTTCTACAAACCCATAAATGGATTGGCATAAATGATGCCACCATTTTCACCAATACCACCACTACCATTAACCACACCATACGAACCACCACCATTAAGAGTCGTTTTCATAGCATGTTTAGAAAATTTTGTATAATTTTCACCATCTGTCATAATGGTAGCAATATCATCATCATTGCGCGTATTACAACTGCTTCCCAACAACTGATCATAACAGCTGACATCAGTACTTATAACATCTACATCAATGTCGTCGTCATCCTTTTCGAAGCTATTGCGATTACTGTCAGCCAGGGAACTATGCAAGGCATGAGAATCTTCATAGCTACCACCGCCGCTATCATCGTTTGCATTATATGATTTGTTTTCGATATGTGTACCGTATTCTTCGTTGTATAGAGCCTCTTGAGCTTCTTCGTCCACCTCCAGGGAATGGCGGCGGAAAACATCATCTTCGAGTTCGTTATTATGGCCACCAACTGATTCACAACCACTTCCAGAACCCGTACCAGAACCGGATAGAGAACCACTTTGATGCTGGTGGTGGTTGTGCTGCTGCTGCTTTTGTTGCTGTAGCTGCTGCAGCTGACCATTTTGCGGTAAATTCATTATATCCTCTTCAGCGAAACTTAAACGAGTATTTGTATGAATTTGTGTATTACTGCCAATGCTGCCAACAATACTTCCGCGCCCATTGTTGCTTGGGCCATTTGAATTGTTATTGACCAAAATTATTTCATGGCTAAGACTATTTTTAATATCACAGGATGATGCGCTAAAGGTTATTAATTGTGATTTACGTCTATGTTGTAATGTATTGTGACCATTTATTATTGTTGCACCACTGTGATGCATTTGTTGCGAATTGGCACTGTTATTACTTGTATTACCACCACTACTTTTGCCGATGCTAATCACATCGATGGAACCTTCCTTACAGATCATCGAACTAGGTTTGTTATCAACCAGAACGATAACCACGGAATTGTTATTATCGTTCTGATTGGCCGTATGTCATCTGTCCATAGAATCGGTGCTGTAGATTTGTGCAACATTGCCAAATGAACTCATTGAACTGCTGTGCACAGCCGCTCCTCCAAAACCCGTTAGCGGTTGCTGATCATCGTGTATAATGGCAGCATTTTCATTATCTATTGCTTCGGCATCTTCTGGCTGCAGTGTGTCATGCATTTCATTATGACCTTCTATGGTGGCAATAAGTTCACCATTTTCATCGTATTGAGGTTGTTGGCCTAATTTTATATCGCAAGCGTTGAAGTTATGTGCATATCATGATTTCGTGTGCGAGAATTTTATCATTATTTTTTAATGTAAGCAAGATTGAGGATGAGATAAAAAGAGAAGAATAGTTGTTTGTGTTTTGTTAGTTACAATTTTAAACCCAACACCAAAAAAAGCAGAAAAATATTAATGAATTAATGTTTAAAAAATGTGTAAAATATAAGTTTAAAATTTTGCTTCAGCTTACAAACTCATCTTTGGTATTTAACAATAATTTGTATTTTGCATTTACAATCAAAATGGAACTAATTTAATTTGAATTTTAAACATTCTAAGAAACAATATATTCAGCATTTAGAACTATGTATCTCATTACCATACCAGCTTATATCTTTTAATGAACAAAATCAAAATCTCTATCCGACCCAAAGAATGTTTTGTTTTTAATTACAATAAAATGTTAAAAACAATTTGATTTAAAAATATATAATGCCAACTTTTTTTTAAGAGTTCGGAAGATTAAGAAAAAAAAGAGAATCGTTACAACTTCCGATGGGCAGTCGAGAATAGTCTGAGCGTTCATTTTTTAATAAAAACAAGTAAGAGTGCTATATTTGGCTAAGCCGAATCTTATATACCCTTCACCATGCCTTCTAATCTAGTTTAGTTTAATAGCTCCTATCAAAAAAAAAAAAAAAAAAATTAAGTACGACATAAATTTTACATAAAAATGTTATCGGCTCTTAAAAAAAAGTTAGTATTTCCTGAAAGATCTCTGCAAAGGCTTTTAAGTGATAGCCATATTAACCATACTGACGATCGAACTTTTTTATGAAAATTTAAGAGGCACATAACTCGGAAAATATGGCCAGGCGCCAATTTTTTAAATGTTTTTTTCTTATTTTTAAATTCTTTATTGCCCCACATATATTTATTTTGATTGGAGTTACTTTAATGTTCCAAACGATATGGATAAATTAGAAGCAAACGTGGTGTTTTACCGCTGACCCGAAGGCATGGACCGATCTTGCTGATTTTCAATAGCACAATTTTCCAAACTATGTCTGATCGATTGTCGTATTTAAATTTTCTTTAGCTCATCATCACAGACGGACACCGCTCAATCGACATAGCTATGTATAAGTACTCAGAATATATATACTTTATAGGGTCGGAGAGGGATGCTGTAGAAATCACAAATGGAAGGACAAACTTAGATTTACCCTTTTTCACTTTTTGTGGTATAATAAATAACTAAATTCGAAAAAAGCAAAGTCAATCAATTTAAGCATTTAGTTATTGTTGTAATTAAGGGCCTAATTAGTTTTTACTTTCTGTTGCTGTTCTGTTCCATACCGTTCTGCTTTTTTCATTTTTGTAATTAGTTTTTCTGTAACAACATATCAGCTGTTTATAACAAACAACAAAAATGGTTTGTTTACAATTTTGCACTCACACTACCAAACAACAATCAAGTAACTTAACGTTGAATTCTATTTTGTACTGATTCAAACAGAACGAACAGAATGTCAAAGTAATAACAAACCATAAATACATATTTTCCATTTAACAGAAACCGATTAGCTGATTCGTCACGGAACGGAAAGTAAAGACTAATTCTGTCTTAAAGACTAAACCTCGAAATCAGAGTGGTATTGTAAAATATTTTAGTATATGTTAAAAGAAAATAATAAATACAGGTAGTAGTCACACACATTTATTCAATGTCACTATCGTCTCTTGTATCAGTAACATTTTTAAGAAAATTAGCTACAAATAAAAAATACAAATTTCCGTTTGGTCATTAGAAACAAAAAAGACTGCTACATATAACTTAAAAATGTCCTCATATATTCACACTAAATGGACATATTCTTTTATGTTTTGTTGGATTACCTTTGTTTTTGACAACATCTGATAGTCTTTAAAGGCCGGGGCACATAGAATCCGTCATACGTTAAACTTTGTCAAATTCAACTGACAAGTAAGTTAAAATACATGTTTTCTCATGAGCGTTGTCACAATCAATACGTGTCCGTCAACGCAAAGTACGAAAGTTGGGCAACTTTTGACGTATATTGAATACTTTGGCAACTATCAGCTGCTTCTTCTTCTCTGTTTTCTTTTAACTCTTGCTGTGTTTCAATTGTGTTTTGTGATTTTAATAAAACAATTTTGGTGGCAAACAATAAAATACAAATTTAATTAATTTAAAAAGTGAATAAAATACAAATTAAATTTAAAAGTGAATAAAAATAGTTTGGTTTAAGATCCGTCAGCAAAGTATTCATTGTGCCAACCTCATCCGTCGTTACTTTGACTTTAGTTGAATTTGTCAAAGTTTACCGTATGACGGATTCTATGTGCCCCGGCCTTAAGGCAAACTTTTTATTAATCGTTTACTTGTTTGTATATATATGTTTTGCCACTTTTGTTGCACCAATTGGAACAATCATCATCTCCGAGGTTTTTTTGTAGGTTAGAAAAAAGGTACTTCAATTTTATTTCTTAAAATATTGTTTTAATTAGAACACCACCACCATGGCGCAATAATACCAGGTGAATGCATCACCTTTTACGTGTATTTTGTTTTTGTACAAACTAATTCGAGCTGTCAAAAACGTCTAGCAATATGTGCGTATATGCCATCCCTAAATTACGACGTAAAGCGCAAGATATCTGTCAAAATTTCTCATGTACCTACAAAATGTATGAAGCATCCCTAAATAGCACGGCGTCAACGCTTAGCAATTGGAAAATCCAATGTTGACAGCGCGTAAGATAATGCGGTTGCCTGCAAGCTACTGTTGTTTACATATTTTGTTGTAGTATACAGAGAACGTTACAAAACAGTAATGACATTTTTGCTTTTTTCGGGCTTATATAGCGTTTTTATCACTGTTTTGAATTTCATTTTATAGGGTTTTATTAAAAGTGATAGGTTAACATTACTGTTCACAACAAAACGTTGCGCTTTTATTTAGGTATGCACCTTCAGCGTAAAAGCCATGCGTTATTTTGCGTCGCGTCTTACGCGCTAATTTAAGGATGGCACTACTATGTATTCCAATATAATTTTAGTAGCTTTCTTATTTTTCACAAATCCATACACACATTACTAGACGTTTTTGACAGCTCGAATTAGTTTTTACAAAAACAAAATACACGCAAAAGCTAAAACATATGATGAACACATGATCTGATGCAGTCACCTGTTTGATGCGCCTTGACCATCACTGTACATCATCACAAAACATTACTGCCATCCCTAAATTACGACGTAAAGCGCAAGATATCTGTCAAAATTTCTCATGTACATACAAAATGTATGAAGCATCCCTAAATAGCACGGCGTCAACGCTTAGCAATTGGAAAATCCAATTTTGACAGCGCGTAAGATAATGCAGTTGCCTGCAAGCTACTGTTGTTTACATATTTTGTTGTAGTATTTAGAGAACGCTTCAAAACAGTAATGACATTTTTGCTTTTTTCGGGCTTATATAGCGTTTTTATCACTGTTTTGCATTTCATTTTATAGGGTTTTATTAAAAGTGATAGGTTAACATTACTGTTCACAACCAAACGTTGCGCTTTTATTTAGGTATGCACCTTCAGCGTAAAAGCCATGCGTTATTTTGCGTCGCGTCTTACGCGCTAATTTATGGATGGCAGTAAAACATATAAATTTTTAAGCCACTCAGAAATCGTTTTATCTGTTTGCAAAGCGGTCATCGAAGAAACACTACCTCAACTACGCCATACAGACGAAAACCAAAGGCAATGTTCAAAACCTCACGCTACAGATAAAACGAGATCCCTCCTCATCGTGGTTGTGGTATATTTCACTTTGCAATGAAAATAGATCAAGACTGACTACAGAAATGATGCTGTGAAGTATAGTCTTAGTTTATCACTGCGAAACTACAACTATTTCAACAGAAATAAGGATAAATTAAATGAGAATTTTAAGAAAAAAAACAAAAAGCCACGACCAACCACACAAATAAAAAGAAAAAACAAAACAGTTTTTTTGTTGCCCCTGTAGTTGTTTTTATAAAAATATTTTGAGATTAAGATGTGTAAATATAAATGTGTATACGTATACACTTATGCGCATATCTATCTACAAGAAAGCAATAGCATTGCTGCCAGACTTGGAGTTTAAAACTAAAGAATTTTTGTCCTATTAAATTAAACATTTTTGCAATTTTAAATTTACATTTTTTTAAAAACTGCTTTTATTTCATTGCAAATATTCTTAAATTCTATACACACCAGTTAGACCAATTAAAAAAATATACAATAGTTCAACAAAAGTACTTGATTCGTGTTGCTATCTGCTATGCGTTTATATGTCATATATTACTGAAGTGTTTTTGTAAGTTTTTTTATTCATTTGTACCTGTTGCTTCGCGACATAATTTGCCCGCCTGATTAATAAACATGTTTCGAGAGGATCTTATTAAACCATACGTACTAAGAGGCAATTAAAATACATAAAGCATTATCTTTTTAAAGTAAAAAAAAACAACAAATTTAATGTTATAATTTGTTAACTTAATGATGAGCAATACTTATAAAAATAATTAAGTATATTTTGCATTTTTTTAATAATAAAAAAAAAAAAAAAAAAAATTAAAAGAATATATAAATGCAAAGATGAAAATTGTATTAAATAATTGAACTGATTAAACAACCATCCGCATAACCCGCGCCGGCACTTTAATTTACTCTAAAATAAATATTAAAAAACTAAGCGAAAACGATTATTTTATTTATTTATGCACTGAATTTGTGAAAGTTTTTTAATTTGTGAAAGCAATGAATAAATGGAAAAAGGTTTGTTTTTTTAGTGTTAAAGAAATGTTCATGACTTGTGGCGCAAAACTTAACAATTTGGTATCAGTAACATCTGGCAACTGACACAGCTACTGTAAGCATTTGTTATTGTTTACATTTAATTTGTAAGCAGTAGTGTGGATAATGTGTATATGCCAAATCTTGCATAAAAACTAACGATTTTTTTAAGTTTTAAAATAACGATTTTGTTTGACATTAAATTCTTTACATTCTTCAAAGCAACTATCAAGAGAAGCAATAAGTACCAACAAGGGTGCGTTATATAAATGCTTCTTACATTTTATTTTGGTTATAGTTTTTACAGAGTAATGAACTTTAGTAATACTAGTTACATATATGATATTTATAGCATTTACAATATTAATAATATTATTTTTAAAGGTAAACATTAGATTTAATGATAAAATTATGTTATTAGCGCAACATCTGGCAAGATTAGCAATGAATAGGTTATCATATATTGCAGCAATGGTCAAAATTATGATATCTCTAAAGGGCGGTTTACATGGTCATAGAAGTCTTACGACATGTCAAATTTTTGTGCAGAATAGTACCAGTGCGATCGTCTAAGCCAAATATATAATGAATCTGCACAAATTGAGAGAAATTACGGATGAAAATTTGACAGTCGTATGGCTCTCTATGTTTTCTGAAAATTTTCAAAAGACAATTACGAATCATTAGATCAGGGATGCATTTTTCTGCAAACCGCCCAAAAACCTGTATATACCAATTGTGTAAACGCGAAAAAATCTGTCGTAAGATTTTTACTCTTATTTTTTAAAATACGGATGGATTTTCATATTATTTTCTCTTGGATTTTACGTAAGTAAAGTCGTACCGTCTAAACCCCCCTTAATGTAGATACCACTCTTTTGTATATATTTATTGCCGGAAATGTATGTGGCAATAATTGCCAGTCAAAACTCGTTAAAAAGAAAGAATTAAAAGAATTAATCTTTAATATATTAACTCAATACTATTTGACTCCATTTTTTAAGAAATGGAAAACCTTCGCGCTTGAAGATTTTAAATCTATCAGTTATACATATTCCCATACCCAAAGCAATAAGCAATTTTTCACATTATTCTTCCGACAGTGGGTAATAATTAGCAATACCAAATATTTAAAAATTAAAAAAAAATATATATATTTTATCAAAGAACTGATTCTTTAACTATCCGAAACCTTGTGTTGGACTTTAATGATTCCCTAAATTCATTTGTTAAAATTATCATTGATTTGTTTAGTCTACACACAAATTAACACAAGATAAACAGATGAATACCTATATAAAAACTTTCGTGTTTTTATACCAAATTCTAGTTTGTATAATGTTGACAATTTGTAGTGCGAAAATAAAAACGCTACTACTTTCAACTTTTGTTTGAAAGATACCATACCAAGTGTTGTCAGTTATGGCGATTTCTCGCTAAAGGTGACAATTATAAAAATTCTTTTTGGCGAAAAAAATTTTAAGATGGAGAGGGACGATACTGAGGGGTTTTTGAAATAATCGGCGAAATTTTTGCCTTTTTTTTATGATTTTCTCTTTATATCTGTGCTTTAAAAAAAGCCATATACATCTTTAAAATTTATTGTCAATTTCCAATTTAAAATAAATTATCTGCAGTTAAAGAAGTTTTTTATTTCATAACTTAATGTGATCGTGGATCAACTTTGTTTTATTTTCGAGGTTTAAGCTTTAATTATAATAATAACTTAGATTCTCCACATTCAGCCTTTTGTTGACCGCAATCGATAGCAGACATAGTATTTGACAATACTATTTAAAAAATACATATTTAAAAATCTTTCTTTCACATACCCAAAAACAATATTAATGCAATAAAAACTTTATTGCATTCTTTGCATAACTTCAGTAAACAGTACATAAATAATGAACGCTTAAAAACAAAACAAAACAAAAAATGAATAAAATATTTTTGAAAGCAAATAATTCAGAAAAAAAAGAAACAATTCTACGTACTCATGGGTTATATCAATTGTGTAAAACTGCCAATATGAATACTGACGAGCTAAGCTTGAGTGAAGACAGCAGCGCTGTTGATAATGATGGTAATTTAGTCCAGCAATCCGTACCAACAAAACGTAAGAACAATGATTCGCCTAAACTATACCAACATAAAGGTAATTACTTATCAGATCAACTTGGTATATGGTCCAGCAACAAATTTGCAGCCCTAAATGTCAAAAATTCAGAGGGAGGAAAGGGATCTCAAACAATATTAAAACCACCACCTATTTATACTCCCAATGTAGAAAATATTAAATTAAAAATTTAAAAAATTAATTCTGTTATACATATGTATATCAAAACGAATTTAATTATAAATCATTAAAACAAGGTGAAGTTCGTTTAATGATCAGGCGCCAAATTATGGCATTCGATATCTATCGAAATTTACATTTAAATCTTATTGAAATTTCGATCGATATCGAGTGCCGTAATTTGCCCCCAGGACCGTAGAATCATATAGAAAAATTGTCAAATATTTAGAAACTTCCAAGATTTGTTTTCATAATTTTCAATTAAAACAAGAAAAAAGTTTAAGAGTAGTAGTCTTCACCATTCTACACAGACTGAAGATATTAAGGCAGAATTGTTGTCGTTAGGTCATCAAGTAAGGACAGTGACTAATGCCAAAAGTCGCATTACAAAGGAACCACTGTCAATGTTTTTGGTTAAACTTGATCCTAAAGATAGTGATAACAAGATTCATGATATAAGAACCATCAATAACGCTTTAGTTAAAATTGAACCACCAATAAGAATCAATGATTTGGTACAATTTCACCGCTGTCAACTTTTTGGGCATACAAAAGCAACCATTCAGATGTGTTAAATGTGGAATGGATCACCCCACATCAGAAAGTACTAAAACGGTTAATGCTCCACCACACTGTTAACACTGTCTAGGTGACTAAACCGCAAATTACGAAGGACGTAGGGTCTATCAGGATCTAGTTTTTAATAGAGCTAACAGACAAACAGTTTATCCAATCAACCGTAGAAGTGGAAATATCGTGTTAAAAAATAACGAATATCCTCAACTAAATGGCATTTATCGTTCTGAACTTCAACAAAATATTAATCAACTCTCGTACTTAGAGGCCTCGAAAATATTGTAAAATTTGATGGATAATTTAACGAACATGATGACTATGATAATGACTAAATTATGCAAGTAAATCTAAAAGCCCAACTATAATGTGCATATACAAGCTTATGCCAACTTATACAACTGTGCAAATACATATAAATCAAATGTGGTAAACTATAATGTACTTGAGAGAACTTTTCGTCAAATGTCATTTGTTTATGCAATGTACGAAACTGATCGCACATTCCGTACAGAAACAGCTGATTGTGCTTGGTGTATGCATACATAACTCGATAAAGGAAAAATTGCAATAGAGAGCAACAGTGAAAAAGAATTTTTTTTAATATAATAGAAAATGTAGAAAAAAGTGTTTATATAAAAAAGGACGCGTTTTATCATAACAATTCGCTATAAATTTTTTTTAATTGCTTTCAATTTAAGTCAGTGACACCGTTGCATCTTTTGGTACTTTTGGCCAAAAATACATGAACAAAAAAAAAAAACCCTTTTTTATCGAATTTTATTGAAAACTAGTAAAAGAAAATACATTTATTTAGATCAATGTTATTAAATATATATATAATATATTATTTCGATGCCTTTTTCTTTACAAATTTTATTTATTTAAAAAAATATATATTTTTAGGAAAGTACAATTTAAACATAAATGTGAAACTGTGGCAAATTAGTTTTTAAATTTATGTTAGTACATTGTAGCCACATAAAATTCTTCAAAGAATTACCTAAGCATCTGACAGGCTTATCGTTGGGTTTTTGACATAAGCTCAAGCTAGCTTATGCACATTATAGTTGGGCCTTAAGGATTGCAATATGGAATGCCAATGGACTTAATAAATGCAAAAACGAAATTGAAACATTTCTTATAAATAATTTTACTTCTGATCTCTGAAACTCCTTTTACAGATAAAACCTATTTCAAAATAAGAAACTTTGATACCATTGCTGCAAATCAGCCTGACAATTGAGCACATGCTAGTGCAGTTATTATACTAAAATCTCATATAAAATACGAAGTCCTTAATCCAAGATTAAAACCATTCAAAAATAAAATGCGATAATAAAAATGTTAACATATATTCAATATACTGTCCCCCAAGACACAGTATTAAATGTGAGGAATATGAAGCTTTGATCCAGATTTATAGTTGGGGGTGATTTAAACGCCAAACATCCATAATGGGGCTCTCGATTATCTAATCCTAAAGGAAAAGAACTCTACAAATGTTTGGTAAAAAACCATTGTAGTTCAATATCAACAGGCAGTCCAACATACTGGGCAACTGTACCCTCCAAAATTCCAGATCTTTTGGATTTTGTTATCTTTTGTGGTACACCAAGAACTTTCTTAAACATATTGGATTACGACGATCTCAGTTCACATCATAGTTCAATAATCATAACATATAGCACAATTTTCCAATTTAAATCAAAACATTGTAATATTTTTTAGCAAAAAAACAGACCCAGAATCTTTTAAGCATTTAATTGAAAATAATCTAAGCTTAAACATATCATTGAAAAGCGAGCTGGATGATGCAGTTGAAACACTCAACAATGTTATATACGAAGCAGCTTCCTCAACTACATCACAAATTCTACAAGCATGGGTAGCAAAATATCTTCTGAAATAAAAGAGCTTATAAAAAAACGTGTCCTACGTAGAATCTACAAAAACACCAGATGCCCCATTGGTAAAACAAATTGGAACAGAGTCTCAAACCATTTAAAAAAAGCGCTTAAGAGAATATAAAAAGATTTTGTACGGAGTTATTTAAAAAATTTAGAAGTAAATAGAACCGACGAACATGATCCTTGGAAGGCAACAAAATACCTCAAACGCTCTGTCATCCGAAATGCTAAAGCTAATACGTTCAAGCCTTTTAATATATGTACTGTATCGCAACAATATAACATAAAAATTTTTCTTGATATCAATACTTAGACTAAATCATTTTCCTTCTTAATGGAAATGCGCAAAAATTATAATGATTCTTAAGCCAAATAAATCTGAACATAACGTAGCGTCTTACATACCAATTAGCTTGTTACCTGTTTTTTCTATAATATTCGAGAGAATCCTGTTAAAAATACTACTACCCTATTTGGAAAGTAGAGATATAATTCCGGACCATCAGTTTGGGTTTAGAGATGAACATGGCACTCCGGAACAATGTCAACGGATTGTTCAAGAAGTTACGGATGCCTTGGAAAATAAGTTATATTGTTCGGCTGTGTTTTTAAACGTCAGTCAAGCATTCGATAAAGTCTGGCACACTGGTCTTTTGTACAAATTAAAACAAATCTTCTTCCTGCTCCTTTTTACCTATTTTTCAAATCATACTTGTGTAACAGATCTTTCTATGTTCATATTAATGGGGATAATTCTCCGTTTGGAATGATTGAATCAGAAATCCCACAAGGAAGTGTGTTAGGCCCTGTTTTTTATACAATTTTTACTTCAGACATGCCAATAGGCAATAACTTAACAACAACAACGCACGCGGATGATACCGCTATTTTGTCTTCGAACGAAAATCCTGTTAAAGCATCCAAAAAGTTACAAATCCAGCTTAATGAGATTGAAAAATGGTTAATAAAATGGAATATTAAAGTTAATACAGAAAGAGTGATTGCCATACTCTTTTTTTAAATGGAGATTCTATTCCAAAATCGAGTAAAGTAAAATATTTGGGTTTACATCTGGTTAAGACAATACTTAAATCTGTTTTGACTTATGGTCTTCATCCGTGGGGAACAACTAGAAATTCTAATATAAAAATACTCTAGAGATATCAATCGAAAACACTAAGCTTAATAGTTAACGTGCCATGGTATGTAAATAATAAGATTATACATAATGATCTCAAAGTATGCACAGTAAAAGATGAAATAACTGCATGTAATGAGAAATACTTGAACAGTATTAGCAATATCAAAATTTGTTAGCTGTTGCACTTTTAGATAAAATTAACGAAGTAAAAAGACAAAATATATAATGTTTTTGATCTGCCTTTTAGAAGCTAGAGTTATCTCTAATTTTCCGTTTAATACATAAGTACGTATATTTATACTTGTACATATTTTTTTTATTATCAATTTCACTGGAAATTGATAATATTAGTTATTGTTAACAAGTTATAAGATTTGCTAAATGTTTCTTGTAAGAATTAATTCGAATGGTTTTGTAACAAGGCATAAGTTAAATAAAACAATTTTTATTGTTATACCCTTCATATAACTGGAATCACGAAAAAACTTAAATTCATAAAAATTCTAGTTAGGACCTTCCTAAATGAGACCAGTGAAGTATATATTGGATTATTATACATACGAAAGCCGATTGAGTCATGTCCGTGTTGAAAAGAAATTTGCCAAATGAAAATGCGAAAATGAATATTGTAAATCAAACGGCATTATAAGTCTATATATACCCACCCTTTCTACCTCTCAGCCGCAAAAAAAAAAAAAATGACATGTGTACATTTACATAGTCAACATCAGACTTTCTTTGAAGACTATGGTTCTTTTAGAGTCATAAATATTGAATTCCACTCTTCGATCAGAACCCCTTTTAATTTGAGCTACAATCTTTTTTAATGGCTCCTTTTAGTTGATCTCATAAATGTTATAAACAATTTAAACCATGTAACTGAGGAAGATGCACTAATCGCGTATGTGATTTGTCTTCATTTTAAAATTTGACAACAAGATTCCGAATATCTTCAGAAATTCTCTTAAGTTTTTGGCATTTTCACTATTTTTAGTTAGTTTTAAAGGAAAAGTTGAAGAACCTTGAGTCTATCTCACCTAGTATTGTAACGGTATAACATAGAAAAACCGCGTCTGCGTATATATGTGTATACCTTTTAAAGAGTTTCAAGGTTGTTTTTAAATACTGGCAATAATAACATATTAAGATTTTTAAGGCCATAACTAGACAAATATTTAATAATAAAAAAATATATGTTTGCATATTTAATTTTATACGTACATATTTAAATATCTTACTTATGTATTATACTTTTTAATATTAGTTACACGAATAATTAGATTATATTTCTTTATAATCATTGCAATTTTTAAAGCCGTAATCACCAACATTTTTCTGAAGCAAAATCTTAAACTTTTTTACACTTTCTCTTTGTTGTTTTATTAAAAACCCAAAAACCATTTAAAGTAACAAAAAAGTAAAAGAAAAAATCAAAGAAGAATGTTAACATACCTTCGTAGCCTTCATTGTCGTGTATTTCTCTAGGAGGTCCCACAATATTTTCTTTACCCTCTAACACAGCCAACAGACACTGATGAATGCATATGTACTGCTGTTCCGTTTGAACCATCCAAACGCGTTCTGCAAAAATTTAAGATTTTCAATTAATACTAAAACAAATAAAGCTTAATGTTTTGTAATAACCTTTTCTCATTGCATAGACAATACCAAAGATATCCACAAAATCGGATGTATTGATCTGCAGTAATATACGATCCAGCGTTATAAAAGTACCCGAACGTCCAACACCAGCACTACAATGTACTACAATTGGACGCTGTTCAGTACCGATCCGATCACGGAAGGCTCTTACAAAACGTACTAAAGTTTGAGGTGGATTCGGCACACCAAAATCGGGCCAAGTAGTGAAATGAAAGTGACGTATTATTCTCTGTTCGCTGCCCTAAAATATCAAAAAGTTTTTTTTTTTTGTTTGTACATTTTGAAATTGTTGCAGTTGTATTTTCTTTTTAACTTACTCTGCACACCATAAACTCTGTCATAATCCAGTCTGGATAGTGACTGTCATTCAATATTTGAACTTTAATATCACCATAAAATACTGGTACAGTATCGTTTGGCCAATATTGATCACACTTTTCGCGACCCTTCTCAAAACATCTTGTCAGCATAACGATGGCCCTTGAATTACTTTCCCAACACATACGCCAAAAATCATCACGTGTTGAATGTAGGGGTCCTTGAGTCACAATGAATTCTCTGGGACTATTATGACCTGGCACATAATTTGCATTTATATAGTCAGATCCTTCATCATCATCTACTGGCTGCAGCTTAAAACGTGAATGATCGTAAGGCAAAATATTTGTAAAACGATTTTTCGGTCGATTGCAAGGCAAATCGGCAAATGTACAGGGTTGATCACGTCCGACATGTTTAAGTTCATCGAACTCTTCGGAGAATCGAAAATCTGAATCAGCTGACATCATACGATAATGTTCGGCAAAGTTCTTGATCAATATCGGTCGGTTCTGTTCGATAACGCTGTCTGGTAAAGACATATTATCATTGGCTCTAGAGTCTTTAGTTGCTTTTCGGCAGTTATTTCGCCGCCTCTTATAGAAAACTAATGTTACCAAGAGTATTAGAATAATAGTCAGTGGTACTGTGACAGCTACAATCAAGGATGTGTTGTCTTGATCTGGTTAAAGACGGAAAGTAAGAAATTAATAAAAAATGTTTAAAATTAGAAACAAACTTTAAATGATTAATAATTCCTGCGTATCTCAACTTACCGGGTGATGTTAGTAAATCTTTTATTTTTAAGCAAGGCATAAATATTTTTTGGGAAAAAAATTCAAAGACATAATTACGAAATACATAAATTAAAAAATAATTCAAAAGTGACTATTAATAAAATTTCTACAGTATCCTCTTGATTTTAGATTTTTACTAGAAAATTCAATGAGATTTAAGTTGTGTCATTCGTGAGTGAAATACTTTATATGTTTGTCTGTCTGTGGATATGTCTGTGACCTATGCTAGGAACATACTACTGAGACAACTCGGTGAACGGTAGTATTGGGGCTTATCTAATATCTAATTAGTGAAACCGGGTATGATTAGTTCAGTTTTTAATGTGCTGTGGGTTCTCTGGCCCATACCCGGACACCGCAACTCTATCCAGCGGTCCCTGTTCGTCAATTTTCTCTTCGTATTTATCGCGCCCAAATTTTTATACATGTCTCTTTATTATTTTTCTTCTCCTTTTCTACTCGCAGGTAACCCAAAGGTACTAAAAATGAACCCAAGTGTTCTCTGGCAACATGGCTGCCTACTAATCCTAACATACAGGTATGAAAGTTTATTCCTTTTTCCATTTCCGTTCATAATAGAGAAATATTGTTTTCTACTTTTCTTATTTTTTAACTCTTTTTTCATTATTCACTGTTCTTCATTTGGAAATCATATTTTTACTTGTTTATTTTAATTTTTAATGACAATATTATCATATTGGAAAATGCAATAAACATGTAAGCAAATAACAATGAGTTTTGTATTATCTTTCACCTAAGGATTCAATGCGACAGATAGTATATAGTTCACCAAAATTAAATACTATTCTAACTTTATTATTATGTCTTAATTTAAATTACTTTCATTATTCAAAAAAAAAAATGTAGCGTCTACCTTTCATTCGTACTTACCGGTTTGTATGGGAAAACTGTAAGCAGTATCGGTAAATTTATCGGGAGCAGTAAAGGCACGAACTTTCACACGATATGTAGTACCAGACTTTAATGGGCCATTACAATATCCGCTTTTACGATTATCGCAATTCTCGGTGCCGATAGTAAAATCTTCAACAGAACGATTTTCGAAAGGATAATAAGGTTCAACTGCTTGATATGGCAACCAAACACTATAAGACTGAACGTCATGCCAGCTGGGCATTTCTAAGCCTGAAGCATTTTTGGTATCATCTTCGGCCACAATGATAGTGTACATGCGCACCTAAAAAATAAACGAATGAAATTTTCATTATTTTTCTTATTTACTATAAAATTAAAGCTTACCGGTCCATTTTGATCTGAGAAATAATTTTTTCTAAATCTTATTTGTATTGTAGACGAACTGCGATAAACTTCGGTGGGTACTACCTGTGTAGCTGGTCTTGGTGGTGCCAATATGGGCATAGTTTGTTTGTATTCTCTTTCTGGACCGTAACCAATAGATGTTTTAGCTTGTATTTTGAAAACATAAGTTTCGCCAGGTTTTAAATTCTTGATAGACCCTGTTGATTCCGCCGAATCAAAGTCCAAAGTTTTTCTTTCCGTTACGTTATTAACATTCATATAAGTTATGGAAAATTGTCTTATAATACCGTTTGCCTCACTTTGAGGCAACAACCATTCGAATAGAATTTCACTAGGTTCAACATTGATCGGATGGAATCTTTCAACTTTTCCCGGTACTGCTTCATTTGTACTAAAACTGGCTGATAAAGGAGAACTATTTCGCAGTACTGATGATTCGGTGCCAGACCTTACTACCACTGTAAATGTATAATTACGATGCGGTTTAAGGTCTGTTATAGTTATATAATTTTTGTTTGTTATATTCTGTGCCAGTATATTGTCGGCTGTTAAATATTGCACATCAAAATCATTGAATTCCCCTTTTGGTGTGTCCCACTTCAGAGAAATCTCAACATCCGTAATGTTCGTTGCATGCAATTGGGTAATAGGTTCGGGGAATAATCTATCTTGCCGTTGTATTGGTAAACTAGAAACTCCACCACTTACTGTCCAAACAGTAATATTGTAAAGCCTACCGGGGACTAAGCCAGTAAATGTTACTTTGCGATCTGTGTCATTAGCTAATTTCTCTTTATCTTTAATTTCTGGATCGCCCAATGAAAAACGATAAATGTCAAATTTTGAAGACGATTGTGGAGTTGGTGTATAGGACAGCGTTATGGTGTCACGTTCATCTTCCTGTTTATCATTGACCACAACCACTTCTGATTGTATAAGAGGCATTGTGCGTGTAGATAGATGAGTTGTGCCAGAAAATATCCCATAAGAAGTAGTTTGTATGTCAAATTTATACTGAACACCCGGCATTAGATCGCCAATAAGAACTCGTACGGTGGAAATGTCATCGGCTGTTAAATGCGATTATTTGAATAAATAAAAAAAGGTGAAATTTTTAATAAGATTAAAAAATAACAAGTAAGAATGCTATATTCGGCTATGCCGAATCTTATATACCCTTCACCATGCGTGTAAATATAGTTAAGTGAAGTAGCTCCTATCAAAAGAAGAAATATTGCGGTGGCAGAGAACTAAAAAAATAAGAAATCAAAATTAAGTTCTATATATAATTTTTCATAAAAATGTCATCGGCTCTTAATGGTTTAAGCATTTAAAAAAAATGTTAGTATTTCCTGGAAGATCTCTTTTAAAGCTTTGAAATAGTACTCATATTGACAATCGAACTTTTTTATAAAAACTTCAGAGCCCCTTAACTCGGTATATGTGGGGAGCGCCCATTTTTTTACTTGATGTTTTTTTTCTTATCTTTTAATTCTCTATCGCTTCATATATTTATTTATATTTCTTTGCCATTTTTATTTGTGTTTTAAATTTTGCTGTTTTTTGTTTTGATGTTCACTTTATCCTTAGTGAGTTATATTTGCTATTTAGAAGCAATGTAAGCTTCTGGTAATGATCATTATCTTTAGAGTCAAATATAACAAAATCCATTGCATTAACGAAGTAGTTAGTCGAAGCAAATGAAGTCGCTTAGAAAAATGAACGAATCACAAGTTTAATTGCGATTGCGAGCAAATGTGTAGCCATTAAAGTTTAAATCGTGAAGCTTATAATGTAATCGTGTCTAGTTGCACTTCAGCTCATCAGAAACTTTAAGCTAACGGCGAAATTTGCTAATAAAATTGAAAGCTCTCTCAACCAAACCTTCTGAACAGTGTTTATCATTTGTAACATTAGCGCAAAATGCTTTAAACTCAAGCTCAGTTGTTAAATCTGTAGGCAGTTTGACTTTAAGAAGAATTGAAATTAAGTCTTTTGAAATTCCACACTGCTTCAAATTCGATTCGATCGATATAATAAAATAAAATACATACAATGGATTTTCCTCCCTAAAAAACTTTGGATTTTTATAGCTTTTCTTATTCACTATTCGTCTGCGTTCGCGAGTTAGAAATGAAAGTTAATTTTTTTTTTTGAAAATTATAAAAAACTAAAAATTTTGCGATTAATGATATGCAGACAGAAAAGAATTAAATATAGGAATACGTCAGTGGAGCCATTGGTATTAAAAATATTAATAGCTACCATTTTGTTGTCTGGGTCTTTTCAGCAGTTCCCACAAAAATGTAACTTCGAAGATAAAACATAAAATATTTCATATAAGAACGACTTATCTATCTGTTCTTATTTAACTCTGTGAGCAATTTTTTTGAATTCAATAAACCATCTGATCTTAGGAAAAATGAAAAAAATATCTTAATGATTCCCCAATCTTAAACCTTCTATTTTTATTTCTCAATACTTACTTGATTTATTTTCAGAGACATTTTTTGTTTGTGTTTTTGATGGATTATCGGTGGGCCACCATTTAAGTATATAAGATTCAACTCTGCCCTCTGGTTTCGGCCACTCCAATGTTATATTACGTGAATCCACTAGAGGAATAATATTCGATACCGGATTGGGAGGTACGGTGGTATTAACTTCTTGTGGCGTAGGACTTTCCACGTTAAAACTAACGCTATTAACTTGTATTGTGTACTTTTCGCCTTTAGTCATGTCGGTTATTTCAGCTTCGGTGGTTCGCACACTTGGCAAACGTACCCACTGTTGTTCCGATTCAGTGCGATACCTTATCGTATATTCAGAGAAATCACTATTTTCGGGTGGAGCCCAGTGGGCCAAAACAGAATTACTGCGTACAGTTTCGATTGTTAAATTTCGGGGTGGATTGGGATCTAAGTAAATAAAAAAAGGAATATTAAACAGTATAAATTATAATTTGATAATTAAATTTACAAATACTTACACACAGCCTGGAAATATGCATGAGGTTCACTTCTTAAATTATGACTTACAGCAAACACTTTCACTTCATAGCCAGCTCCAGGATGAAGATTCTTTATAACTAAACGGGATTCTTTAGTAAAAACGGTACGCACTTCTGAGGTGCCATTGCGAGAGTACAAGACCTCATATTGCTCCTGTTTTGAATTTACGTCACTCTTCCAACTGATGTTTAAGCCCATTTTAATTGATTTTAAGTCTTCTATGATCGGTGACGAGGGTTTAGTCACCACATATATGGTGGTTTCATTTGATTCCATTTTCTTTGATAAGGCCTGAACCGAAATGGAATAATTACGACCCGGTAATAAAGATTCTAAGCTAAATCTAGTCCTTTCTGTGGACAGGGTACTGGTATCACCATTAAATGTTTCCAATTCATGATAAACAATACGATATTCATCCTGAGTTGAGGCTGGATCAGGTTCCCAGGTTATAATCATAGTGTTGCTTTTATCATCAGCAAAAGAACGTAAATTTCTGACGGGCAGAGGACGTAAGGTGACATCTCCGGTAGCTGGCCAAGAGGTGACTTTACCGGAAACTGTTTTGACTATAACATTGAATGTTTTGCCTGGCTCAGGTATATCACGAAAATCAAAATATGCTATCGGATCATCAGATCTGGTAACAGTAGGCTGCCGCCTTGAAGCCGCATAAGTAACTTGATATTTGTCAAACTCTGAAACACCTTTAGGCGCCTCCCAAAGCACTCGAAATGAATTGGATGTTATATAGTCCTTATCAAATGTTACGTTTAATGGTCGCAATGGCACTGTACGATACTGAGCGGTGGTGGGTAATGATATCTCATCCTCAGACATTGTTTGCACTGATATATTATAAGCTCTACCGGGTACTAAGCCCTTAAAGGCCGCTTGAGCCGGTCCTGGTGGCTCTCCTTCTTTTTCCACATACAATACACTTTCCAGGGCATCTGGTGGCTCTATAGACACTTTGTAATGTGTATAAATGCCCGCAGGATATGGCGGCTGCCAAAGGACAAGCAATGTGGTTTCATTACGAAACCAAACTATAAATTTACCCGGTGTATTGGGTTCTATTGGGTGGCAATTGTTTTGTTTTTATTGCATGTGAATGAAGATGATTTCGTTGATGTTGAGTAGAAATGGTTAATGTTGCATGGTACAACATAATGTCAATAGCACAAAAAAGAGATGTGGCAATAAACAAAGTGCGGGCGGACAATCGAGCAAGATGAGTTTGTTGATTTTATGTGTTGCATGACAGGAAAGTGTACACGAAAATGGAAAAAATGATAAAGTTGTGGCGAGCGTTTTTCAATGTATTAACATGGAAGTAGAAAGGGAGGAAAAAAATAAAAAAAAAAAAACACTTCATGAGTTTTTATTTCTGGCAATAATTTTGCATATGAATATTAAAATAAAAAATTGACAGGAAAAGTTAAATTTCCTTTATTGCATTCAAATT
The DNA here is from genome assembly GCA_937654795.1 of Cistogaster globosa. Taxonomy (NCBI): domain Eukaryota; kingdom Metazoa; phylum Arthropoda; class Insecta; order Diptera; family Tachinidae; genus Cistogaster; species Cistogaster globosa. The sequence goes on from OW569406.1 coordinate 62,702,289, forward strand.
TATACATCAAGCAATAGCTGGTCCCCTTTAATCGACCAAATTAAATTATAATGTATACTCCACACAGGATAGAATATTCTCCACAAAACTGGTTAATATCATTTAAAAAACAAGCTTTCTTGATAGGAAATGTGCTGCAAGTAAAATGCAGTTTACTGTTTGAAACTTTTATTTTTGGTTTAAATTTGGCAAAAATGCCACAGACTAATTAATCACTATAGAGACGCCTTATTGCTTAGAAAATAGAATTGAATTTCTAGTTACACTATTTAGTTTTATTGTGGAGTATACATTTACATACTTTATAGTAATTACTTACTTTACTAACAATGGCCTTTTTTCTAAAATTTTAGATCAATTAAGGCACGAAATTTATACAATAAAATGTTTACACATACAAACTAAAAGTTAATTTTAAAGAGCGATATGCATGCTTTATATGCTATAACATATTTAGTATAAATATAATTTTTATTATTATTATTTTCAGACTTGCAACAACAGATTGTTAGTAGTCAATAAAGTTTTATATTGTTTACGTGCACAAAAAAAAAAAAAGAAAAAAATAAAGCATTAAGAATTAATTTACTAAAATATAAAGATTTTTACTTATAAACTTAGAAAAAGAGAATTGAAGATATGTACGTAAATACCATATTTGGGATATTTTCATTACCATTGAATTAGCATTGTTTACCATAATAACAATAATAACAAAATTAATTACCATTTGATGCTAATGAAATTTTAATTATACTGTTTAATTACTAATTACAATTGAAAAAAATAAATAAATTTATGATGGCAGAACCTTTAAAGAAACCTGCACCTCTTTGTAAATTAATGTATATTTTGAAATGTTAATAATCGATTTTAACACCCAAGCATTCAAATCTTATTATCTTATTTTTTTTTTTTTCAACAGGAACTCATTTTTTCTGAACATGTGAAAAGATTAATTTACAAATATTTGTGACAAAAATGACACTTTAAAATAATGCTTAATTACGAGGGCTGCTCTATATATTTCTGGCCTAATAGTAAAAATGCGAATATTTATAATCAAAAATGGTTTTATTGTTTTTTAAAGTATTCTCCAGCATGATTTATACGCTTTTGCATGCGCTCAAACCAGTTGCCGAAGCACTTTTTCCACTTCGATTGAGACACCTCTAAAACATGGTTTTTAACAATTCAACAGCTTCTTCTGGCGACGAAAATCGTTGACCACGCATTTTTTTCTTGATCTGCAGAAACAAGAAGAAGTGATTATGTGCCAAGTCAGGGCTGTACGGCGGATGACCCATTAATTCGACGTTTTGGCCGGTCAAAAATGCTCTGGTTTGAGCCGATGTGTGAGAGCTCGCATTGTCATCGTGAACAATGATTCGTCTTCTCTTGTTGGTTTTTCGAATTTCCCCGATGACTTCAGGCAAACAAATTGTAGTGTACCACTCAGAAGTGACCGTCCTACGTTGCTCAAGTGGAACAGTCGCCACATGACCAGTCTTGCCGAAGAAACAGGCGACCATTTGCTTCGAAGTGCTTCTTCCACGAACAACTTTCGTTAGATTTTGCTCGCCTTTGAAGACCCACACGGTCGATTGTTGTTTCGTTTTGGGCTCATACGCATAGATCCATGATTCGTCACCTGTGAAGATCTTATAAACGTCTTTTGAAGCACCGCGATCGTACTTTTGCAACATTTCTTTGCACCAATCGACACGAGCCTTTTTTTGAGCGACTTTCAAATTGTGCGGGATTCAACGGGAACAAACCTTTTTTACGGCCAGGTGTTTATACAGTATCGAATGTATGCTGGTGGATGAAATGTCCAAGGATGTCTCTATCTCTCGGTATGCCGCATTTCGATCTTGCATAATGAGTTCACGCACGGCATCAATGTTCTCTGGCACAACAGCCGTTTTTGGACGACCTTCACGGAATTCGTCTTTGAGCGAGCTTCGGCCACGATTAAATTCATTGTACCAATTTTTCACAGTGCTATAGAATGGTGCTTCATCGCCCTACAAAGATTTAAGTTCATCAATGCACTCTTGTCGTGATAATCCACGTCGAAAGTTATAAAAAATGATGGCACGGAAATGTTCACGAGTTAATTCCATTTTTTCCTATATTAATTTTTTCAAGTCACTGTAAACAACACAAATAATGGTCGTACGTCAAAACGTTTTGGGTACGATTATGCTTAAAAATGACAAACTTTCCAATGGAAATGTCAGATTGCACTTGGCAGCACTCAGTGTTACCAGGCCAGAAATATATATAGCAGCCCTCGTATAACCTATGGTATTTAGTTGGTGTACAAAGACATTGAATGACTTTTATTAATGGTAATGCTTTGAAACCAATTAAGCATTAATTAATTAGGTAATTATCATTAAAAATAATGCTAATGCTAAAAATTATTAGCATTACTTACAATGCTAATGAAATTGGCAATGAATGGTAAATACAATTTTATAATTTTCATTGTTCATAAGTTTTAAAAAGCAAATAATGAAATCAGATATAAAATAAACCTAAAAATGTTATAAAATAATTACATTTTTTATTCAATAAATAGAATTATTCTAAATACAATAAAGTTATTAAATTCCCAATGATTTATTGCTACGTGGGTCAATGCAGTCTTAGTTTTGTGTATTTTAAAAGCTTTTATTGCACAATAAAAAAAAAACTCAAAATTTTGCTGCTCATGTTAAGTAGACATTTTTTAAAAAATTTAAACTGAACTGTTTATTAATATGAAGTTAAAATTGAAAAAAAAAAATTCTGATTTTTTAAGCCTTATGCTGGGAACACAATTGGAACGAACAACGAATTTCGTCTTGCACGACGAATTCATCTGTAAAAGTTCGCTGCGTAAATTCGCAATGTGGCGCACAATTAGGGCGAAAAAGTTACAGCTGTTATAATCAACAGCATTGTTTACTGTCTATGACAAAAAAGCGTTACCATAAAACAAAAAATAGTTATACAAAAAATTAAGCATTAAGAAAAAGCTATTAGAAAGCAATTTTATGGAAAATAATTGTGGATGTTTAACTTAATGATGTATATTAAGAAATAAACAATAATTAAGGTAAAAATAACTTTATTTACTAATATATTTAAAAGCTGAAAGGAGAAACGGCAACCCTGTTCGAATTTAGTCGTCGTTCGTCGGCGTAAGAAATAGAAATAAATCTATCGGAGAGTTCGTCACGCACGACGAATTTCGTCGACGGCGGTGTTGTGTTAATTTTCATATGCACCAATGTGTTTTATTTTTGACGGCGAATATGCGCAACGAAAAATTCGTCGTTCGTCCCAATTGTGTTCCCAGCATTAATGAATTTTTTTTTATTAATTTCTCTTTACCTAGCGAGTTAATTTTTTTTTACCGGTTTTTCGCAATATTTAAGTTTGTCCTTCGAAGTATTTGCAGCAGACTTGCTTGATGCATTCTACTAAATTCTTTTTAAAAGGCTCTATATCAATCCTCGAACTGATCGCATACTCGTACTACACTCTTTTTCTTAGTATTTTGTAGAGCAATGAAGTTATGTATGTGAAAATGATATAAACAAATTGCAAAGAATTTTTATATTTAAGAATCTTAGATAAAATGAAAAAATCTAACTACAATAAACAATTAAAAAAAAGATAAAAAGGATATTAATAATAAAAGAAAACTTAATTATTTTTAGAGTTTATAAAAAAGTATTTCTAATTTAGCTCAGAGTGCTTTAAAACTATAAATTGCTTAATAAAATGTGTTTATTTATTTTATAAGGATTTAAATAAAATTTTATTATAATAAAAAAGTTAGGAATGCCAAAAAGAAAACCCATTTTACCTCTTAAAATTTTTATATCCAGTAAATCTTTATGTCTGGTTCTCCGTACTTTCGTTTTAGATTTGCAAATTGCGTGGTTTTAAATATGTGTGTGTGTGTTTTTTTAGAGTAGTAAGATAAATTATTTTTATGTTTGAAAAGATAATACACGTATATTAATTATTAGTTACATTTTTATAGAAATAACTTAAATAATAGATTATTTAATTAAAAAAAAAAGATATTAACTCCCTCAGACAGCCAAATAAACCATTAAAGAGTATACCATAAACAAAATTTATAAAACCAAAAAACCACATAAATTGAAGAAATCAAAATCGTTAAAACAACTTAAAAAAAAACTTATATGAATTAATAATTAATTATTAAATTAATAAAATTCCAAATAATAATAAATTAAATCAATAAAAACATTTATTTGGTCGTTTCGTGGCGTTGTGTTGGTTTGACTTACTTGTTGTAAAATTTCGACTTGTATATGCAACCGATTCTTTACCATCATAAATGGTATAGGCTTGCACCTGATATGTGGCACCCGGCGTTAACTCTTTAGCACTGACTTGGAATGTTGAGTCATTAACAGGGAATACTCTATTGTAGGAGCTGGAAGCTTCAGATAAACCAAGAACTCTTATTTTAAATGCTGTGTAATTTCCCTGAGTTGGTGGTGACCATTGGATTATAGCATTTTTACTGCTACGCACCTGAACTGATAGATTTGAGGGAGGATCGGGAGCTAAAAAGATAAAAACATAAAGCAATCATATACAATTTTGATATTGCTGAACGACTTGTTTAGCTGTACAATTAAATCAAAAAATATCTTGAGATTAACACATGTAATACAAAAAATGTCATATATGTAGGCTCTTATTGATAGCAAACATTTGAGAATTATAACAGTGTTTTGTTAGGTTAAAATTCTTTTTTTTTGTTTTCTGATGTGACTACGTTCTATTAACAGAGCGATATTTTATGTGAATATATTTTACAAAAAAAAAAAAAAACAATTCAAACAATTCGAATCTTATATACTCTTCACTATCTATCTAAATCTAATTTAGTGAAGTAACTTCAATCAAAAAAACAAATATTGAAGTGACAGAGAATTAAAAAAAAAGAAAAAAATTTTTTCTTAAAATGTCATTAGCTCCTAATCGATTAAACATTTTTTAAAAATCTTAAGTTTTTCCTGAAAGATCTCTTCAAATGCACTATCGCACTTTTCTATAAAAAGCTCGGAGGTAGACTTGAGTAGTTCATAAATGAACTAGTTCATTTAAACGATTCCACCGATTAAACTAAGTGAACTAGTTCAAACTTTTAAGTACACCTAATTCATTTTTGAACTATACCAGAAAAGATAAACTATAATCCATGTCTTTGTTACCTTGTTAACTATTTCCGACATGAAATCAGTGCTGCAACGCATTTTATTTAACAATAGTTATGGCAATGCTACGATGTTGTTGCCATCATATTTTGAAAAGAACATTTATACTAAAGAAAGCGTTTGAACTAAAAGTTGAAATTATTAACAATACGTCAACAGAACATTTGGACTAAGAGAGATTTTGAACTAAAGAGAGCCTTTGATCTAAATTTTTAACTAGTTCGTTTTTAAGCTTTGAACTAAAAATAGCGATCATTAAATTGAGCTATATGGTATAAGTCTAATCAGAGGCCCATAACTCGGAAGATATAGTCAAGCGCCATTTTTTCATTCGCTATCTTTTCTTTTTTGTAATTTTATCATGACACATATTTTTATTGGAGCTATTTACTAAACTAAATTTGTTCCAAATGATATGATCAAATTAGATGCAGGCGTGATGTTTTGCCCTCTGCCTCGATAGCAATATTTTCGAAACTATTTTTAATCGATTGGCGTATTCAAATTTTCTCTAGCTCATCTAGTACCTTGGCAAAGTTGATTTTAACCCCAACACGGACGGAAAGACGGACTTCGCAATACATAAGAGCACAGAATATATATATTTTATGGGGTAGGAAATGGATATTTTAGAAATTCCAAAAGGAATGAGTCTTTTTCACCTGTGGTACAGTACACGTAATATTCACGGCGAATTTACAACAGATATGTTAAGCTCTAAATTTAAGAAATCTGTCTGAAGTTTGATATTTATAGCAACGGCGAAAAGGAATAAATTCGCTACTGCTATTATCAGGTTCATGATTTCGCCATGAAATACAAGAATTTTTTGAAAATTTCTTTATTGTTTTTCCTAAAAACAAATAATTTTCAATATATCGTCGAAGCGAGAAGTTAAAAAATTGCTAGAAATAAAACCCTAGAGAAAACGAGGGCTGCTATATATATTTCTGGCCTGGCAACACTGAGTGCTGCCAAGTACAATCTGACATTTCCATTGGAAAGTTTGTCATTTTTAAGCATAATCGTACTCAAAACGTTTTGACGTACGACCATTATTTGTGTTGTTTACAGTGACTTGAAAAAATTAATATAGAAAAAAATTGAATTAACTCGTGAACATTTCCGTGCCATCATTTTTTATAACTTTCGACGTGGATTATCACGACAAGAGTGCATTGATGAACTTAAATCTTTGTAGGGCGATGAAGCACCATTCTATAGCACTGTGAAAAATTGGTATAATAAATTTAATCGTGGCCGAAGCTCGCTCAAAGACGAATTCCGTGAAGGTCGTCCAAAAACGGCTGTTGTGCCAGAGAACATTGATGTCGTGCGTGAACTCATAATGCAAGATAGACATGCGACATACCGAGAGATAGAGACATCTTTGGACATTTCTTCCACCAGCATACATTCGATACTGCATGAACACCTGGCCGTAAAAAAGGTTTGTTCTCGTTGGATCCCGCACAATTTGAAAGTCGCTCAAAAAAAGGCTTGTGTCGATTGGTGCAAAGAAATGTTGCAAAAATACGATTGCGGTGCTTTAAAAGACGTTTATAAGATCGTCACAGGTGACGAATCATGGATCTATGCGTATGATCCCGAAACGAAACAACAATCGACCGTGTGGGTCTTCAAAGACGAGCAAAATCCAACGAAAGTTGTTCGTGGAAGAAGCACTTCGAAGCAAATGGTCGCCTGTTTCTTCGGCAAAACTGGTCATGTGGCGACTGTTCCGCTTGAGCAACGTAGGACGGTCACTTCTGAGTGGTACACTACAATTTGTTTGCCTGAAGTCATCGGAAAAATTCGAAAAACCAACAAGAGAAGAAGAATCATTGTTCACCATGACAATGCGAGCTCTCACACATCGGCTCAAACCAGAGCGTTTTTGACCGGCCAAAACGTCGAATTAATGGGTCATCCACCGTACAGCCCTGACTTGGCACTTAATGACTTCTTCTTGCTTCAGCACATCAAGAAAAAATGCGTGGACAACGATTTTCGTCGCCAGAAGAAGCTGTTGAAGTGCTCAAAAACCATGTTATAGAGGTGTTTCAATCGGAGTGGAAAAAGTGCTTCGACAATTGGTTTGAGCGCATGCAAAAGTGTATAAATCATGCTGGAGAATACTTTGAAAAACAATAAAACCATTTTTGATTATAAATATTCGCATTTTCACTATTAGGCCAGAAATATATAGAGCAGCCCTCGTAGAAGGGTAAAACCGTAAAAGTGGCGTTGCGTAAAATCCATTTCATGTTACGTTTTTTTGTGGCATTATGGGCAGAAAGCGGCATTATAAGTCATTGCAGTATATTAAAATCTCAATATAAAACTGCAGCTAGTAAATTTCGGAAAATAGAAACAATTTTGCTCCAGATTATTGAAAGAACGTGGGCAAAAACTTAATGCGGATGATTTAGGACTTTATTCGAAACTTGTGCCAGAAAAAATCATACGTACACACAAAAATAGAAATTTTAACAATAGACAATATATAATTCATATTGTTGGACGTCTTAGCATTCTTAAGATGAGATTAATAAAAAATTTCAAGTATTATCTCAGTAAAAGTTCAGAATTATAAAGTAATATCTGATTTTTTGGCTCACAAATTGGTAATATGTGAGCATCAGTGGTTCAGTGGTAGAATGCTCGCCTGCCACGCGGGCGGCCCGGGTTCGATTCCCGGCCGATGCAAAGGTTTATATTTTTAATTAACCCAGCCAGGCTGTAAATTAATCTTTTATACTAATCCCCTCGCAGTTACCTCAACAACCACATTCATTGGCAAAGAGAAAATTCTAATAAACATTGTTTGTTTTTAAGTATTAGATACTAAGTGCTTATATAAGAAATAATGTCCATAAATTAAATTCTATACGTACATTTTCAATAATAAAAAAAATATATATATGTGTGATAAAGTTTGTATGTACTTTATTTTTAAAACATCATGTTTACATCTATCAGGCAAGAGAGGTTAACAGAAATTTTGTAATTGTACCAATCAGTGACGAAGGATTAGGAAATTTTCCCTTTTTTAATTTTTGAAGTGTAGGAAAAAGGACAAACTTTCCATTTTAAGCAAAATGTAGAGAATTTAAAAAAATTTAAGTTTTTGTCTAAATTCATTTAAAAAAATACTTAAAATGCAGTATATTTAGCATTCCCAATTTATAAAAATTAAATTTTCACCAATCTGTGATCATCAAAAAATCAATGTGTAGTTATATGAAAGGCGGTTTTTTAAAACTAACAAAGTATTTTTATTTATAAGTTTTTGAAAAGAAAACAAAAACACTTATTTTTTGTTTTGTTTTATTTTTTTAGGGACTAGAAAATTTTTTTTATATTGTCTATAATAAAAATATTTATTTATTATTTAATTTAGAAAAACATTTTAAACCATACAAAAAAATTATAAAAAAAAAAAAAATAATAAATATCCCTCAGCTTAGAAAAAAATAATTTTCTGAAAGAAAGGGGTTTCTTTGGAAAATATAATTAAAAGTTTTTTTTTGCTCATTGTATTTCAAATAAAAATTGAATATATCTTTAAGTCCTTTAAGTGATATACATATGTTGCTCTCTTCAGGATTTCATAGAAAAACTAAAATATGGAAACAAATTACCATTTGGAACAAATATTTTGGCATTTGACAAAGATATAATTTCGAATCTCCTGTAACATCAACAATTTTAGAGGTAGAATTAGCAGTGCCTCCAACCCAAGTATCGATGAAAAGATCTTTACTTCTTATTTGGCGAAGAATATATTTATTTTAAAACTTTTTCTTTTTTAATGCAGTAAAAAAAATTTTTTTGTATCCGTCTGTTTTTTTATTTGATAAAATATACAATTTTAGGTTTTCGGAAGGCACGAAAGTACGAAGTATTATTCAATGTTAAAAAAAAAATACACATCTTTAAAAAATGATTGCTGTTTTAGTAAAATTATTAGGTTGATAGCGTAGGAAAACATTTTTAGTAGAGAAAAAATTTGAATTAGGGAAAAAAGAAATTTTTTAAAATATCATATGACATCACTGGTACTAATAACCATTTGAATTCAAACTGTAAAATTTTTTTGAAAGTTTAAAGGTGCGGTCATATTAGTCAAATATTTTACCAAAAGAGCGTTACTTTTACAATGTTATCTGATACGCATCATTAAGAATGACAATTTATATTACAATAAATGTGATATCTTAATTTTACTATTGACTCTGTAATAACCCTTAACAATAACAGTTACAATCCTAAAGAGAGAAATTATTACTGAAAAGAATCCTGACATTAAATAAATATGGGTCCCTGGCCACTCAGGAACTAGAGGCAATGAAATTGCTGATAGGGAAACGAAGTATAGTCTATCTACCCCTTTAAGCACATTAAATATGAGTTCGATAAAATTCAAGAAAATTAACTGTGATATTTCGACACCCTGGTTGCCTTATTGCTTCTGAACTCTTCGAGACCATTACCGTTATCTCTAGAAAAGACCAAATCAAAATAATACGACTAAGACTAAGGCACATACGAATCACTCATTCGCATATAGTAAATGAGAACCTGCCGTTTTGTAGTCACAACCCAATAAGTATTACCTATATCTTCTTAAACTGCCCACACTTAAAACATCTTAAGAACAACACTGTTTGGAAATACAGATTTTATTTAAGCAATAACCCTCCAAGTACAAAAAAAAAAAATACAATTAATAATAATTTTTTTCAAAAAGACTTATCTTTATAAACATATTAAATATATAAAACTTCAGAGCTTAAGGCCAAGTTGCTATAGCTTTTTCTTTTTATTATACTAATAATTAAGTTATATTACACTTGTATACGTAAATAAAAATAAATAAAATTTTACTTTTCAAATTTAGTCGGACACACATTTTTTACTATAACTTTATGGTTACATCTCTTTGGTCAAATATTTGATTAATCTGACCGTACCTTAAGTTTTGATTTTTAATAACATTGGTTATCTATACTTAGAATAAAACAGTAACGGGCTCATTTCTATACATGTATTATTTGTTGAAAATTTGGGTGTTAGTGTAGAAGTAATCGATATCGAATACAAAACGCTCTATAATTTGAATTGTTTTAATTTTCAAAAACAAAACAATTATTAATTTTTGTTTTTTGTGATGTGCTACAAAATGATATCTTGCCTGCCAACATTTTATAATTTGAAGTTAGATTTTTTTACACATTATAGTTTGAACTTCAAATGTTACTTTGTTTCTGTTTTTAAAAAAAATTTAAACAGTTTTCTTTATTTTTTTTTTTATCTTTCTTCTGATATTTTGAAGTCTCGTTAATATGAAAACTCGATTATTTAAACTTTTTCTCTGGTCCTCAAGCTTCAAGTTATCAAGAGTCGCCTGTACTACAAAAACTATGTAAAAAAAAGTAGCTTGCAGCCAACTTCACTACCTTACACGCTGTCAAAATCGGATTTTCCATTTCCTTAACGTTGACGCCTTGCTGTTCAGGGATGCTCTATATAACAACAATTTTCATTAATACGAACACAGTATCAGGCTTTAAACAAAAATAAAAAACTTGTGTGGAATGTTGCCGTCGCATTTTCTGGTTAGTAGCTGACGATAATTTGAAATAGAACACTAAGATATAAAGAGTTGTTAGCAACACTCTTATATTTACTTATCATATTAAGACAATAAATCTTTATGTGTGACACCTTGTTAATCCTCAAAAAAAAGGTCGTCAAACAGGTTTTTTCTTCGAAAATTAAAAGTTAGATTTGTAAACTGTGGGGCTTCATTTGTCCAGCGTTAAAAATGTTGCCGAAGATCCATATTATTTGTTACTAGCAGTAGCCAAGACTTCGTCAGCGTGTAATTTCTAATTTTAAATTAAAAAATGTCTTTAAATATTGTATGTATGATTTTTTTTATTTTGTTTCTATTAGTATTGAAGAACAGCATAAATTATTCACATCTGGCTTTTTTAACAGCAGTATTACAATAGCATCGGTGGTTCAGTGGTAGAATGCTCGCCTGCCACGCGGGCGGCCCGGGTTCGATTCCCGGCCGATGCACGTCTTCTTTTTTTATTTATATTTAAATTGTTACCGAACTTTTTTTTTATTTCTTCAAATCAATTTGTTAAATAACTTATAGAATGTCCACGAGTATCACAATTTGTCCATGATTCATTAAAGACACACCGAGTTCAATAAAAAAGTTTGTTCCATTAAACTAAATACAGATATAAAGGCTCATTAGAAGAAGCTCTCTTTATGCTGCTATCGTGTGTTTTTTTACATTAATGTACCTAGTAACTAAAATTATATGTAATTAGACGATTAAAAAAAAAAAAACTTATAAATTTTTTATGCTCAGTATGTTGTTAAACCTAAATATCAATTTTGAACATTTATGTAATTTAAAATGTTGTGTAGAGGTATCTATTATCATACAACAAATTAAGATAACAAACAGAAATAGATGAAAAATAAACTAAAACTAACATCCGGAAAAAAAAAACAAAAATGAAGTCCCTGAATTCGATAACTAATGTTAAAAATTTTCTGTCGAGCTGAGTGTAACCTAAACCATTTGCTAGTTTAAACACGGTAGATTTAAAATAGAAAATTTTTTATTTTAACAACCCTTTTGAGCAAATAAAATACATGAAATTCTAATTTGTTATATTTTTACATTGAAATCTATTTGCATCATCTGTTTCTCTTAACATTTTATTATTTATTATTGTAATTGGTTAACAACGAATTATTTGCACAAAATTCTTTCACCCTACCAGCCAAACTTAAGTTAGCTAGTAAAGCGTCGCCCATCTGCCAAAAACTGTAATGATTATACAAATGTATTAGGCAAACCTAAATAAAATTGCGCTTAGAAATCGAAAAATCTGATTTCGACAGCGTGTTTGGTAATAAGGTGGCTGGTTATTTGATTTTTTATATCCTTCATTGTCATTCCGTTTGTAATTTCCACAATATCCAATTTCGACCCCATAAAGTATATATATTCTGAGTCTTTTTGCATGGCGAAGTCGATTGAGCGATGTCCGTCTGTCTGTCCGTGTTAGTGTTTAAATTAACTTCCTAAGAAGAGATACAGAAAATTTAAGTATGCGAGTCGATCAGAATACTTTCGAAAGAGTTGCTATTGAATTTTAGCAAGATCGGTCTATGTCCCTTGAGGCAGTGGCCTAAGCGATACGCCAGCCTCTAAGTTTTCCATGTCATTTGGAACTATCAATTAACTTCAATCAAAACAATATTCATATGGAGCGATAGAGAATTAAAAAAATAACATCAATTGAAAAAACTGGTATATAAGATTCGGAATAGCCAAATATACCACTCTTACTTGCTTTTGATTAGGATTACAATTTATTAATTTTCAATTAATTTTTTTTTTAAAGAAGTATGACATTTTGAGTAACGGCGAAAGTGATTAAATTCACCATTGCTATGACCTGGTACATGATTTGCCTTGATACTGATTTTGTAGTTGTTGAAAACTAATGGCAGTTGAGTAATTTTCTTTTATTTTTTTATTTCTTGGCTTTTATTGAGCACGATAAGCTAACACAACGTTGGTTTGTAGGAAAACAGTGGCTTCATCACCGAAAGCAGAAAAAATCTTGGCTACCGATCAACTTTTGCCGCGTGATTCCAAATTATATGAAATAATGGCGGGAATTGAAACTGACCAACATTTGGCCTTTGTGGACAAAGTTTAAGTAAAAAGGTTTGCGTTTCAGTCATGGCAATGGTTGGCGAGATTTGCTGTTTCATTTAGTAATCCAATACTATTGATGACCGAATGTTGAATCAACTTTTCCTGACATCTTCTTTATATTTATGTTTTTACAAATAAAAGTGCGTTTTCATATGCGTGATTTTATCAAAAAATTTAATTTTCCATACATTTTCATGTTATAACTACCTTAATGTCAGTGTTACGTCACAAATTTGTATATTACAAAAATTCTTGAAAAAAAGCCGACTTCAAAACAGACAAACTTAAAATCCTATTTCTTTGGGTCGGTAATTATACATTAATTATATTATAATTGAAAAAGATTGCGTCAGGATTTTTTATATGTCGTAAAACATAATATGAATGCAGATTAACCATGAATGATGATTCTTTTTTTCACTTTTTATTGCTAACACAGTAATACAAAATTTGTTTAAATTCTAAGCGTTAGTCTATAACCATTAGGGTACCCTTCACTTTATAATTTTAGATATTTATACTTATTGCTTTACTTGAAAAAGTAATGGACATTCTGCAAGAGTTCGTCTGTAAAGGTTTTAAATATAGGGCCATATATGTCTAATTACATCAGTTATATATGGAAGCACTCTTTAATTTCTAAATTCAAATTTTATACTTGTTGTTATAGCGGATTTATCAAAAAGGGTTCTTTGTAAATTTCAACTATCTGGATCTAAAAGTGTGGCCACATACATAAAATTACATTAACTATTGCGATTCCCTTTAATTCATAATTTTGAAGGTTTATAATTTTGTGATAATTATATCATAGTAGTCGACATCCTGTCTAATTTTCAAGCATTTGTTTGTAACGGTTCAAAAGATAGGCGCATATAAGTCAATTTACGTCGCTTGTGGGAACACCCTTTAATTTTTAGAATTGTTTTCGTATTGCTTTTTGCATCTTGTTTAAATTTTAAAGAAGTGCGCTTTAGGGTTCATAATACACTTAAAAAACATGTATGTTGTATGGGGACACCCTTTAATTTTTTCACATTAGAACTGTTTTTTAAAACCAACAGAAATAATTGAGTTCTGCAGGCACAAACATAAAGAAAGCAACATTCAGTCGAATTGATAACCTAATTTTTTTGAAGTCGGTTAAAAACACTTGAACTCTGCGGAAACACTTCGAAATGTTTTTCTCAAAACTAATTGCTTTCAAGTCAATGGAAACGTAGTATTTGCTATAATTTTAACAATTACCGCCTAATTGTTAATTCAAGTATTATTCAAATTCAAATTCTACTTTTAAGTACGAATAATCGATTAATTGTTTTGGAGTAAAAATGAATGATGAAACAATCGAAAATAATTGTTTGGCTTTGCATGCCAATCAGAAGTCACTATCAGGCATTCTGGATATTCTTCAAGTTTCTGAAAATGCGTTCGATTATAGTTTCTAAAAAAAAACGGTAGATTTGATCACCTTAATTGTTAAACTTACAGCCATCTAAAGGCCTAAGGCTATAGGAACTAGCCTTACCACTAGCAATCGATATTAGTGAATTTATTCAAAAGTAACATTTGGATAATTACCACTCTAAAAGGTAAGCGACGTTAATTTTTAAAATATTAAATTATAATAATTCAATGCTGATAAAACTCTTGAAATAAATAATCATTTAACATCAATGGAAATAAAAGATAACAATTAATTACTTTTTCATCATCGTTATACTGGTAACTGATACATATTTGAATTTAAACGAGTATAAAGACAAGAGCAGAGATAATGATTTAAATTTAAATCTACTTTGGTAGAAATAAAGAAAATTCTTAAAAGGAAATTAATTAAATCTGGCTGCAATTCCTAAGTGAGATTAAATTAAATATCGCATTAATTTCTAGCCTTAAAATAAATTTCCTTGTTCACGTCTCTGAGTACGATATAGCATAATCTATGTTTTTTATATTCGCTTTGAGAAAAAGGACTTCTTATTCACCTAATACTCTTTAAAATCCTTTTAATAAGAATGTAAAAAAATAAACAAACAATCATATTATAATTTTCCTTTTCAAAGTTGCCAAAATAATAATTTTTAAGCAAAATGTACATTAAGAATACTGTCTGGGTGAGGATGTTTAAGGAGGTATTTATATAAACAACAACACACAAGTGCATATTTGGCTTGTGTAAAATAGCAATTCCTAATCAAAAATTGTTATTACTAAGAACAAACTAACAAAACATCCTTTTAGCACCGGAAGACAAACACTAATTCAATTCAATCAGGAAGTGTGGTAAATAGTAGCGGTCACAACATTAAAAACTAAGTTAACAAGAATTTATTTCATTTCCACAGTGATGAAAAAAAAAAATTAAATATTTTATTTATTTTATAAAATGCCGGCCATTAATTGAACTAGATTTAATAATTATAAAAAATTATGCTATTTGTTATCCCGATTAAATTAATAAATCACCAATATTGATTATTGAGAGTGAAAGCACGTCTCGATGGCCATTTGACTACCGCTCACTTAGCTCTTCAGGAAACTTCTCACAAATATTTAGTTTGCCATTTTTTAGATCACATGCAATCTTAAAAATATGTACTTCTATAAAAGTCTAAAAATTTGCTGTTTTTTTAAGCTTTGTACGATTTCTTAACTGTAGGACACGAGTTCTACGAGGGCTGCTCTATATATTTCTGGCCTAATAGTGAAAATGCAAATATTTATAATCAAAAATGGTTTTATTGTTTTTCAAAGTATTCTCCAGCATGATTTACACAGCTTCTTCTGACGACGAAAATCGTTGACCACGCATTTTTTTCTTGATGTGCGGAAACAAGAAGAAGTCATTAGGTGCCAAGTCAGGGCTGTACGGCGGATGACCCATTAATTCGACGTTTTGGCCAGTCAAAAACGCTCTGGTTTGAGCCGATGTGTGAGAGCTCGCATTGTCATGGTGAACAATGATTCGTCTTCTCTTGTTGGTTTTTCGAATTTCTCCGAGAAATTGTAGTGTACCACTCAGAATTGACCGTCTTACGTTGCCCAAGCAGAACAGTCGCCACATGACCAGTTTTACCGAAGAAACAGGCGAGCATTTGCTTCGAAGTGCTTCTTCCACGAACAACTTTCGTTGGATTTTGCTCGTCTTTGAAGACCCACACGGTCGATTGTTGTTTCGTTTCGGGATCATACGCATAGATCCATGATTCGTCACCTGTGACGATCTTATAAACGTCTTTTAAAGCACCGCAATCGTATTTTTGCAACATTTCTTTACACCAATCGACACGAGCCTTTTTTTGAGCGACTTTCAAATTGTGCGGGATCCAACGAGAACAAACCTTTTTTACGGCCAGGTGTTCATGCAGTATCGAATGTATGCTGGTGGAAGAAATGTCTAAGGATGTTTCTATCTCTCGGTATGTCGCATGTCGATCTTGCATTATGAGTTCACGCACGGCATCAATGTTCTCTGGCACAACAGCCGTTTTTGGACGACCTTCACGGAATTCGTCTTTGAGCGAGCTTCGGCCACGATTTAATTCATTATACCAATTTTTCACAGTGCTATAGGATGGTGCTTAATCGCCATACAAAGATTTAAGTTCATCAATGCACTCTTGTCGTGATAATCCACGTCGAAAGTTGTGAAAATGTTCACGAGTTAATTCCATTTTTTTCTATATTAATTTTTTCAAGTATTTGTAAACAACACAAATAATGGTCGTACGTCAAAACGTTTTGAGTACGATTATGCTTAAAAATGAGAAAGTTTCCAATGGAAATGTCAGATTGCACTTGGCAGCACTCAGTGTTGCCAGGCCAGAAATATATATAGCAGCCCTCGTAAACGATTTCCCTACATTTTTAAGACTGTTTCGAAATTGATAAAGTTTTCTGACTTTTAATTCAAAAAATTTCCGTTAGTTAATGTTGAGACTGTTAAATATCTGGGTATGGTATTATTAGCTTAATTATTGCTTAATTAACTCTTCAGAAAACTTTTCACAAAGTTTTGGAAAAACTAAAGATTTTCGTCCAAGCAAATTGACTCAGTTTTAACACTAAAACCAACAAGTAAGAGCTTTGTCTTCAGCTATTGCAAATCTTATATACCCTTCTCCATGTATTTTAATCTTGTTAAAGGGGGGTTTAGACGGTATGACTTTACGTACGTAAAATCCAAAAGAAAATAATATAAAATTCAATCCGTATTTTTAAGCTGAGAATAAAAATCTTACGACAGATTTGTTAGCGTTTACACAATTGGTATACACAGGTTTTTGGGCGGTTTGCAGAAAAATGCATCCCTGATCTAATGATTCGAAATTGTCTTTTGAAAATTTTCAAAAAACATAGAGAGCCATACGACTGTCAAATTTTCATCCGTAATTGCTCTCAATTTGTGCAGATTCATTACATATTTGGTTTAGACGATCCTACTGGTACTATTCTGCCCAAAAATTTGACATGTCATAAGACTTCTATGACCATGTAAACCGCCCTTAATAAGTGAAGTAACTCCAATAAAAAAAGCAATTATTGAGATGACAGAAATTTAAAATTAAAAAAAGAACAAGTTACATAAAAATGTCGTCGAATCTTAATGGGCTACATTTGTTTTTTTTTTTTTTTAATTTTAGTGTTTTCTGAAAAACCTCTTTAAAAGATTTTAAATGATATGACGCACAACCGTACTTTTCTATGAAAAGTTCAGAGGCCCATAACGCGGAAAATATGGACGAGCGCTGATTTTTTCACTTGATGTTTTTTTCTTCTTATTTTTTAATTCTCTATCGCCCCACATATATTTTATATGGAAAAATTAAGGGCTGGCGCGGTGTTTTGCCCACGCCTCGAAGGACATGGACCGATCTAGCTGATTTTTAAAAGCAAAATTTTGGAAACTATATCTGATCGTTTCGCGTATTTAAATTTTTCTAGATCAACTTGTGCCTTGGCAACGTTGATTTTAACACTAACATGGACGGACATGGCTCAATTGACTTCGCTATGCATAAGGACTCAATAAATATACTTTACGGGGTCGGAAATTGATCTTGTATACCCTTTTTTCACTTTTTGTGGTGATGGGTATAAAAAGCGTTGTCGATGGACTTTGGATGTGTATAATTTTTTTTTTAAAACGAGGAGTTCTGAGGTCCCCACAAAACACCAATCGTTTAACCCAGGATGTAGTGATTCTGACTATTTACTCTTAAACATAGTTTTTTGCTGTTATTAAGTCAAGCGAAGTGAAGACGTTCGTCTGTTAATTTTTTTAAAGTTTGTTGCCTCAATGATTAAAAATTCAAGTCATTTAAACGATCTGAGGACAGCTTATCAGTTTTTTATTACATTAAACGTTGCTAATGCTCTGAAGGCCTGAATTGAATTTTGTCTTATTTAAACTTTAATATTTGATATTTTTATTTATTCCAAAAGATTATAAAAGCCAAGATCTGAATAATTAAACAAAAAACTAGCGGTGGGTAAAAGTGTATTTATTGAAGCAAATATTTTGGACATCACTGTAATGAGAAAATAATTAGAAGCGTTTTGCTTTCATTGACAATTACTATTTAGATATTTTAAATAGCTTTTTTTGTTTTTATACAGTTTTGAGCACGAAAACGTTTATTTGTTTTTTCCTTGAGCAGTGGAAACGGATAAAGCAGTTGCATGCAACTAATTATTTTTTAAAATTTTAATGGAAGCTGCGAGCTAAATTCGTTTATATTTAAATACATCTTTAGCTTTATATATTTAAATTAAACAACAAATGGTACTATTTTACATTTTTGGCACTTCCAGGAAATAGTAGTTACGCTTTTTTGATCAAATATTTGACTAATCTGACCGCACCTTTAGTCTTGCTGGTATTTAAATAAAAAATTTGTTTAACAAGTTTCTTAAAGAAAATTTAATTTGTTTTTGTATACAAACTAGAAACTTTGATTGAGTTTAGTTAAAAGTACTTGCATGTCTCATGGTTGCTTGGGTAAATATTCGCTTAATTTGGTATTTCCTATTTCAAAAGAAAAACAACAAACAAAAAAAGAAATAAATTTTATTATTAAAGTATAAACATGACATTGGCCCACAAAACCAAAAAAAAAAAAAAAAAAAAAAAAAAATAAATAAAAAAAAAATAAACAAACTTTTTTTAATCACTTTTAATTCCCTAAATAATATTTGCTAACTGTACTTTCTCTGTAGTTAGAAAAAGAACATGATAAATAAAAATATTTTTTAGGCGTATTGTCAGAAAAACAAAATGCGTGCTTTTTATAACCCTGTTACGCAATAGTCATTTGTAAACGATTGTTTTAATGACAATTTTCTTGCATTAAATGATATAATTTTAAAGGAAATGTTAGTGGTTTTTATACTTAAAGCGGCTTGCCGATTTGACAAGTTACGTTGACAAAATTTGATTTCCCTACGCTATTAAACTAATAATTTTAATAAGACAGCAATATATTTAAAACGAAAAAAAAACTAAATATTAAATTTAAAACCAAAACAAAATTTTATTTGACATATCTATTGTAATGTAAAATTTAATTTTGTACATGCAAGAAAATAACAACAAACGTTTTAATGTACATACATCAGCTATGCCAAATTTTATATACCCCTCACCATCTATATAAAAGCCATCCGCTCTTAATGGGTTAAGCATTTTTAAAAAATTTTAGTATTCAAAAGCTTAAAAATGATACCCATATTGATTTTTTTTTAAATTTTGAAAATTTCAGAGGCCCGAACTCGGAAAATATGGGCGAGCGCCAATTTTTTTACTTGCTGTTGTTTTTCTTATTTTTAAATTCTCCACCGCCCCATATATTTCTTGGAGTTACTTTTTTTGATTGGAGTTACTTCATTGCTCCATATGATGTGAAAAACTTAGAGGTAGGCGTGGAGTTTAGCCCGCTGCGCTGAAAGACATGGAACGATTTTGCTGAGTTTTAATAGCACCTTTTTCGACACAATGACCAATCGATAGGTGTATTTAAACTTTTTCTAGCAAATGTAGTACCTCAGCAAACTTAATTTCAACACTAAGTGAAAAAATTGGCGCACGCCCGTATTTTCCGAGTTACGGGTCTTTGAAATTTTATAAGTATTAAAAAAATCAATATGGGTATCATTTTAAGGCTCTTGTAGAGGCCTTTAAGAAAATATTAAAATTTTTTAAAAATGCTTAACCCATTAGGAGCCGATGTCTTTTTTATGTAAAATTATATATATGCAGTACCAATTTTTTTATTTTTTAATTCTCTGTTACCCCAATATTTTTTTTTTAAGAGAAGTAGCACTTCAGGCAATAATGCCTATTTAGTTATTTTCGTAATCGTGCTACATTCTTTAGGAAAGGAATAGATGAGAGATAGGACAGATGGTGAAAAGAGAAAGACAGATATATCCATTTTATTAGTTATTTTACTTCGCCGGCGAATATGCTATTAAGAAATACCGACGAAGGAGGCTGCATGTTTAATGTTAATTCTGAATATGTATTTATACCATTAAACAGAAAGAAACATTTTTTATTTTTGGTTGCCGCAGGGGTTAAACCCTGGTTAACAAGGTTTGAAGCCAACGTGCTTACCACTTCGACTACAGCAGCCTTTTTCTTGGAGTTACTTCACTAGACTATATTTACATAGATAGTGAAGGGTATATAAAATTCGGCATAGCCGAATATAGCTTTCTTACTTGTTTTTCATCAGCTTTAGAGTATTTAGACAGAAAACCGAAAATTTTAAAAATATCCTACATTTTGTTAAAAAATAGAAAATCTGTACCTTTTTCTCTACGCTTTAAAATTTTGATAAAAATTTCTGAAAAAATTGAAAATTCCCTAAATCTAATATAACTGGTTACATATATAATTAAAATTAGAATTTTTACAAATTTACCATTGAAAATTGTTTACAAATATTGTTGCCACCCCCTGATTAAAAAACAAACATTAGTTTATTATTAAATTGGCTTTCAATTGAACAACATTTAAAATCAAAGAAGAAATTAAAATTGTAACATGTGTGTTCATGTACGGCACTTTTCTAAAATACTCACTATCATACAAACTGGTGTAGTGCATTTTCATTAAACAAAAAATAGGCGTGCCCCAAAAAAACATGAAATGCGTTAGTCTCTACTTGCCTAATTAACTTTCTACTTAGACCTTTTTTATTATTCAATCGTTGACAAAAAAATAGGGAATATTGGCTTTAACTATTTTGATTTTGAAGTTTAAAAAATATTTTAAGTAACATTTATTGAATCAAATGTAGTACTAAATTTGAGTGCAAGGAATACACTGTAGACAATAATTTAACTTTGTACAAACTCGACTACTTTAGCTATTTTTCTTTGTAGGCACAGATTTTTGAAATATTTTGTTGTTTTCCACAAGCCCCAGATTATTGTTTTTAAATCGAATTTTAAATTAAGTTTTAATTTATTTTTATAATTTAGTTTCGATCAATTTAAAATATGTTCTTGTTGTCCTTTTTAAATTCTTTGTGTAAACTCTTAACCACCTTAATAATGAATTAATTTAATAACACATACTTTTTTAAACCCAATTGTAAAACAATTTATATGAAAAAGAAAAAAAAATCGACTTCAAGCATGAAGATTAAATGTTGCTACTTTATTTGTAGAAAAATTTCATTTAAAATATTTATCGCTTTTTTCTTTTTTTTCAAATTGAAAATTAGTTTTTTGTCGCCTAAATTTAATACGCAAAGCAAAAGTGTAGTTTTTATTGAGAAAAAAAAGAGAATACAAAAACAGTTCCAGCCTTAGAAATATGTCCTCTTAAGCTATTAAATAAATAAACGTTTATAGCATTGCCATTGGCGTGAAAAAAAACACATAAAATTACATTCAACCAAGTTAAAATAATTTATAATAATTTTTCTAAATCACACATCAGTTGAAAATAATTGTTTTCTACAAAAAAAAAAAAAAAAAAAAAAAAAAAACACACAAATTAAGTAAACTAAAGCGTGAATTAAAATTAGTTGT
Organism: Cistogaster globosa; assembly: GCA_937654795.1. Lineage (NCBI taxonomy): Eukaryota > Metazoa > Arthropoda > Insecta > Diptera > Tachinidae > Cistogaster > Cistogaster globosa. The sequence goes on from OW569406.1 coordinate 62,724,351, forward strand.
TTGGTTTTAAGTTTTTTTTTTTTGTTTATTAATGAAGCTAAAGCTCAATTTGAAAAATGTACAATCAAAGTAAACATTCACATAATAATAAAATCTTCTAAACAAGCTGTTCTAAAAAATGTGAGTGATCAATTATTCTTACGACATAAAAAAATTGGGAAACCCATCTCTCAATATCATGATATCCATCAGGTCGAAATTTAGGGTTCCTATTTAATTATTAAATATTTAATTTAAGTGCAAACAAATAATAAATAATTTATTGTGCGATGCGTATTCGATTAATTAAAATCGCAAGACAACGATTTAAAATTAATGCGCATTAATTTAAAAGGCCTTTCAAATGCGGATGAAAGCATAAAGCCATATATGTGAAATTTACTTATATATGGGCACACCCTTTAAATCCTAGGCATAGTTTTTTGTCGACTTCCGTTAAAATACTAAAAAAACACCATAAAAATTGCATGTGTTGTGTGGGTATACCCTTTAGCTTTTAAATTTAAGATTTTTTTTACAATGGTACCGATTTGTAGGTATAATCTCTTTAATTAAGAATTTTTTTTTCAATCGATCGAGATTTTTGATCTAAGGTTTTTTGAAGTAATACATATTATCAAGATCTTTTTGAAGTCGGTTTAAAATAACTTGTGGGAAAAATTGTCGGTTAGGAATGAGTTGCAAGACGATTATTTCATTAAAACAATTTTCAAAATTAGTTTTGCTTAAGTTTTTACGATCTTGGTAATTTTAGTAAATTTTATATTCGTTGAAATCTTTCCTTTAATAAATGCAATAACTTCGACCCTAAAAGTCTTAATCAGTTTTGGATGTTAAACTGGTATTCTACAAACGGTATCAGCTTCTATAATTTCTCATATAAGACTCATTATTTATCTCTTTTAATTTAAAGCAAAATACATTTTATTCTTTGCAATTTTTCCTGTCTCAAGTAAGTTTTTACAATTAACAATTAAGACAACAATTACCCAACTTAAAAAAAAAATACACTGAAGTGTCCCAGTGCCTGATTGTTTTAGCAACTCTGAACTACAGAACAAATAACAAAGCACGAGAAAAAAATTTTAAGAGACCCAGTTTTATTTACACGTTTCATAAGGAGCTTTTTCTGGCTACGCTTTATTTATATAGCTTTGGTAGAAAGTGCACTGTGATCATAAAGATCACATTATAGTTGTGGTACTCAAAATAATTAATTTAGACTTTGACCAAATTATTATCTTATTTTAGTTTAAGTATCAAACATTCATTGGATTATTCCCTTCATGGTTACTAAAATAATCATTATCAAATTTGCAACAGTTACTCAAATCAATCTACTTAGTGCAGGAGTCCTCGAAGACAAAAATCAAAGGCTGCAGCTACATGAAAATGACGCTTAAATTGTTTTTAATCCAAAACCACTTAACGATACTGACAGCATGAGATTTTACTAAAACAATTTTGAAATTTCATTATCGTATTGTCAACTGTTTAACATGAAATTAAATCATGCCTTGAATCGGCTGGTTGTTTCATTTATGCCATAAAAATCATTTCCTTTTTACTTAAATTTTTAAAATGCAAATTGCAAATGACAGGTACAAAAGAATGCAATAAAACCATTAACGGCCGGCAACGTCAACTTCGTGCACTTTGTAAAGTTTATAAATAGAAAAAATGAAAACGAGAATACTCGTAAAATAATAATTATAGTTTATTGTAAATGTCAATAACAACTTTATAAACTATAACATTATTAATGCATGGGTGTGCTCAGGTGGTGTACATATACATACATAAATATAACTCATAAAAGTATTAAAAAAAATAAAAAAACTAGGAGAAAAAAAAAAAAAGAAATAATTCACTGAGAAGTCGTCAAGATAAACACTTTTATTTTTTTTAACAAGAGTTTAATTAACATTTTAAAAATAAATGTGGGATTTTACACGTAAAAAATTAATAGTTTAGTTTTGAATTAGCCGCGTTTTTGAGATTTTATGCTTTTTAGAACAGATTTAAATAAAAGTTATAATTTCTTACAGCCGCTGAAATTGTACAGCAGTTTCGATCTTACGTCTAAATTCGACTAGAAAAGAATGAGGAAGCCCACTGGTGTATTCCTCTTTTCAACAACAATTTAATCGATTTTTACAATACCATTGGGTCAATTTCATAGGGTAAAAACTAACTGTTTTGAATTTAATCAGTTAATCATGATTTATTGAATAAAATAGTTTGGAAGTTGTGACGTAATTATAAAATGTCTTTAAAGTTGAAACTGTCCACGTACCATGTATGTAAATCTTGTTTAGAGAAGTAGCTCCCATCGAAAAAAACAAATATTGCGCTGACAGACAGTTAAAAAAAAAAAAAAAAAAACAAAAGAAGTACGTTATATTATTCTACAAAAAAATGTTATCGGCTCTAAATGGGTTAAGTATTAAAAAAAAATTAGTATTTCCTGAACGACCTCTTTAAAAGATTTTAAATGAGACCCATATTGATATTTAAAAAATTTAAAACAATTGGAGATGCTCGTAACTCGGAAAATATGGGCGAGCGCCAATTTTTTCACGTGATGCTTTTTTATTTATTAATTCTATATCGGCCCATAATTTGATTTCTTGATTGAAGTTACTTCATTGTTCCAAATTATATTGAAAAATTAAAGGTAGGCGTGGTGTTTTGCCCGCTGCGTCGACGGACATGGACTGATCTAGCTGATTTTCAATAGCACCTCTTGCGTTACTATATCTGATCGATTGACTTATTTAAACTTTCTCTAAGTCATCTAGTGCCTCGGCAAAGTTGATTTCTACACCAACGCGGACGCATGGACTCAAAATAAATATACTTAATGGGGTCGAATATGGATATTGTAGAAAAGACAAACTTGTTTATATTCTTTTTCCACTTTTTGTGGTGAGGGGTATAAAAAGCCTTTAACCCCTTGAAACCTGAATTACATGAATTAAAGAGCTAAATATTTTTTTTTTAATTTTTTTATCTGAGAACACCACTGAATATTTCTTTCAGTGTAAATGTTGTTAAAAATAGAACTTTAATTTGGCATAAACACTTAAACATAAAACACTGGTAAATCAATTAGGAATGAATAAAATTGTCAAAACTTACCTGTTGTTATCGACACTGTCCACGTCAGCCAATCGTGATGTGTAAAATTTGTATAATACAACCAAAAATTATATTTGGTACCGGGTAAAGCACGCGAAAATTGTATTTCATCCCCAATTTCATTTGAGGCAATGGTTGTATTTGGTTCTGGATAACCATATGGCGGACTATAGTCTAGACGATAATAGGCATCGTCCATCCCTTGATTATTGGGTATGCTTATGGCTAAATCGGCACAGTTAACATGCTGTAAAGAAAATAGAACAATTATATGTAATTATTATTGAGTTGGTTTATTTTCAATTTAATTTCAAAAGCATTTAATATCGTGTTTATTTCAAATGATAATTTTTCAAACAAAAAGGGAAAAAAGTAGCAAAACATTATTGCCACTTCTAAGCAAAAGGGAAATTGTTTTAGAAATCAAAACTTTTTTCTAAAACAAACTATTTAAAATAGTTTCAAGGCTTAAAATCAAAATAATTTATTAATTAAATAAATTTCTAAATTTATGGATCTTAGAAGTTATTCAAGACTAGTGATGTAACGATAGGCCATTTCGCTGATCCGATACCGATACTCAAAAATAAATATCGCCGATACCGATTGCGATACCGATACTCATATTGAAATTGAACTCAAGTAAAAAATAACAAAACTCAAGTAGAGTAATTTTTCTATTTTACAAAATAACAGTGTTTATTAATAAGCCATTCAAATCATCAAAATTTTCAATTATTTTCAGTTTCTAAAATTCAAATTTTTAGACTACAAAACGTCTGCAATATTTTTTATTCCTGCTATCGAAGAGTAGGAACACGCTTTAAGTGCCATAATATACACTTTAAGCTTTACGAAGTAGTCCTGTAACAAATACATGAATTTCGCTTTTTATAACCTTCACAACAAAAAGTGGAAAAGGGTATGACTAATCTGTCATTCCATTTCCGGTCCCATAAAGTATATACATTCTGACTTCTTATGCATAGCGAAATCAATTGAGCGATGTCCGTCTGTCCATCCATGTAAGTGTTAAAATCAAGTTTGCCGAGGCACTATATCAGCTAGAAAGAAGTTAAGTACGCTAATCGATCAGACATAGTGTTGAAAGAGGTGCTATTGGAAATCGGCAAGATCGGTCCATGTCCTTCGACGCAGCGGGCAAAACACAACGCCTACCTCTAATTTTTCTTTATCATTCAAAGCAATGACGTATTTCGAATCAAAAAATCAAATATATGGGGCGATAGAAATAAGAAAAACTCATCAAGTGAAAAAATTAGCGTTCGCCCATATTTCCCGAGTTTCGGATCTCTAAACTTTATACTAAATTTTTTAAAATAACAATATGGGTATAATTTTAAAGCTTTTGAAGAGATCCTTTAGGAAATAAAAAAAATTTTAGAAATGCTTAACCCATTCCATCCATTCAATTCAGATTAAATTAGACACCATCAGAATGCAATGCAACATTTTCTGTATCGCTGCGTCCGTCAGCGATCAATTTACTTTAAGTTCTTTAAATTGTAAAAATGATCCATATAAGCATCTAATTTTGAAACTAACAATACGAGAAATAAATTCGAAGTACACACATCCCAAAGCTTATCTTCGTTGTACACTTCATAATGCATTACAGATATTTGTTCTTGCTTTCTGCCAACAGTCAGTTTAGTTACGAATGCTACTTTATTCTTAAAATTATTATTTTTCTTTTTCTAGCGCCGCATTGAAAAGCTTTTTATTCTATATGGCGGATGTGGAACATGGAGAATTATTATTGTGGGGAAAGCATATCAATATGGCCATTTCGCTACTGCCACTGATGAGCTATACGAGCAGGATATGCTTTCCCCACAGTAATACATTATAATAATTATTTCATGAGAATATCATGAAATATTTATGTATATTTGAAGGAATCAAGCACAATTGAAGTAAATTAAAATAATAAAGATTCCAAATAATAAATCTTCTTGTTAAATTTTGTAAATTGTTTATTCTTCATAACGGATAAATAGATAATTAAAGGACTTTATAAAAAAATAAAAATCTCTAAATTCATTTCAATTTACCTTTCGGATCACAATATTTTTGTAAAAAAAACCGAATTCAAAATGACAAGCTTAAAATTCTATTTCTTTGGGTCGGTAATTATACATTAATTATATTATATTTGAGAAAGATATCGTAGGGATTTTTTATATGAGTAGATTAAGTAGTAGATTAAGTAAAAAAATTTTGTATTTATGTGGACACCCTTTATTTTTTACACTTTTTATTTTTGACAAAGTAAAATAAAATTTGTTTAATTTCTAAGCGTTAGTCTATAACTATTCAAAAGATTGGCCATATACATCAAATGACAACCATTGGGACACCCTTTAATTTCTAGTTTTAAATATTTAAACTTGTTATAATACTTGATATAGTAAAGGACATTCTGTCTGTAACGGTTTCAAAGATGGGTCTATAGATCAAATTACATCAGTTATAGGGACACCCTTTAATTTTTTATATAAAGTTTTCTACTTGTTATAGCAGACTTAGCACTAAAGGTTCTGTGCAAATTTCAATCAACTGTTTATAACTGTTCAACAGCGTGGTCATTTACATCAAATAACAAAAACTACTGTAACACCCTATAATTTTAAATTTTTAATATTTATACTTCTTAATATACCAGATAAAATAATGGAAATTCTATTTAATTTTTAAGTGTTTGTATTTAACAATTCAAACTATAAGGCCATACAGGTCAATTTACTTCAATTATAGGAACACCCTTTAATTTCTAAGTTCAAATTTTATACTTGTTATAGATTCTTTGTAAATTTCACTTGTCTGTCTATAACGGTTTGACCACATACAAAAACTTATATTTACTATTGGGACACCCTTTAATCTATAATTTGGAATGTTTAAAATTTTTATTAGGGTCATAGTAATCGACATCCTGTCCAATTTTGAAGCGTTTGTCTACGACGGTTCAAAAGATAGGAGCATATAAATTATTTACATCACCTATGGGGACACCCTTTAATTTAAAAATTTTTTTTGTATTACTTATTTTATTGGAAGCTAAAGTAATGTGCATTTTGTTAAAGTTTTAAAGAAGTGCCCTTTGCGGTTTAAAATACAATTAAAAACAGTATGTTATGGGGACACCCTTTAATTTTTAAGATAATGAAATATTTTTAAAACGGTACCATTCTGTAAGCATAATATATCAAATTACGAAAAAATTTTAAAATCGGTTCAGAAATGTTCCGTTCTGCAGGCGCAAACATAAAAAAGCAACATTCAGTCTCTTTTTTTTTTTTTCGAAGTCGGTTAAAAAGATTAATGGCGCTTTATAAAAGAAGTGCAGCTGTCTTTTAATAAAATGTGTCTTCCTTTTCTCTAGCATTATTTATATTCGTAACTCTTCTAAATCAGTTCATTTATACGAAAAATACAAGAAGAGAAATCCTTACTGCTCCTAAAAGCTTTACACGTATTCGATCAGAAGCTAAAGGAAGTTATTTATCATTTCTTTGCAATTGGTCCACTGTTCATTGTGTACAAGTATACTTTTGAATGTATTGTCAACTAGTAAAATACATAAATTTAATTTTAAGTCTTAAATCTTTAACACTATCATGCAAATGTTTTCCGATACAAAATAAAATCTGGTAAAAAGTAGACAAACTGAAAAAGAACACAAAATACAATCGCTAACCATTTTATCTGCATACAGCTGCAAAAAGAACATTACTAAATATTGGATATTCCAGCCTTTAAATATGCAAATAAAACTTTGAAGCATTTTATTAACAAATAAAAAACGACCAAAATAGACGGAAAACCACCAGACAGAATACAAAGAGAAATTGCAAAGCAGTCATAATCAACAAACTGCTACACTGGAGAAGACATACCATAATAAAAGGATGTATGTATGTATGTATGTATCAGCATTTAAGCAAACAATGGACTAAAACCTTGAATGGTCTGTTTTGGCTGTTAAACAGGCTACATCGCTGGTTATTTGAAATAGTGGTTGATTACCTCATGCTTTTTATTTGCAAGTAAAATTTTCACACATTGAGAAACAACGTTCAACAATTCCCTTATAAGAGAACCTAATGTTTGCATGTATGTATGTGTAAATATAAATGCTGACACACACCTAAGGAAAAACTATTTTCCCTTGTGGTTCCAACACAAGCTATACATGTCTGTGTTTATAAAATGCTTAAAGTAAAAACAGAAATTATTGTTACATTTGGACTTTAGCAAAAGTTTAACATTTTAAATCTCTACTAAGAAAAATTTGTACTAGCTTAATTGTTAGCACTGGAGCGTTAGTATCTAGAGCAAACTGGTTTTATCTTAACAACACACGGAATATTCTAATTCGACTCCGTGCTATTAATTCATATTGGAGATTTTTATCGAAAATCTATTATTTTACTGTTGTCATACCTTTCGGTGAAGAACGTCGTCACTGGCTGTTTATGTGGTACGATTGGCGAGCGCTTTCGTTGTCATACCTTTCACCGAAAGTATTATATTTACTGGCGGAATAAATCTAATTAACTTAATGTATTATTTTATTTGATATATTTGGAAAATTACACTTTTTTATATCAAAAAATATGTAAAAAAAATTAATTCAAAATTTATAAAAGCATCAAATAAAAAAAAAAATAAAAAAAAAGAAATAGAAAATAAAATAGGGGTTGTACAGTGGGGCAGAATCTAAATATTTTGAAAATAACTCAGCCCTTTGTAAAAGACTAGCGCGATTTATTGATAATTTGGCGTGAGCATAGCAGCACTTTCCAGGGTTGGCGCTATGTGGTATTAAATGTCGTTACTTCGCACCTGAAAATTTTTCTAATAATTGAAATTTCTTTAATTATTAACCGATTTAAAACTTATTCTTGATTTTAAAAGTCCGGTTAATACCTACACAATGGTGTTTTAATCTGTTTAACTATGATTTAAAATATGATCGATCTTTAACATTTGCAAATTAAAATTTTTAGATTTTTTCGTTATCCTGGTCCAATTTTTTCAATATATTGGGTACAATTTAAAGCAAATTTTTTATCGCAGTCACAGATTAAAATTTAAAATATTTAAGAAAAATTTTTTTATTTGAAAGCTATACAAAAAGTATTGCATGTTTGTGTATTTTAGCCTAAAAACGGCTATAAATATAATTTAAAACCAGATTGAACAGGCGCTGATGGTATTGTCAAGCTCGAAATATCATTAGATATTTTCTTCAAAATTATAATAAAAGCTTCTTAATTTAGCTGGTAATAGCTGTTTTTTTTTGCTATATTCGTTATTATGTTGCCATATTTTGAATAAACATTAGTGGATTTGTATTTTCTACGGTTTACCAAAACCGAAAGGAATCTATAGAAGCAAAAACCATTTCGATCGGAACGGTTACTTCGGAGTCATTTCAATTCCGAACGGAATTTGTTACATACCTGTATATGTGATTCTATCAACACATCAATGCCTCGTTTTAAGTCAATTTTTCGAGACATTGATAACCCTCCTATTGTTATCAAACTTAATTCTTCTTATGCAGAGAACTGCTTTCTTAAAACAGTATACGCTTTCCGTTGTAAAAATCGAACGCCACTTCGTCTACGCCATGCAGGCTTCGATAGTGATGTGCAGTTCTTTATAAGTGAAAGTCTGACGTCTCAAAACTATGGAATTTTCAAAACTGCACAAAAGTTGAAAAAAGAATACCGCATCGTAATTCAGCCTTTACTCAGCGTGGCATTCTTTTTGCTAAAGCCACCAAATCAGATAAACCAGTAAAATTGAGAGTCTTTAGCATCTGAAGCAGTTTTTTCAACAATCAGTTTAAGCATTTTGATAAAATATCAATTTTAATTCATTTCCTCATGGTGCCTAATAACTTTTTTGCCTTATCTATGTTATATGTTCTTTCATTAAATGTATCCCTTACTTATTCATTAATTATTATTCAATATTGCCCCTTTTTTGCGTTGCGTTGCTGTTAAGTTGATGCCTTGTATTATTTACATGGCTAGTCGTTTAATTATTGGTGGTTATTTTAAAGATACAACTATGAACATGGTAAAGATATTTTGAAAGCAAGCAGAAGAATTAAAGGTCGTTCATATAAATGTTCAAAGTATCAATAACAAGATAGATGAGTTTAAATTAATATTAAAAGATTCAATTGAAAATGTCATATGTGTTTCTTAAACTGGGTTGTCTAAAGATATTTCTGACCATTTTATACGCTTACCTGGATACATAACCTTTAGAGTGGTTCGAATCGGAAAGGCTGGTGAAGTTTCCATTTTCGTAAAAAATAACATATCCTGTAAACTATGCCATAAATTATCCAATGGAGATAAAGTTGAATTCTTATTTATTAAAAATTTGTCATCTGGAAGAAAATTGCTAGTCGGTTGTGTTTATCGACCTAATAGACGTATATCTTTTATTGACTTTTTACTTGTGTTGGAGATGACTACCGTTGCTTATGATGACATCATAATAGCTGGAGACTAACTCAAACATTTTTAATGAATCGTATTATACTGATGACGAGTATATTGGTGAATTATATAATAGAAGTCACTGCACGGTCCATAATATTCAAGTAAACGAAATTGAAACAAAGCAATATTAGAGAAGAGAAGAATATTTTCTGACTTAGATAAGTGGTGGATTGATCACCTTAAGAGGGACCCACGAAAAAGTGCATCGTAGCACCACCTCAAAAAAGGCGCTTACCCGAAAAATTAGAAATTTGCTTAGCAAGCACAATTTTTATGGTAGAGTAAGTACCCCGTAGAAAGCCACGAGTACATGTATCAGATTTTTTCTCTTTGGAAAACAGTTCGCTGATAAGTCAAAATTTAATCTTTTTCGCTCTGAAGGCTGATTATATGTTTGAAGAAAACCAAATCAAGAGCTCCTACAACGTGAAGCATGGAGGCGGATCAAAAATGGTATGGGATTGTATGTCGGTTGCTGGGCCGGGAAATTTGTGTGTTAATAAAAATATGGATTAGATGATGTATTTGAAAATTCTAACAAATAATTTAAAAGAATTTGCTAAAAATTAGAAATTTCGAACAATTTTTAATACAAAGATATAAATCATAAACACAAAGCGAAAGTGGCTTATCACCCCCACGTGTTGGAAATGCTCACCCAGTCCCCTGAATCAAACCCTTTTCTAACCAAACATAGTTGATTATGGCTATAAAAGCAGTAACGGATTACCTATAAAGTATTAAACCTAAAAGAGACAAAGAAAAAATAAAACTTTTCTGCAGTAAAGCACCTATAAGTTTAGAATCTCCCACTTTCATTTTGACACTGAAATATATCTTAGTCATTTATTATAAAATAACAAACACAATATTTTATAATAAATGACTAGTAATTTTTGTATTTTTGTTAACGTTTCAAAATCCTTATAAATAACGCTTAAACCCAAATGTATTAAAAAATTAAAATTTTTTTTATAAATGTAGTTCGCAACAACCTGCGTCAGTATTCTTTGTATCTATCTGCAAGGTAGTTATAAATTCTAAATTCGTCTATTTAAACAACTATTTAGAAGAAACAAGAAATGAAAAATAATTTTTTTTCATATTCACAATTAATACGTCTGGTTTTTCACTCTACTTTAAGATTCAAATTTGCATGAAAAGCTTTCCCGTACTTCTTCTTCCTGCATGAAAAAGACCAACCTTGTTTTCGATCAAGTTTTTTTAAATTTGTGAAATAACTGTAAAACACAAACAAAATAAAATATAAAAACAAATGAAAAAGCTAGACCCATAAAAATTATTTGAAAACGAGTACAATAGTTACGCTTATATAAACCAGAATTTCTAATGGAAAATGCAGACGTGTTAAAATTTATTTTGCAGATTTTGTGGACAGTTTAAGTGATTCTAGTCATTATGATGATAACATTCTTGACTTTATTGAACAAAAGGCCGATAAAATATCCATTTACAACCCTAAGAAAAATACACATTCAGAGTTCTCTGCATAGCGAAGTCGATTGAACAATGCCCGTCTGTCCTTTCGTATTGCGGTTGAAATCAACTATGCTAAGACACTAGATGAGCTAGAAATACGCCAATCGATAATAGTTTCGAAAGATTTGCTATTAAAAATCAGCAGGATCGGTCCATATACTTCGAGGCAGCAGGCAAAATACCACGGCTGCCTCTAGTTTTTCCATATCATTTCGAACGATGAATTAACTCCAATAAAAAAAAAATACAAATATATGGGACGGTAGAGAGTTAAAAAATAAGAACAAACATCAAGTGAAAAACTGGCGCTCACCCATATTTTTCAAGTTATCGTTGTGTGTAGGCGAGTAAATGAATCATTTTTGATTTTAATTCGTTGAGAATTTTTCCTACCAACGAATTCCGCATGTCAGAGAAAAAACAAATAAAATAGTTGCGGCGACGGATGCGGATTTTATTGTCATTTTTTATTTTTCATTTACTAATTTTTTTATTCTTTTTTATTGAAATATTTTTAAAAAATTTAAATGTAAATAAGCAATAAATTAAAAAATTTCAAAATTATTGTTGATTTTCAATGACTTTTTACATTTTCTTTCTCTTCTTTTTTCGTAGTCATTCACAAAAAATATTATCAAATAGTATTTTTTATTAGAAAAACATTAAAACTGTGGCAGCATGCTGAAAGAGAAAAAATTTAAAATTGGGAGTTTAAGAGAAAACGCACTCAAATTAAAATAGATTCTAATTTCATGCGGATTCGTTCAACGTTTTTTATTGTCAAAACACCATATAAAAAAAAACAACCGCATCCGCATCTGAACTCTCAGTTCAGTCAGAACTGAAAGAGCAACGCACGAGATTTTAGAAGAAGATGGTCAGTCTTCATTTTTATAATCAGATTTAAACAAGCTTTTTCCTGTTCCTTTTGGAACATAATATGTAGGATCCATCGACTCATCATTTGAGAAATCACTTGGTGAAGACATTTTAAGTCGTTAATCTTTTGATCACTCACAAGAAGCTTTAAACAAAATAATATCTTTGCATTACAAGCTTTTTTTACAAACAAACTTTAATCAACAAAACAAAACAAAATTTTCCCATTTTGATAGGATTTTTGCGGATACCTAATAATTTAATTTCTATTCTGCCGCTACCTGACAATTTTAGTATAGCATGGGAGTTTTTAATCTAAAAACTTTTTGTCTTTGAAATATATTAGTTGATATACAAAACGAGAGTTATGCATATTATCTTACAAAATCAGTTCAAATTTCAATCAATTCAATTCAAATGAGTTGGTTATGAATTGCTGATTATTTTGTATAATTCATTTGATATAATTCAAAATCAACTCAATTTAAATGAAATGCAATTTACTTTGACAAATTCACTTGAATTAAAAATAAATTGCAATTTATTTTTACCAAATCATTTAAATTGGAAAGGAATTGAAATTCAATTTTACCAAATATATTTGAATTGACTATAATTTCATTCGACTCCTTCTTTTGTGTGAAAAAAATTTATTCAAAATTTTCTAATTCAGTGCGTGAATTATTCGCGAATTAATTTAAAAACGAATAATTCATTTACAGCTCTGGTTTTGGGCCTCTAAACTTTTTATAGAAAAGTGCGATTGTGCGTCATATTTTTAAAGATATCAATCTGGGTATCATCAAGCTTTCTAAGAGATCTTTCAGAAAATACTAAAATTTTTAAAAATGCTTAAACCATTAAGAGCCGATGACATTTTTATGTATCAAAAAATTTTTAATTTTTTAATCCTCAATCATCTCAATATTTGTTTAATTGATTGGAGGTATATAAGATCCGGCACAGCCAAATATAGTACTCGTACTTTTTTTCAACAATAATTGCAATGCATTTGTTATAAAATAAATCATAACTAACTAACGGTTGTGTCGTATAGAATTTCCTTTTTCGACATGCATGTCTTTTTTTAATTTAGAGCGAATACCCTTTTTAACCTAATGAGACATCTTTAAATGGTGTTTTTACGACAAAACAAGACTATGGCAAGTTCTTTAAATTGTATAGAGTCTAAAATTGCAGCCAAATAACTGAATTTATAGTGATAAATAAACGTTAAAATTGTTCCTAATTAAAACTCCAATACATAACTATTTCTATTTGTAAAATATATACCTTCTTTTCTTTTAAATCACCCTCTTTTAACAAACACTTTTAAAAGCTCAACTGCGTTAACAAGTTACATCAAAACAATTACAAAATATTTAATTTGTAATGCCTAGACAATGTCTACTTATCGGTATTAGTTTTGTCTTCTATTTATTCCTTTTTGTCTCAGGCAAAAATAATCCGACTTCGACAACAACAAAACTTCTTCCTTTGGAAATTTTCTTTCATTTACTTTACGTGTGCTCGAAAAAAAAACCTTTTTACATAAAGCACCTGGTATATTGACAGTTGTGTGCATGTAAAAATCTAATAGATTCCTAAGTACAAATATAACGATTTATTTTAATTGTTTTAAAATGTCTTTGCTTTCATATGCTTTTATATTCGTTTAAATACAATAACATATGTATGCCTGCACATTGATATACACAAAAACATATCTGTGTCCACAAGCAATAACAGCTTAAGTCGAGTTAAGAACAAATTGAGTTATTGTTAATATTATACTTTTAACACTCGAATCTGTAATGCAAGTCAAAATTCATCCTTGTAGCTTAAAAACTGAGTATTTTTTACCTTAAAATCTAAACAGCTAAAGTCGATATTCCCTTATTTAACGCCAAAATATTACAATTAAAAATGTTTTTGAAAACTTCCAAAAAACGAGTTAAGCTGTTATTGCTTGTGACCACAGATATATGTATGCTCTGCTTCAGGGAGCAAACGAATTGTGGTATTGGTATAATACAACAATACTTAAATGTGGTCGACTGACAAGCAAATCCTCAACGAATCCACTTTTTATCGTTTAGACTCCGTAATACTTTGGCTCTTTTTAGGTCACTCACGTTTCCGAACAAGCTCGTAGCTGAGTTTCTATTTGGTAATCGCCGAAGCCTAATATAACGACTATTTCAGCTTTAAAAATATCAAAACCATTTGAAATATATAATAAAACAAAAAAAAGTTTCGCAAGTCAAGATTTATATATGATTTCCTAAGTCGAGTGAGTTGTTTAAAAGGCAAATTAAGCATTTTAGCATTTTAAACCTCCGTAGTCTCAATTATGAAAGGAAGTAAATTTCTGTAAAGTCGCACTAAATGGGTTCGTGAACATTAGATCAGATGATTAAGGCGCCTGCATATTAAATTAAAAAAAATGTGTTTAAAACTACAAAGGAGCTTTGGTTAGAGAGGAATGTAACAAGAAGTAAGTATGGCGCCAGTCATACGAGGGCTGCTATATATATTTCTGGCCTGGCAACATTGAGTGCTGCTAAGTGCAATCTGACATTTCCATTAGAAAGTTTGTCATTTTTAAGCATAATCGTAATCAAAACGTTTTGACGTACGACCATTATTTGTGTTGTTTACAGTGACTTGAAAAAATTAATATAGAAAAAAATGGAATTAACTCGTGAACATTTTCGTGCAATCATTTTTCACAACTTTCGACGTGGATTATCACGACAAGAGTGCGTTGATGTACTTTAATCTTTGTATGGCGATGAAGCACCATCCTATAGCACTGTGAAAAATTGGTATATTGAATTTAATCGTGGCCGAAGCTCGCTCAAAGACGAACATTGATGCCGTGCGTGAACTCATAATGCAAGATCGACATGCGACATACCGAGAGATAGAGACATCCTTGGACATTTCTTCCATCAGCATACATTCGATACTGCATGAACACCTGGCCGTAAAAAAGGTTTGTTCTCGTTGGATCCCGCACAATTTGAAAGTCGCTCAAAAAAGGGCTCGTGTCGATTAGTGCAAAGAAATTTTGCAAAAAATACGATTGCGGTGCTTTAAAAGACGTTTATAAGATCGTCACAGGTGAAGAATCATTTATCTATGCGTATGAGCCCGAAACGAAACATCAATCGACCGTGTGGGTCTTCAAAGGCGAGCAAAATCCAACGAAAGTTGTTCGTGGAAGAAGCACTTCGTAGCAAATGGTCGCCTGTTTCTTCGGCAAAATTGGTCATGTGGCGACTGTTCCACTTGGGCAACGTAGGACGGTCACTTCTGAGTGGTACACTACAATTTGTTTGCCTGAAGTCATCGGAGAAATTCGAAAAACCAACAAGAGAAGACGAATCATTGTTCACCATGACAATGCGAGCTCTCACACTTGGGCTTAAACCAGAGCGTTTTTGACCGGCTAAAACGTCGAAATAATGGGTCATCCGCCGTACAGCCCTGACTTGGCACCTAATGACTTCTTCTTGTTTCCGCACATCAAGCAAAAAATGCGTGGTCAACGATTTTCGTCACCAGAAGAAGCTGTTTAAGTGTTCAAAAACCATGTTTTAGAGGTGTCTCAATCGGAGTGGAAAAAGTGCTTCGACAACTGGTTTGAGCGCATGCAAAAGTGTATAAATCATGCTGCAGAATACTTTGAAAAACAATAAAACCATTTTTGATTATAAATATTCGCATTTTCACTATTAGGCCAGAAATATATAGAGCAGCCCTCGTAGATGAGTTCGTTAATAGGGACAGGTCAATAATCATATAAGATCATAAAAATGCAAAGCCACCCAGAGCTACTGAATTGGCTACGCTAACTAAAGGCGCATATTTGCTCAACATAAGATTGAAAAGATCAAATATATTTAAGTTTGTTTAAAAGCGCATCTGTGGAAAAAAATTCGTGTGACTACAACAAAAGTAAGAGCCGCAGATTAAGGGAAGATGTAGAAGGCTGTCTTTGTAATCTAAAGAACTTCTACGCCCAAAAAGGGGTTAAACGTTACAACATACGCTTTCTATAACATTAATCTTTCTGCCTTAAGACGACAAAAGTATTTATTTTCAACGTGACACTGATCAACGCAAAGTCTAATGTTGGCACTAAGTAAGATAAAAAGATAAAAAGGTATAAGTGAAAGGTTATGACGTTAGAGATAACTTTATTGCCATAAAAGTTTTAAAGATACTTATTTACCAAGAAATGATATTCCAGTTTCACAAAACACTTTTAAATTCGATTATGAAAAAAAAAAAAACAAATTACAAAAGTGTTAACTGTCTCTGTTATTTCCTGTAGGCCTGAAAACGTACATATATTTAGATGTATAAATGTTTGTGAATTTTATAATTATGTAGTTGTATTTGTTTGCATTTCAAGTATTTCTGTAGGTGTTGTTAAGTGTTTGTTATTTTTGTTGATGTTTTATTTCAATTCAATTCAATTTTCATTGCAATCATATGTAAAAATTCTTTCCTACAATCAGAAACAATAGAGATTTGTGTTTTTTTGCCATTCTCCCTCTCAAAGTAATTGTTGTAATGTTTAATTCATTTAACCCATCATATGTTTGTCTACGATAAGGATTAGTTTGAAATATAATATGTATTTTTTTTGGATGTGTGTGTACAAGTGCATATTAAGTTTCCTTTGTATGTGTTACGATAAGGAAATAATTGAAGTTATAAAATTGTGTTGAAAATATCGTATTCTATTTGTTTGTGAAAGAAATATTTACTTTTAAAATATGTAAATTATTTTTTCTATAGAATAATTCTGACTTGTTAACAACATTTTAAGATACTTTGCGGTTTGGTTGTGTCTCTTGAAAAATGTTTAGAAAATATTTACTTGCTTTCATCTTTGGATGTGAAACTTATCCTGACCCTCGTTCTGAAGAAGTGCTAAGACTCCGCTTTGGCAGAAGGAATAATAAGAGAGGTAAGCGGTCAGCATGAAAGAAACAATTATTAACACCAGCAGCCACACTTTACTATAGAGGGATATTTAATGTAGTTTAAAGCTTTTTAGTTCTCTTAAGCGACCAAAACTTTAACAAAAATTGATGTGAACTTACTCTCAATTAGTCGACCAAGCTTTTGATATACTTAATTAAAAAAAAAACTGATACTATTGATTTAAAAATTGTAGCTTCATTAAATTTATGTTCAGGTCATTTAATTACTATCACAAGTTTTTGGTACCCCAAAGAATTTTTAGTACCTACGGAATAATTTTCATAACAATTAAAAAACACTAATTACCCGGAGGTCATAACACAACGAATGCAAAATTTGACGCCATATCTCAAGAATAATAAAATTTGTTCTTCAAAATTTGAACATAAAAGTATAGAAATTTTTAATAAGATATACTTCCCTTTTACCAAAAAACCACTTTCCTGTGCCTAAATGCAATTTCAGTTTAGCAAGTTTGAGAGAAAAGCAAAAACTACACGAAATTCTTATTTAAAATAATTATTTTGCAAACAACTCATCGAAAACTCATAACTTTACAGACAAATTATTTAAAGTTTTAAAAGTAATGGAAATATGCAAAATGAACAAGTTTTATTTCTGATTACTGAAAATGTCTTTTTAAGGCGCAATAATTGAAGGAAAGGGATACAACTTTATTGAACTAAAAAAAAACAAATTAGTTTCTATAAAATGTTTGTTTAATGTGACACTAATGGCAACAGCGATTATTGTTTTAAACACAGTTAAGGAAATAAATGCCTTAAAATGTTTAGATGTCATTTCAAGAGGAAACTTTTAAATGGTTTGAAATGTTTTAAAGTTGGGCTAAAAATGGTTGACAAATTACTAAAAATTACTAAATGGTTTTAAGTTTAAACCGAAAAGTTATACAACGAAGAAGTAAATTTATTCAAATGAGTAATTTAAGTTCGGCCTAAGTTTACTTATTTTTAAGCGACTTCAAAAAAAAAAAGGAGGTTATCAATTCCACTGAATGTTGCTTTTTTATGTTTGTGCCTGCAGAACTCAGTCATTTCTGAACCAATATTGAAAATTTTTTGTAATTTAATAGATTTTGCTTAGAGATTTGTCGGGTTAAAAAAAAAGTTTTTAAAAATTAAAAGGTGTCTCCATACAACATACATAAAACGCACTTTTAAAAAATTAAAAAAATTCGTATTATTAAAGCTCCCAATAGCATAAAGCGATACAAAAATAAAACTAAAAATTAAAGAGTGTCCCCATTGGTGACGTAAATTGATTTATATGCTTCTTACGCTTTCAAATTGGACAGGATATCGATTACTAATACCGTTATAATAACAAGTATAAACATTCAAAATTATAAATCAAAGGGTGTCCCAATAGTTGATGTATGTTGCCAAACTTTTGACAGACAGCTGAAATTTACAAATAACCTGTATTGCTAAGTCCGCTATAGCAACAAGTATAAAATTAGAATTTAAAAATTAAAGGGTGTTCTCATATTTGAAGTAAATTGACCTTTATGGCCCTATCGTTTGAGCCGTTATATACAAACACTTGAAAATTTAATAGAAATTCCACTACTTATTCTGGTATATTAAGAAGTATATAAATATTTAAAATTATAAATTATAGGGTGTTAAAATAGTTGATGTTATTTGATTTATATGACCAAACTGTTTAACAGTTGTAGACAGTTGATTGAAATTTGCACAGAACCTTTATCGCTAACTCCGCTACAAGTAAAAAATTAGACCGAATGTCCATTACTATATCAATGCGTGTTTTGAATGTCTGTTTTGAAGTTGGTATTTTTTGCAAGAATTATTCAAATAAATGAATAGATAAATGAATAGATGGAAAAAGTAATGATGACAGATGTATCGATCAAAGCAAAAAATTGTTAATAACTTTTTTAAATACATTTAAAACTACATTGAATAATAACTCAAGCCAAATTAAAGTCATTAATATAAAAAAGAAAAAAATATTTAACAAAAACGTTATTTCGTGCTGATGTTTTTTGTTAGTTATATCAACAATGTAAAAATAATCAATAACAATTCCCTTTTTCCGTTGATTAATTTAAAAATATTTGGTGTCGCAAGTGATGTTTATTTTACACAGGTTTGTTTGCTCACAGGAAACGTTTTCCCGGACAACAGCCCTAATAGGAGTACATGCCTCAATTGTTATCTGTTTTTTTTTTTTGTTCTCCTTTGTTGCCTGTCTTTAATGGTTTTAACAGCAAAACAATTTTCCCTCAAATTTATTTTTGTAGAAAAACAATTCATGTTTTATCTTTATTATTTGCTTACAACGATTTAACATTTTTGTTTCATGTTTTTTTTTTTTGAAAAAGATACATAAGTTTAATAAAAGTTTGTGGTGACAACACACAAAGTAAAAATATAAATATAATAAAATTTTTTCGTGACAATTTATTCTAGTCACGAAAAATGTTAAGCAGTTAACCATATATGAATAAATGAGTTATTATAAATATAATGAAACAGATCTAAAGCAAATCGTTTTCATTAGGGCATAACCAGAACTTTGTTTGAATTCAGAGTGAAAGGAGGCCTTTTAAGAATTGTTTAAATAAAAGTCAGATTAAAGAAAGTTTTTGTTAAATGTTCTGGTTTTACGTAGTAAAGTAAATAACACTGAGAACGTTTCCTGTAATAGTAAAAACAAGAATTCTCTTACGATTGGAATGCTCTCAGTATTTTAACATTTTTCAGTTTCTTTTTTTACGCATTTAGGTCCGTTCATAGGTCCTTCCTAATTTATTATTTAAAAATCTTTCGCAAGAGAGAATATAAAGCTCTTGAATTAACATTTTTTTATAGCGAAATTTTCTAAAATATTTGTTGCTGCATAAATATTTTACTGCTGTTAAAACTTCGAAAAAATAATAGAAAATGTGTATTTTCATTTATAAAAAGCTCCCAAAATTAAAATCTATTTAATGTAGAGGATAATCTTATAGTATTGGTTTGCATACATCATTTGGTCCCGATTCCGTATGCTTCTTATTGAACATTGAATATCTTTAAAACTTTCCCTACATTACATGGTTTCCTAACATAGAAAGTTTGGTGGTATTCTTACAAAATATCTGTTAAAAAAAATACAGGAAATTACCATTTTGCTATTGCTTGCAAGAGTCATCAGGGGTTGTTATTCAAAACTGTCGATCAAAGTCTAAAAAATTGACTTAATAAGAATTACAATCATTCAATAAAGTAACAAGACAAAAGAATCTATACTTACTTTACTTACTTAACTTTTTGCTATTTACAATTTCTGTTACCAAGTCCTAATTAAAATAATAAACAAAAAAAATTTTTGAACCTGTCTCATCATTTATTGCAATTATTATTTTATATCTACTTTAGTCAAGGATACAATTCAAACTCTATATATTTAAAAACGATTTTTCCCAATTTGAAATTAACCGACGGAGGCAGAATTGTGAAGGGAATGAAGATGATTTCTATACTCGCCTTTTCTTTCATAGTGCTTTTAATTTTAAAATTCTTCAGGACAAAATTATAACTTAATAAATAGAGGAGTTAAAGTATAGAAATAATTTTAACACATCCCTTTTGACACATAACTTTCATTGCAGTGAGTAGTTATATATTCCAGATCACTTGAAAAGTTAATTTGAGCAGACAAAAAAAATTCCGAAAATAGACTTTTAAAGAGTAGTCTAGTCTACTTCGCAAAGCCGCTTAACAGATAAATATAACATTTAATATTTTTTGCAGGTAGAACACAAAACCATAACTAATTAGAAGGAAGCTTAAGTCTATAACCCATATTCATAGTTACTTTGAAATAAACTCTTACTCTTTACTTTGAAATAAACTCTTACTCATTCATAGACAATTTAAAATATACTTTTGGCGTTAAAGTCGACTTTAAATTTAAAACAAGCTAAAGCTGTTTTTAACTCATTTTCCCATATTATTTTGTTTTGTTTAAAAACACATTACTCTTTATCTGATTTTTATACCAAAGTGAACAAAAAAAACAAGGTTACGTCCTCCCTATTTTTTTCAACTACAAGTAACAAAACGTAAAAAAATACTTACATTTTTATAGTTTTCTTATGAATCATGTGGAGCATAATTAATCACGTTAAAGATAAAAAACCAAAAAGAGCATTAAAAAAGTGGGTGCCTCGAAATTTCCAGAAGATTTTAATTTGCCGTCATCTGGGTACTAAACGTAAATTTGTTGTAAATTTTTAAGAGATAAAAATGTATTTTCATTGCTGAGCAATATTTAAAGCGACAGTAAGACAGATTAAGATGACATTTCTATGACTACGGCTTTGTTTTCGTGATTAACAGGCCTAACATGTGAATGTTAAATAAATGTATTCACTGTGAGTGATACATAGTACTACAGTTAATTATTCGTAAATTATAATAAATGTTTTACTTACATGATCTACCTTAATTCATAGAAAAATTAAATTATGCGAAGAGTTCTGGTGGGGTTGTACTGCGCTTATAATGTTTTGATTTCAAACAATGGCGTAGTTGTCATGTATCGATTAAATAGTTTTTTGTGTTAAACTAAAATTTTTTGAGTTCGGAAAAATCTAATTTTTTTTATTATTTATTGAATATTTTTAATTTAAGAGAGATCCCTAATTGCAAAGAACATGTTTTTATGTGATCTCTAATTGAGGTGTAACATCTTTTTAACTTATAATTGTTGTTTTTTCTGCTTCTTTTTGTTAAATGTTTAAAAGCAAAAACAAGAAATAAGAAACTTCTTGAAAGTATAGCAGAGAGGGAGCGAGAGAATGTGTTTTTCAAATTAAGAGGATAAGAAAAAATCGTTCTCAAAATAAACCACTTCTTACCACTATTATTGTATACCAAGTTGCATGTTATGTCCGAGTTCCATTTTATAAACATGAACTAATTAAGTGAGAAATTAAAATTCAGGGTTAAGTCGACATATGTATGCAACATCTAATCATCAGCATTTACAGTTGCTTTACAAATCATGGAGAAAATTGACGATAAAATTATATCTGACTGGTGAATTAACGTTAAAGCGATTACAATTTTTCCTTGAAAACTGGAATTAAAAAATTGCAAACTGGATGCAGATTATTATCGTACAGTAGCCTGTACATACTCGTACTACTGCAGATTTCTAGATGTTGATAAAACACAAGTCCACTTCTATGTGCCAAAAAATTAAAAAGCAGTTTTTGAAATCGATGTTGTCAAAATAATCTGTTTGAAGGGGATAGGCTTCAGTAAAATGAGAAGATCACATTTGCTTAATTAGAAAATATTGATTTGCGGACGTTCACGTATGTGTTAGTATAGAAATGTTTTGTTAGAGCCTTAAAATTTTTTATGAATAACCCTTTAAGAGCGCACGTAGAATCGTTAATGATTTTTACGGCATTTCTGTGGAATATTTTTTTCATATTACCACTCAATATTTAGGGCAGTGACGCAAACCAAATTTTTGATAGAATGTACATAAATTATGAAATTTTTTGATTTCGAATTAAAAAACAGCATTGCAAAAAGTTAAAGCTTACAATTGCTTACAAGTCAGAATGAAATTTTGTAACTTATAATTTTAAATAAATAACGTTAATTTTTCCTTATTAAGTTAATAGCTGATATAAACTCTAAAAATTAAAGTCATGAGTCGGTTATAAATTTTAATAGTTTATCAAGCCTAAAGATATGCAAGGAACTTAATCGAGAAATAATATTGAGATAAAATTTATTACTATCTCGTTTTCATTAATGCAAGTTGAAGAACTGCTGCGTAAATATATTTCAATGCCTACGATTAGGCGCTTGGGAAAAAATAATTTTCTTTAACACACTATATACACACATTAATAGCTAAAATGAAGCGGAAAATTAAATCAACAGTTACAAAATAAAACATCTTTATGTCTTTTAGGGTAATGTTTACTTATAGAGTTCAAGTGGGGATTTTTTTAAGCACTTCCTTACTTAAACTAATCTTTTTTTTCGTATTTTGAAAAGAAATTGTACATGAGTTATTTCAAAGTAAAAACAGCAATTTTCCAGCTCAAGTTGAATGACGTCCACTTGAACTATAAACTCTTAAATAACTTATTACACTGAATAGAAATCATCTTTGTAGGCCTTAAGGTTAGAGCAGCAGTATTTCTTATGTCTGGTCTTGTTCTTTTGCAAAATAAAAATGAAAAAAAAAAAAAAATAATACCTGTTGAATTAGTAAAAGACAGCATTTAAAAAATTTATAAAGAATTTCTTTCTCCTTGACAATTGCTTTTTGTTTTATTGTTTAAATGAGTTTTCTTTTAAATTTATATTCTTAAAACTGCAATGACGTTGAACTTTCTCAGTTTGAACTTTTTTTAAAATTATATTTTAAGTATTTCTCTATTACACATGTACATAAATATGTATGTCACATTAAGATACAACTTTGAGTCTGCGTGACAAACTGTCTGCCAGTCTGGCAGTCTAGCTGTCAAGTAACTTTTTTCTACATCTTCAGTTTATTACGTAGCAGCTAGAGTGGTTTAACAAAAGAAAAAAGTAGCATAGATTGTTAAAGAATTTACTCCATGTTTTTTTCAGGGTTTTTAAATTAGCTTAACTTAAGAGCAAACTCCTCAGAAACGACACTTGTGAGAGAAAAAAAATAATAATAAAAAAAATGTTATTGTATTAACTTAGGATTATTTTTTTGAAGAAAGAAATGTTTTTTAGAAGACGTCTACTGTTTAAATGTTACTTTAAAACAAAAGCGTTCATAGTGAACAATATTGAGTCTGACTTTCCAGTTATAAGAAAATGTCAGCCGTAAGGTCCATAAAGAAAAACAAAAATTAAACAACTTTTAAATAAAATATTTTATAATCAAAAAAATTCAAGGCAAAATTTTGTGCATATAAACCTGACCATTAAAATAATCGAGCATAAAAAAAGGTTCCCATAAAACGGAATTAAAATCCCGAAAAGCCGAATGATAAAATATATTTTATTTTATTTGCGTTAAAACACAATTGAACAATTCTTAAAAACTGAAATAGAATTAAAGCCGTTTACTTTGTTCTCATTTGATATTTTTTTGTGTTTGTTTTAAGGCTTTAGCTGTAGGTTGAAACCTGACTTTGCGTTGCAAATGATTATATAGACAGAAATAGCTAATATGTTCAAAATAAAATTTGACTTTTGGCTGCAGCTTGGGATTTGGCAAACGGATAAAATTGTTCAAAACTGTTTCTTTTTAATTCTCAAAGTGGCAAATTCGTTACGTGCCTTTGAAATTTTCAAATTTTTGAAAATATCCACCATTTTATCGTTTATCATTTTGAAGCTTTAGAAGAGATCTTTAAAAAATGCTTAACCCATTCAGAGCCGATGACATTTTTATGTAAGATTATATATAGTTTTTTATTTTTAATTCTTTCTCACCCCAATTTTTGCTTCTTTGATTGGAGTTACTTCACTAAATTAGATATGGCATAGCCGAATATAGCACTCTTACTTGTTATTTTTACTTTTTTTTCCAGCTTCGAAACTAATAAATAATTTAATTGCAGCTAATTTAAAATAAAGTGTTTTTCACAATTTGTGGTTAAAAAAAATATACACGAGTATAAAAGTTTAATTACGTTTTACAATAATGTGCAAATTAATATTTATCATTGTGTTTATATTTATGAGACTGTAAAAATAAATTCGTTTTTGTTAAAATAATATTTATTTTTATTATTATAAATTCAATAACAATAGACCTTAAATGAAGTGACTAAAACTTAATTTTCAAGTCAAAATATTGTGATTTTCAGTTCTAAGTAATTTCCCTTTTTGTTTAATTTTTTTTTTTAATTTAACTTTGACAATGTGTTTAAAGCAGTGGTCGTTGCAAAGAGAAAACTACTAAAATAAAATAAAAAAGTTGTTGGGAAATATTTAAGTGTATTTTATAATAAAATACAAAATTCAAAACATTTTTGATAATTAAAGTAAACTAAAAGTAACAGTGTTTAGCTTTTATGTAAAATTGAGGAAAAGAAAAACTATTTTAACAAAATTATGTTTAACGTTAGAATTAACTAAAGCCGCAACGTTATTAAAACTGTTAATTATAACATTCTTTATGACTGAAGGAATAAAGATTTTGTAATATTTTTTTTTTCTGTGAACGATTTTTTTTAAATTTTTATTATAAAAAATTTCGTTAGAAATAAAAAATACTTTTTTGTAAAAAAAAAAAAAAAAAAAAAGAAAAGGCTTTTAAATCACTATAAAATTTGAGATTTCTACCGTAATAATATAGAAAACAAACAATGCGCGTTTTTTTGATTTTTTGTAAATTTCACTTTTTTCTGTTTTTGCTCATAAAATATTTAGGTTTTTAATTGTATATTGATGTTTGCTGGATCATACTGCAAGTGGATTAGTAAAATGTTTCAAAGATGTTGCGTGTGAAGAAAGAAAGATTTAGAAGTGAATCATGGTTAGTAGTGGATGCACCTAAAACTGCACTTGGAAACACCAACGATGGTAACATGATTGCATAAGATTTTTTTTCTAATCTTGAATTAGCTGCAGAAATAACTGGAATTTATTTTATCTACCGAATCAAAGTTATTACTAAAGTTATATAAAGTGGTGATAAAATTCATTTGTAGATGTTTGCGGATTATTGCTTAGGCACAGAATAACCTTACGTTACTCTATATGCTTGGCATCCTTTGACACCTACAATGCAAAAGAGTATAGTACATGGCGCATCTGTTATGAATGATACATTTTTGCCTATTGGGCTATCAGAAAAAGCGTCCTTAGATTTGGAAGTGGTCTTTCAACAATAGTTTTGCAAAATATATAAAAAATAAATAAAATTTATTTTGAGTACTAAAAATTAGTTATAATTGTGAATTAACTAATTATTTTCAAATGAAATAAATTCTATAGAGTAACAAATTAAAAAAAAATATTTTTATTAGTATTCTTGGCTGGCGGCAGTGGTTAGGCATTAGGAAGATAGCTTAACCTCGGCATTAAAGCTTAGAAATAAATATTTTTCGAAAATAAGCAAAAACAAACAAAAAAAAAATAACAACGTAATGTTTCTGAAATTATAAGTTAAACTGTGGTTATAAATAAATAAAAATTTATTTTTGGCTTAAGTTTATTTTGTATTTCAAAAACCTTTGTTACCAAGTCGGCACACCAACCAAAGTGTTTCTTCACTAATCTCTTCTTAACTTGTCTTGTAAATTTGTTTTTGCTTTGAACCAACCATCGGTTGATCACGAATACAATTTTATATTTTTAATCATTTACAGCCTCAGTTCAACTCCTTATTTCATTAAAATTAAAATAACAAACGCAAGGCACAGCGTATGCACATTCACGCTTAGCTCATAACAATCAATATGATACTGAAACAGCATCTATAATGTTGTGAGTAAACAAGTAAGAATGACAAAAAATAAAATTGCATTCCTGATCATTTGATGACTGTTACAAATGCAAGAACAAATGTACAAGACAAGTTACAAATAGAACAGTCAAGAAACACTTTAGACTGTGTGTTGACTTCGTCTAACCAAATAAATATCCATATGAATATTTCTCGTATTCTTATTTAAAAAATTAGTTGGATAAATAGATGATGTTTACAATGTACACAACCTAACGTAGACATATGCGAAGAATGCTGATGAAGAATATATGAATATATGATATGAATTCGCAGGTATATTTTGAGAGTGGGATTGGAAATATTCCTTGGCTTGCCTATAGAGACTTGAAGCTTTAATGGAATTATGACATATGTTTACCATTTCTTTTAAGACTTACATTATTTTAATTGAATTTTACAGTCTTGTTGGTCCGAGGTTAGGTTTTTAAGCTTTCGCTGACTTTAAAAGTTGCATTTACTAAGAAAAAGTATGGAAAACTTCAGAGGTAGCTTAAACCTCTTAAGTGGAACTTTTTTCTCCATGGTCCGATTCGTTTTTATTTTCAAACCTTAACAGCCCAAAGACATATTTCAATCTATTTCATTGACTTAGGTGAGTTCAATAATTTTTTAGAGCCAGAATAAGCAAAACAAAAAAAGAAAAAAAATATATAAAAACAAATTAATGTTAAGTAATATGAATCATAAGATTTAAATTCATTTACTTCATTTATTTTCTTTATTTCTGGAATCAATACAAAATTATGGTAAATAACTAGGAGAATACCTCGCATAATCGGTTCCACCATTTTGCCGTACTATTTGAAACCGGACTTTTTGTTATTTTTCTTTAAAACTAGCGGCATAAGCTACAAAATACATATTGAACGTATCGCATACATTAGCGAGCGCGTGCTGTATATTTTCTTATCAACATTTTCAATATTAAGGGAAAATAGCAAAAATTTTATTAAAAAAAATTATTTAAAAAATTTAATTTTATTAACTTTATCGTAGCCTTGAAGAGCCCTTTTTGTGTTCTATAGATTTATGAAGTAGCGAATTCATTAAAAGACTTCTATGACACAAACTTACATTTTAAGTTTATCTGTTGAAATCAATCCACTTAACAAATTTTTTCTAACAAAGTGCCCAAATTAACTTTTCTTTTGATTTTTTTCAAATTAACAAATTTACATTTTTAGATTTGTTTTATATTTTTAACAAAAAATTCTACCCGCTGTTTAGAGATGGATAATCTATTTAACTGCATTTTGGTACAAATTATGGTTACGTATTTTCTTTATTTGATGTGTCACCCTGTTAAAGGCGTTTCAACTTAAAACATACTTTGTTTTATTATTATTATTTTTAAAAATTGAAGTAGTTTCAAAGAGAAAACAACGACTGAGTCAACGACTTCGTCCACGTATCATTTCTTATTTTCTTAAAATTAAAGTATAGAAAATATATTTTTAAACTTTTGTTGCAGAGTTCTGTAAACAGTGTGAAAAACTTTCCATCTACAAAACCCAGTAAAATTTGTAACTCTAATTTCTCTACGAAATGACATATTTTTTTGAAACGAAAAGTATTCTTTATTTAAACCAAGCTTTTAAGGGACCTGCTTACAAAATTTTATTCAAATCCATCCACCAGTTTTTACGTGATGCGGATCCAGACAGACAGACAAAAATTCTAAAAATAAGTATTTGTATTCCATATCGATTACTATCCATACCAACATCAAAATTTTCAAAAAATATTTCATGTACAGAAATGATCCCGTTGCCGTTTAATTATCAGACATGTTCTGAATTCCAAACGAAATTTTCACTTTGTATTTTTCAAGGCATTGTTTTTGTAAAAAAAAAAAATAATTTTATAGCAACAATGCTTTGAAAAATATAAAGTGAAATTATCGTGTGGAATTCAGAACATGCCTGTATATAGAGATACAAATTTTTTCCAAAAATATATTTTTTTTTTGTAATTTCAAAACCGTACTATAAAGACACCGTACTGATTGAAGCAGTACTATGCGAGGTATTCCTGTATTGTTTTATTAATAGTGTCAGAAACAGCGAACAACGAAAACTGAACATGTTCATCTTGTAGTAGTTCAAATAGCATAGTTCAAAACTGTTTAAGGAAGAACTAGTTCATTTAGTCCAAGAAATGGAAAAGATCAAAAAAACTATTTTATTCCACCTTATCCTGTTCTATTTAATTCTATTCTATTCCAATCTGTTCAATGCTATTTTGATACTCTATTCTGTTTTATTTTATTCTATTCCAATTTATTCTATATTTATTGAAACAGAGGAAAAAAATTGCCTAATATCTTTAAACTTAGGAAGTTCATATCAAGCCCCTTCCAAAACAGTAAACATTAGTGAACTCGTTCTGAAATTTAACAAAAAAAAAAAAAAAAAAACATATGCGTAGAACTGCCGCCTACTTCATTATTTACAATTAAGTAAATAACATTTTAACATGAACTTACACCTACAAATGGTGAAAAATTAGTAACGAGTTAAAATGGGTGATATAAATTTTGAACTAAAAATCAGTTTTAAAAAAGCAAAGGATTATTGCCACTCTGAGAATATTCCCAAACGGGCGTCTGATTCGGTAGCTGTTCTAGAGCTTTGACATCGTGTTTTTGATAAATTTCCGGCGGTTTTAGCTTAATATTTAACAAAAATTGTTGAAGCCACATTTAATTTGATTTTCTTTTGCTTTTGTTGCAACTTTACCGGGTGCAATGGCTTTGTTGCAGCAAACATTTCGAACATCAGTATTATCTATGAAAACTGTGCAACAAGAAAGAAAACTAAAATCAAAACATGAAAAAAAAGAAATTCACATGTTAAACATGTTAAATACTCAAATACATTGGTCAAGTCAAAAAGAAAAAATAATTTGCAAATTTTTTGTTTGCATGTTTTTTTACTTCCTTTAATATTTTTGTTTTATATTTCTGTGTTATGTGTACACCTCGTTTCGTTTTTTTTTCTTTACATATTTTTTTAATAGACAAGCACACAAAGTCTTGTAAGCTGTTAAATTAAGAGGCTTTTAAACTTAAGCCACTGTTATATGAAATTAAATGTTTTCTTTAGATTCTGTTGATTTAAGACATTTGTAATAAATAAAAACAAAACGGAAATATCTGAATACTTAGTTCTACTTAGGAGAATAAGTCTTACATTTGAAGTTAAGCATACTTGTCTTTAACAAAAGCAACTTTTAAGGTCAGCGAAAGTTGTAGGATGTGACATAAAAAATTAATTTAAAATAAGTTTTAAAAGAAATGGAATACGCACGTCATAATACCATCAAATTTAATTTTTTAGTTTTTATGGACTGCAATTTTTTTTATAATTTTATTTGTTTTTTGTAAATTGGATATTTCTAAGCTCGTATTTCAAGGTTAATGTATTTTTCCAATGCCTAGCTAACCCTTCCAGCCAAGAATATTAATTTAAATTTATTTTTGTAATTTATTGCTTAATAGAATAATAAATTATTTATATCATAATAATAACCGATTAATAATAAAAACAATAAATTTTATTTAAAACAGCTTTTCTTTGCACTACGATGATGAGTAGCATCTCTAATAACAGCCCAATAGGCAACAACGTATCATTCATTACAGATGCGCCATGTACTAAAATCTTTTGCGTTGTAGGAGTCATAGGATGCCAGTCATATAGAGAAACGTAAGGTTATTCTGTGCCTAAGCAATAATCCGCAAATTTTGTCACCACTTTATATAACTTCAGTAATAACTTTGATTCGGCAAATAAAATAAATTCCAGTTATTTCTGCAGCTAATCCAGGATTAGAAAAAAAATCTTCTGCAATCATGTTACCATCGTTGGTGTTTCCAGTTTTCGGCTCATCCACTACTAACAATGATTCACTTCTAAATTTTTCTTTCTTCGCATACAACATCTTTGAAACATTTTACTAATCTACTTGCAGTATGATGAAGCAAACATCTGTAAGCAATTATTAAAAACTTAAATATTTAATGACTTTTTACTCGTATTTATCTACTAGGAAAAAAGAAACGTAAAAAGTCATTGAAAAATAAATAAAAAAAAGTTGATTTCAGTAAGAAAATTATTGTTATTGTGTAAAATTTTTTACATATTTTTGAATAAAAAGAAACAAAAAATTTGAAGACAAATAATATGATACGACAATAAAATCCACA
Source organism: Cistogaster globosa (assembly GCA_937654795.1). Taxonomy (NCBI): domain Eukaryota; kingdom Metazoa; phylum Arthropoda; class Insecta; order Diptera; family Tachinidae; genus Cistogaster; species Cistogaster globosa. Next base: position 62,755,128 of record OW569406.1, read on the forward strand.
TCCGTCGCCGTACCTCAACTTATTCGTTTTTTTCTCTGAGATGTGGAATCCGGCACCGCAACCGTAAGGTTGTATTTCTACTCTAATAAGCATCTGAAGTTTTTATAGAATAGTACGATTGTGCACCATATTTTTAGAGATATCAATACGGGTATCATTTAAATGCTTTTGAAGAGATCTTTCAGGATATACTAAGTTAAAAAAATGCTTTTTGTCTTTTTTTTATTAGAGTTACTTTGCTTTATATTTATTTTTATTTTTCACATGAACCAATAGCTAATAAACAAATCACTCAATCGACAGAAAAAGATTCTGTGAAGTTATAAAACCTTGGTAATGGTTTGGTTTTTGGCCAACTATGTTACATTTTTGTGCAAAGTAACCATATAAAGATTAACAATAAATAAATAAGTTCTGTTGAAAACAACTATAATTTGTAAGCCGCAACTACACGTTGCTGCAGAGAGCATAATATTTTTATTATTACCATATCATAACCAATTTTATTCTCTGCAAGCATGTAATTCCTTTTTTATATCCTTAATAACACTGCGTTAAAAAGAGAAAGAAAGATATGCTTTAATAAAATCTAGCCTTTAGTAAAGAGAGTAAAAGTCTTTAGGGAAAAAAGCAAATATATTTTAGCCTTAGTAAAAATATTGAAACGTTCAAAATCACTTTTAAAAAATAAAGAACGTGTGGAATATTTGATCTAAATAAATTTGTTGGTACCATTGCACAATTAGCCTTTAAAAATTTTATAAACGAAAAACAATTTTATTCAAACTATGCCATTATTTGGCGAAGATTGCAGTGCTTCTTAGAACATGAGAATATTACAGCAGTGATAGTCATCGGCTACACCCTTTAATATTTAGTTTTATTTTAACTCTGTCCTTGAAGCGGATATCGTACTACCTACATTCTGTTAATTTCAAGAGCCTACCAGTAACGGCTTAGCTCATAAGGTCATATTTGTGAAAATCACCCTGTAATTTTGGTTTTTTTTTTCTCCTGACTTCCAAAACGTCAGTGGCTTTGTACTCGAACAATGTATTGTGTTTCATAATACCGTAGTACTAAATGTTTTCAATGGATACCATTCCAAAATATCGCAGACAAGTATAATAAACGTTGCAACCAAGCAACTTGCGTATCAGTTTCTAAACTGATGCAACTTTGTTAATGAACAGGACTAAATACCGCAGCAATATTGTATATAAGCTTCGTATTAATACATTTTGGAAGTCAGCCATGGTCTGTTTAAATTTAAACTTTCTGCCTATAGATCTTAAATAATTTAATTTGTAGTTTTACATGGTATTCTGTGAAAGTTTTAAGAGTCTATTACGGTTTTAGAGAGAGACTAGACCAGACTGAATTGAAAAATTTTAAGAAAGAAAACTTCTAAATAAAAGTCAAACGCCGTTCAAATAATGTAAGCAAGTGCGTTTGTTTTTTTTTTTACTAACTTTGCAGGAAGTGTGTAGGAGTAGACTAAGTCTTTATTCTTTTGAACGGTATCACCTGAATTGCAAATTTTTAAACTGTAATTTGTTTTATGTTAAAAAAAAGCAATTATTTGGGTTAATAATACAAAGTTTGCTTGTAGTATTCTTTTTTGCTTTTAAACATTAAATGCGTCTTACTTATTGTTGTGTTTAATTACAGGTTAACACGGGTAATAATGGCTAATTTTGTGGTTTCAACATATGTTCGTTTCAATGCGTTTCTAACGTTTTTCTTTCCGCTTTACACCTTAAAACTACTATTTAAGAGACTTGTAATTATACCTTAAAGCTCAAATAGTTTTTATTTTATTTTATTTTATTTTATTTGTTTTTAATTCTTTAATGCACGTTCAGATTAGTCAAATATTTGGCTAAAAACAGATAACCACTAAATTATAGAAAACTTTTTTTGTCCTTCTTTAATACTTTTTCAGAAATATAAGATCCTACTCAATATAAGAGATATTATATTTATTATATAATAAATCGTCAAATGTATAAACATTTGTAAAAATAGTGTTTGAGTTTTTTTGGTCAAATATTTGACTAATCTGACTGTGTTTTTACATCTATTTTTCTATTTAATTTTAGTTGTAATAACTAATTTTTACGTAATGCTTTTTTAACATTTTAAACAACGTAATAATTTTTTGTTGGTTTCTTTTTTTCTCACCCAAAAAAAAAAAAAAAATTAAATTTTATTGTTATTTTATACAATTTTTATTTAAGTTAGAAAAAATTTGTTTATTGCTACAAGCCAACAGAGTGTAAAATTGCATTCATTTTATGTGTAATTAAAATTTTTAATACAAAAGAAAAATTATTGTTTAAATGATGTTGTTGGTATGATTACGTGCAAATTTACTTAATAATGGGAATTATTATTTAATATTTTATTATTAATTAATGAAAAATATGAACAGATTAATTACTAGAAAATATTGCAACGTAAGCTCTTATTGAAATGCAAATAATTGCTGTATTTTTGCTAGAGATAAGGGTGTGTATAGTTTTTATTTGCTCTGTACCAATTGAAAATAAAAATATATGTAATTAAGTTTTTTATATATCTTTCAGTAGAGTTAGTTAGAAATCTTTTTAAATCATCCAAATTTCTTAGTAGGAAATATACTCCTAAATAAAAAAGTTTAAAGTGAAAAAAAGTAACTTCAAAAATTCAAACAATTCAAGTTTAAAACCTCAAGATGAACTTTGATTCCGAAATTAAAAATTTTCATTTAAAGAATCTGATTCAAACAAAGTTTATGCCGGCCATAGTAACACACACTTTATGGAAATTTTAAATTAAAATAAGTCTTCTATGGGGACGACCTTTAATTTTATATGCTTCTTGTTTTGTCGGGCATAATTAAAAATATTTTACGTTATTTTCAAGTGTCTGACTTTTATTGATAAAGCGATAATGTTTTATACGTCAATATCATGTCCCTATAGAAGCACCCTTTTTTGAAACTTTTATTTTTAGCATATGATTTATAGCGGATGTAGTGACATTTTTTATTTTTTAACTTATTTTGTTTTTAATTTTTATTTTTTAATTTATTTTATTTTTTTAATGCCCTTCTATGGAAATTTACAGTGTCTATCAGTTAGGCTTAAAAAGAAAAGTTGGTATCACATACGTGCATTAGAAAAAAAAGAACAAAACTGAATAGGAAAATTATTTTTATTAAAACTATTTTAAACAACATTTTATATTTGTTTTGTAACTAGTTCATTTGGTTTAACAAATAGTTCGTGTCTTTAATTTTTTTCTTTTGTATAAAAATTATTTTTAACAAACGAATTAAATTTAATTGGAATTTTAAGAAAGAACACATTTAGAAATTAAAATAAAAATAACAAATTTTCCTTCTCCATGCTCCTTAGATAGATTAATTTATTAATATTTTAGTTGTAAGGTAATATAATATTGCAATAAATAAAATAAATAATACATTCTGCCAGCATCTAATTTTTCTGGTTTTCTTTGGAAAATGTCCACATAAATTTGAATAATAATTTTTTTTTATAAAAGTTATAATAAAAAATTTAACTAAAGCCGAAAAAGTAAATTTTAATTGATTTATGAAATTCACCGGTTCAACCCCAAGCTGGAAAAAAATTAAAATAAAATGAAATAATTGATAATAAATAAAAATAAAAAAATTTAAAATTAACTTTAGCCAAAATTAATTTAATTCTTTTGTCATAATTTCTAACAGTACAGCTTATGATAAAAAAAAAACAAAAATATTGTTTTGACAGGTATAAAATTGAAAAACGATGAATTAGTAAAACAAAGCATACTTTTAGGATGAAAAAAACAAATGTTTTAATTGATTGATTATGTTGGAGCAATGACGTTGACATTTTTTTCCTTATAAAAAATTTTTTTTTTACAGAATTGACAATAAATTAGATGTTACACAATAAGGGGGAATTTTTTCGACCCCATACAGCCATAAAGGCTCTTGAAGAGTAAGGACGAACCTTAGTTTTTACTTTAATGGATTTATCCTGTGACGATAGCCATGAATGATTCGTTTTTTGTGCAAATTTAGTTGCTTTAAACCGATAAATTTTTAATTTTCAAAAGTGGCATCTCTTAAATTTATTTATTAGAAAATAAATGAAGGAGGACATTGCAAAGTCATTTTTTTTATTGTGAATCAATTTGTCCTACGTTAGATGATCCTATTTATAGCTGGCTTTAAAAAATAGTTCTTATCGGAAGTAAGAGATACATACATACATAATTTACATGTTGTAATTTTTGTCACATATTAAAATTTCTAAAATAAAAACTAGCAACAGTGGGAATTGTTCATAACCGCGCGGATTCTACTTTAAACCTATCTAGCGCTATTATCTGAAACACTTTGAAGATGCAATTAAGAACTCGAGGTCTACTGCAGCTCTACAATTTGATAGCAATAAAACTATAGATTTATATTTATATTTTTTAATACTCACTGTGCGTCTGGAAATGGATGAAAATTAATGCGAAATTCTGTTTCATTGTTAGTTATAATAAGAGCTCTCATACGTAAAAAATACCCACCAATAACAGCACTGAATTCAAGTTAAAAGAAGCGTATAAAAAATTGGAAAGAATACACTTTAAACATTCCAAAAGAACTTCCGCCAGGAAAAGACAAAAAATGAAAAAAAGTAACAGCGATGGAAAAATACTAAATTGTTCCTGTGATATTTTTTCCTACTAGAATAAAATTTGTCACCAATTTTTAACACAGACGTGTTTTTATTTGCGACATAATATTTTTGCTTTGCACTAACACTAAAGTCTATAGGTACCAGCAAGTGCGAGACTTATTTTTTAAAATGCAGCATTTAAAAATTGAATTGTATCCTCATGCAGAAAAAGTTTGTGATAAGAGTTGTGCAAAACTAATAAAAAAAAAGTAAGAGTGTTACACTTGGCTATGCCGAATCTAATATACCCTTTACCATGTATGTAAATGTAGTTTAGTGAAGTAACTCCCATCAAAAAATCAAATATTGAGGTGACAGGAAATTAAAAAAAAAGAAAAAATTTTGGTACTACATTAATATAATTTTACATAAAAATGCCTTAATGCTCTTAATGGGTTAAGATTAAATTTTTTTTAGTATTTCCTTAAAAATCTCTTTAAAAGCTTTAAAATGATAACCATAACCAGCCCGTAAAACGGAAAATATGGGCGAGCGCCACCTCTTCACTTGATGTGTTTTTTTTTCTTAGTTTTCAATTCTCTATCACCCCATATATTTGTTTTTTTTTTTTTTTTTTGATTGGAATAACTTCATTGTTCCAAAAGATATAGAAAAGTTAGAAGTAGGCGTGATGTTTTGCTATCTGCGTCGAATGCCATCATGGGCCGATCTTACTGGTTTTCATTAGCAACATTTTCGAAGATAGAAAAATTTACGAGGTTGCTCTATATATTTCTGGCCTAATAGTGAAAATGCGAATATTTATATACTGTTTTTCAAAGTATTCTCCAGCATGATTTATACACTTTTACATGCGCTCAAACCAGTTGTCGAAGCACTTTTTCCACTCCGATTGAGACATCTTTAAAACATGGTTTTTTAACACTTCAACAGCTTCTTCTGGCGACGAAAATCGTTGACCACGCATTTTTTTCTTGATGTGCGTAAACAAGAAGAAGTCATTAGGTGCCAAGTCAGGGCTATACTGCGGATGACCCATTAATTCGACGTTTCTGACGGTCAAAAACAGTCTGGTTTGAGCCGATGTGTGAGAGCTCGCATTGCCATGGTGAACAATGATTCGTCTACTCTTGTTGGTTTTTCGAATTTCTCCGATGACTTCAGGCAAACAAATTGTAGTGTACCACTCAGAAGTGACCGTCCTACGTTGCTCAAGCGGAACAGTCGCCACATGACCAGTTTTGCCGAAGAAACAGGCGACCATTTGCTTCGAAGTGCTTCTTCCACGAACAACTTTCGTTGGATTTTGCTCCTCTTTGAAGACCCACACGGTCGATTGTTGTTTCGTTTCGGGCTCATACGCATATATCCATGATTCGTTACCTGTGACGATCTTATAAACGTCTTTTGAAGCACCTCAATCGTATTTTTGCAACATTTCTTTGCACCAATCGACACGAGCCTTTTTTTGAGCGACTTTCAAATTATACGGGATCCAACGAGAACAAACCTTTTTTACGGCCAGGTGTTCATGCAGTATCAATTGTATGCTGGTGGAAGAAATGTCCGAGGATGTCTCTATCTCTCGGTATGTCGCATGTCAATCTTGCATTATGAGTTCACTCACGGCATCAATGTTCTCTGGCACAACCGCCGTTTTTGGACGACCTTTACGAAATTCGTCTTTGAGCGAGCTTCGGCCAAGATTAAATTCATTGTACCAATTTTTCACAGTGGTATAGAATGGTGCTTCATCGCCATACAAAGATTTAAGTTCATCAATGCACTCTTGTCGTGATAATCCACGTCGAAAGTTGTGAAAAATGATGGCACGAAAATGGTTACGAGTTAATTCCATTTTATTTTTCTATATTAATTTTTTCAAGTCACTGTAAACAACACAAATAATGGTCGTACGTCAAAACGTTTTGAGTACGATTATGCTTAAAAATGACAAAATTTCCAATGGAAATGTCAGATTGCACTTGGCAGCACTCAGTGTTGCCAGGCCAAAAATATATATAGCAGCCCTCGTGAAGTATTCGTAGTCAATTTCGCTTGAAACCCGCATTTAATTAATTTAAATCCACTAAGAAAATTCATTTGGGAACAACCCGCTGGTTTTTTTAAGAAAATTATTTTTCGGAAGAAACTCATTTTTACTTGGCAGGGTGTGTCAATAAGCCAAATTGCATTAGTTGGGCTTCTATTATTTTATTATTTCACTTAATATTTGATTTAGGTACTGTGCTAGAAAATTCTCGACGAATAATTTTCTGTCAGTTTATCTAAAAGTGCTTGAAAGCTTTTTTTCGATGTTCTTTTTATGTAGAAAATTCAGTGGAAAATAACTTTTCTGTTTACTAATCAGCTGTGAATTTCGTGTTTTGCAAGAAGTATTGTAAACTAAACTAAAGAATTGTTTTTTATTACTTCAGTTTTTAATTTATTTTCTTGGGTTCACTTAAGTATATGTTTTTCAAAAAAAATCATTTTCACTTTTTTTGTAAAGAACTTTTTCATACTAAATCAGAAAAATTTTATGTTAATTAAAACTGATTCTACCTTTTTAAGGCCTGGCAGCGTGATGTGTTAATTTTTCCAGATATAACCAACATACCTAAAACGAAAAGAAAGGAAAACTAATAATTAAGAGTTTTTGTATAAAAAATATGATAAAATAAAAATAACTGTAATATTTAATATTTGTTCATGATTCATATTCTAAATTTAAAGTTTTTAATTTTGGAAGTTTGTTGCTCAACGTCCAAACCATTTTTTTTTTAATTTGGATCAAACGCGCAAAAATATATAGAGAATATATTAAAAATAAAAATATTTTATATGTAGAAATTAATTTAATATTAGGAGCCTTTTTTGAGAAACTTTTATAAAAAAGCTATTCAATAAACACAAGACCTTAAATTCGAAGCCCCAGGAAGCTACAAACGTATTGTGCTGCGGAAGGTGGCTAAAGGTGCTTGTATTGCTGAAAAAGACGTCGATACTTTGAATTTCGTCGAATCATAAATTAACAGAGGAGAGAGATCGTGTGAGTAAAGACACAGCAAAAGTAGAGTACAGAAATTGTAGAAAAATTAAAAAATATATCACGCCCAGTTTTAAAGGTAAAATTGTAACAATTACCTTTTTAAAATGTGTCCAAGAAACTCAGCATTAATTTGAACACTGTAGAAAAACTAGCAGCCTTCTATATGAGGGTTCTCTTAACTTTTAAGAGGCAGACTCTTAAAATTTACACAAAGCGTAACACGCTTCTACAAAAAGTAAATAAAAGCCTAATTGGAATTACACACATTGTAAATGCAAATCTGAACATAAATAATAAAAATTGCTCATCCGCCTAAAAAATGAGAGCGCATGATTGTTAATAATCGTAAAATATCACATAACTCATACGTTGCACGTTAAGTCTATTGATAAACTGGTTAGCAATCATGTGTACGAAGGCGTGCGTTTCTTTGTTTCTAAACCGTAAGTGATAATTCTGTCATTTTGTCCATTTCTGTGCGACTATAGTTACAACTTATTACCGTTTTCTTTAGTTAGACTCAAATAACGAGCACTAAATACCTCATTTACTACTTTAACACATTTGTAAAATGTTTAGTTTAGTTCTATTTTTTTGTTTGCTGATATGTTGCAGTATTTCTCTTTAGCTTTTTCATCTTTTTCCAACCATTAGTCAGATATTCCAAAGTCTTATTCCTTTTTTTTTCAAAACACATTTATAATTTTTTTTGTTGGTTTTATATTTCAAATTTGTTTGCCTTTTTTAAGGGATTTTATTTTCTGTTATTTCACTTAAATCATTTTCCAGTTGTTTAAACAACTAAGCCAGTTAACAGTAGAGTTGTTGGGTTAAATGTTCCTGCTATTTACTTAACTATCCATCTCTGCTTTCAACTATTTAAAATTGTTATTTTAGTTTATTTGTTAATTAAACATTTGAAGTGTTGTTGTCGTTGTTGTATTTATGCTGCAGTGCAGTTTTTAATTTTTTTTTTGTTCTTTCAAGTTTTGTCTTTCTATTGTACGAAGATAAAGGTAGCGATAAGAGTTTACTGCCAAATAAAGCTTAAGCTAAGACAGAGTAATAAAAATGGATTCAAGTGGAATTAATTAAATTTTTAAATAACAAAAGGAAATTAAATAAAACTTTGAATAGCTTTATTGGATTTTAATATTACGTTGCAGTATAATTAAATTTTAAGTAGCAGTGGCCAAGGCAAAGATTAGCAAAAAATAAAACAGAAGAAGCAATTCCATTAAGTACATTAAGCAGGCCAATGTTTAATTTATATTTTACTTTATTTAACATATTTAAAGGGTTATTTGCTTGAAAGTTATCTTGCCCATTATGTTAGCTCGCTTGTTTAAATTAGAGTCCTTTTTAATATTCTTGTAGATTAGAAAGAATACACTAGCAAAATTGATAATATTAAAAGTGAAAAGTACAAAAATTGCACAATAACTGGATTAAAGAATGCGTTTTTAGCATTTGAAGTTAAAATGAATGATTAAAAACTTATTATGTAAAAAAATAATTTTTACGAGTTCGAATTATTATTATTATTATAATTATTATTTTTCTTATGAAAAAATACATTTCGTAAAAATATGGAAAATATCAATACATGAAGATAAGAAATTCTTAAAACTGGTAAAAAGCGCATGTTAACTGCAAAATTAGAACTGACACGCGGACGAAGACGCGGGCACTGCTAGTATATTTTAAATCTCTTTGTAAGTAGGTTTGTTCATTTGTTTGAATGTTTACCTCTCATTGTAAGACAGCGTTTTTATATTTATTATTACCAGAGCAGGAAGAAAGAAGAGCTTTGTTCTTTTTCAGAATTTTTATGCGTCTGAACCGATCCAAAAAACTGAGTCGATTTTTAAGAAATTAAAAAAAAATATATGTCCTGACCCAGATGAGAGAAAAAAATTCCCCTTTTTCATTTACAACAAAAAAGATATTAATATAGAAGTTCCAAGAGGTCCCATTGTTTATAAAATAAGTAAAAGGAGAGGTAAGTAGTGGAGAGGAAAAAGGGGCTTAATTGGTTTTCACAAAAAGCGATTTTAAAGATACTGAAAATGTAGATAAGTACTGATGTAAAAGGTCCAATAGACAGAACGAAATCTGTTGTAACTTTCACATTAATGTGCATAATCAAATAAAATACTGGCTTGGAAGAATGGTTGTGGTAAGATAATTCTTATCATGGTAGCAAAGGGCATCGGGAACAGATGGAGTGGTTTAAAAATTGAAAGAAATAAATTTATTTAATAAAAGAAAGAGAGAAAACATAAATTTTTTGCCTTAAATCTAAATTATATGAATAAAACTATATTTGACTGTATTTTGGTGCTATCATATTAGTCAAATATTTGATCAAGAAGACGTAACAACTAAAATATGGTAAAAAATATGTCCTTCTCAAATACTTATTGAGAAATATATAATATTTATTATATTATAAATCATCATTCATAATGGCACGTGTCAAAAAATATTTTTAAAAATATTGGCTAACTTTTTTGGTTAAATATTTGACTAATCTGACCATATCAAATTATTTTGAAATCTTAGTTATTTATTGCGTTAAATTGTTTATTCAATTTCGATTAAAAATAATATACAAAAATTTGTTCTGTCTTTATAAACTTTTTTAAGAATATGCATTTATTTTTGACCTGGAATTGAACCTCAAAGTATGCAACAAATATTATTCTCTAAAATACAAATGAAATAACATTGACACAAGTCATTGTTAATATTCATTAAAAGCATTTATTAAAAGCATACACATATTTGGGAAATTTCAGTTCTTATTGCCAACCATAATTTCAATTTGAACTTAAACGACACATGCAAAAATTATGTGTGTATCGTTTAAAAAAAACTAAAGTTGGCAATAATAATAAATTAAATATTTAAGTATATTTAAGAAGATGAGTTTCAATTTTCAACAAAATAAAATTTTGTGCAATTTGTCATATCAGAAAAAAGGTCATTTAATAGAGTCAAAAAGGTAACACAACTTGAGGCAATAGGTTTTTAGGGGCTTTTAGTCACCAACATCATTATAAAGATGATGTCAATTGCACAATCTTCAAAAGCAACTATTTCAATAACAAACAAAATTAATAAAACAGCACAACATGAAAAGATAATAAAAAAAGAGCCACTTACCAAACGTAAATAAAACATACAACATCAAAGCCATCATAGGCAAAAGAAAAAAAAAATAACGTTGCCATAGCATTATTAGTTCATAAATATTATTCATGCCATTAAAAAAAAATAATAAAAAATTGTGTACTTTTTTTCTTTTTCTAATTTTTATAAAACACTTCTTCTTATTTTTTTTTTAATATCAAACTGTACTTGAATTTTTAGTTTGTAAAAGAGTTATTTTTGTTTTTAGCCTCATGCTGCGATTTAAGCAAAGTCAAGTAACATTTTAGTTTCTGTCTGTAAAGCTGTGCATTATTTTAACATTTTGATAAGTGTCCAGTTACAGGAAATAGACACAATTTAAATGCTGACTAAACGGCAACACTGTCTGGATAGTTTGGAAAACATTTTTTAATGAAGGAAATGTACGCCACAATGATTTAGTCTGTTTTTCTTTTTTTAGTTATGCTGTCTGCAATGGCTTCCTTTTTTCAGTGGTGAATAATATAGCGGTGGTATTTGAGTTTTTACTTTACAATATGATTTGTCATTTTTTTTAAGAGCAAGTGCGAGCTATTAAAGAATTAATTAAACAATTTTATAAACAGAAAGTATAATTTTGAATTTTTAACTCCACAAGTCAGTTACATTAGGTGGCAGTTTTCGTTGTATCAATCAAGCAGTTTAAGTTTATTACTTCGAATTAATTTTCTATATCGAAAAAACTAATAAATTCCCGCAGAGTCTGTGTCTTCTAGAGATTCTGGCTATAAATGAGATTAGGAATTGGTTAAGAAGGAAGTTTATTCTAAATAAATCGCCACTGTTTTCTCACTAAGGCGAAAATAACACTGTCGCGATATGACTGAATAGACCAGCTTTAGAATTATTGGGCTTTCGTGGCGCAAAAGCATTTTATTTAAAGAATTTGCATATGCTTTGCCAATACCTTCTTATAGGATAAGACTTGGTCAAAGAAGTGTAGCATTTATAGAAATAGACTTTGTTTGCGTGTCATTATAATTTTCTTAAAATTCAAGTTTTAAAAAACTTGACAACTGTTTTAGTACCATTTATTCCAATAAAATTGTGGGACGAAACTCATTGTTACGAAACAAAAATTATTCTATATTTGAACCACGGTTCTAAGGTACCTTCTAACAAAACTTTATTCAAATCCATCCAGCAAATATTACGTAATGGAAACACAGACAGACAAAAATTCCAAAAATAGTCGTTTTGTATTCCAAATCGAAAACTATCTACACCGACATCAAAATTTTCCTTGTATAACGATTTCTGTAACACAATATCACCAATGTCCAGAGTTTCGTGTTGTCAAGTCTTTTTAATTATCTACTAAAAAATATAACTACGATTGGCGGAATAAGTAACAAAAGCTATTTTTACGCTTCTACCAGTAAATCTACTTTAATATATGAAAAATATTTTAAAACAAAACTATGAACTAAATGCATTCTGTCATAAAAATATCCTTCGTAAATAATGTATTCATGCCAAGAAAATAAAACATAAAATTGAAAAATAGAAACTGCAAATGAACAACAAAACATGAAAAAATGTCAACAATAATTTTTATTAAACAAACTGTTGCATTTTTGCATAAATCCTTAGAACATTGCAGAACAAAATACACTGCAAGTGAATTGAATAACGCGTAAACTTATGGGAGTGACAAAAAAAAAAAATAAATCAATAAATAAATAAATAAAGTCACAAACACAAGTTAAAAGAAACGTTTAAATGAGTGCGAGGGGTACTACTTAAATTTATACATATTTTTTGTACTTTTCTTTTATGAATTGAGAACTTAAAAGGAAGGTTTTAATGAGGTTTGGTTTTTTTTCTCGTTCAAAAGAAAAGATTTTAAGATTGTCCTACGAACTATGCCTGTGCTCGTAGAGCTTTTCGTCTAGTAATTTGTGCCAGTGTTTTTTTTTAACTGGCAATTTGTTGCATAGTTTACTCTTCGTTCTTTTAATCTGATGTGCCGTCTACGCATCTACTTATCCTTGCTCTGATGAAAAAGTGTCTGGTGATCAATCCTTAGAGCCTTCCTATTCATTTAAATGGATTGTTTGAAGCTAATCTTATTAGCAAATCTTGCAGTAGGGACCAATAAGAAGGGTTACCGGCTCTACACTCCTGTTACTATTTTCCTTCGTCGACGACTTCGTTGCAAAAAATTATTCCCCAGCATCGACATGTTTCGGCAAACCCTTGGGTGCTGTCTGGTTGTCAATGTATAAAGTGACTTTATTCTTTTACATCAACCAAATTCGTGGCCCCTCAAGACTGCTATGCGAGTTAAATTATAAACACTTATACGGCATTTACACTATGCAATTTTATATGAAACGAGCATGAAATTTTTGTTTGTTGGTGTAGCAAGAAGGGTTACCAATATGGTATTGCTTGAATTTTGAAATAACGCATATCGCTGCAACTAAAATAGAGAATTGAAAAAAAGCCACAAAAAATTGCATAGCATAAATCTGGACTTTAACAGCATTATTATTTGTAAATTACTTATTATTTTGTTTTAAACAAAAACTGTGTGATACTAAACTCTTATTCCTTCTTCTGTGAACGCGTACAGGTGCTGGATAAAATTTATAGTATTTTTATACATGATAAAATTTTTGTAGTGGGCTACCCAGGTACCTAGAATATTACACATTTAGGCCCTCCGATACAAATTCAATGATACAAAATACGTTTAATAATGAAAGGAATAAGAAAATTGTATGACTCAAAAAGTTTCAGCCTTAGAAACCAAACACCATCATAATCAACACCTATTTGAAAATGAAATGAGTATCCGGATACCGCTACACCCAAACTAGGGGTAATGGTTTTCTTATAGTTTAAGCTTCTTACTTTGTTAAGTTTATCAAAATGTATTTTACGGCATATTTAGGCTAGAGAGCGAGTGCTTAATGAATGTGTGCTAGGAAAAATAAAAAACATTTTAAACTGAAAACATTGATCGCATAAAAACGACCTTATATATAAAAATTTTAAAAAGTTTTGGGTGATCGATGAGTGAATTTTTGGTTGTGGTTGTTTGACATAGTGATTTGCCTAACTATTTGGGTACAATTTAGTAGCATAATTGTAGCACTTCCGTTAAAACTCTAACAAATTTCCTTAAGAATGGTTGATTCGCATTCATTAATCAGAAATAAGAATGCAGTTGATAAAAAAGCCTTTGCTCGTGGTACCAATGACTATTGGGAATAATAAAGAATAAATATACGCAAATAAATCATTATTGGCCCAATTTCAAATAATTATTAGGAAAAATGTCCTCATTTATAAAAAATGCACTTTTACAACAAAGTCGGACTCGTGTGACCACTTGTACAGCTTCAACCAAAAAAGTGCTTAATTTGGCTTGACGAAAAAAATTACTAGAAGATCAGGAGAAAAGACACAAGTTTAATGTATCAATGCTAACGTACTTCGATCTTGCTTAAACTTTGGCTATCTATTTTTCCGACATCGCCTTTTAGTGACAACCCTAATAAATACTCAAAAATTAATTTCTATTATTTTGTTAAGACTTTGTCAACACTTCAACACATTATTAAGAAGTTGCCTAAAAAGTTGTTAAGCACATTATGTGTAGTACTTTGGAGAAAATTACTATACCGAGAGTATGTACATTCGACTCACACTGTAGACTTTACAGTGATACCAAAGAACCAAAAAAATCAATTCCTCTCTTTTATTTCCTCAGCTATTAACACTTGACAAATCGTCTAGCTCTTTGTGTTACCTGGTATTTCACATAGAAGGTGCTTGACCATTTCTTCACAGTTTCTACGGTAGCCTCTCAGCGAGCTATTTAATTAGTTTATGTCCTTAAAAAGCTGCCATTATTAGAAAGACATCCGATCCAAGCAAAAATACTGTGGAACCATATCTTCTTTAAATTAGTCAAGCCACCATGATTTTACTCAAATTTTTGTTAAGAAATAGTAAATACTTAAGTCTAAAAAAACTAATTGAACGCAAATTTTAATCAAGGAATAGAACAAAAAGGTTATATTTTTAACGCATTCCTTTTGAAGACACTGAACTCCAAGCCCAAACGCATGTCCTTTTCTTTATGTTTAAGCGTTTTAACCTTAAGGCCCTATAAAAATTTTAAAATGCAACATTTTTAGAGTAAAAATTATTGTTAAAAAACAAAAAAAATTTTCATAAATAATTTAAAATGCTCAAATGTTTTTGATCCACATTTTATCATTTAAATATAAAATGGCTATCCGATTTTTTTAAAATGTTGAAAATATTCTTCCCATATAAACAGTAAGTTAAGCAATTAAAAATAGTTTTTATGTCCAAAGTACGTATAAACGTAATAATACTCGATTAAACGCCAGTGTATTTTTATATATTTTAATATAAACAAAAATAATATTTTAAACATCAAAATACTTGTTTACCAATGTGGCCAGTAGGAATTCTTTAAAAAACACTACACGTATTGTTACACAGAATAGTTTTTAATTTATAAGGATTCGCACTCACTTATCTCAACAATAAAACGCTTTTGACAACAATAAAGTCTGAGTTCTACTTAACTATAGTGTTGTTGTTTTTTTTATGTTGAATAGAATTTGACGCATTGTCCTCTTTTGTTTTCATCTAAAATAGTAAAATGTCAAAAACTGTAAAATGAAAAAGTTTTTTTTTTATTCATTGTGAAAAAAATGAACAACAAGTAATTAAATGTAAGAGATTTGGTTGAAAAAATTTATGGTTTAGTTTTATTTATAATTAAAAAATGAGTAAATTATGTAATAATTAATAAAAAATAAAACAACTTGTGAATTCTCTCAGTTTTTTTTTATGGATTTTAACTAAATAAAAATATAATTAAGGAAAGCGTACTTTAGAGATTGTTTTTAATTTCCTGATGCAAATTGTCCCTTAAATTTTCACTTAAGCATCTTTAGACTACAATCTATTGAATTTTCGTTTCATTATTAGAACAAACAAAAAAAAATAGTTCAAACACATTTTAAAAGTTGGGTTAAAATGAATTTAAAATAGAAAAAGAACGAGAAGAATGGTTTTTTCGAAAAATTAACACTTGCAAACGTATCTGCACCTGTATGAAAGAAAAATCCGGTTGAAGAATGGAGCTGATCACCCAAATTTAAAAATGTTATAGAAAATGATTTTTCATAAAAAGCAAAAAAAAAAAAAAAAAAAATTATAAAAGCATTTCTAAACGAATTAAGAACTTTTAAAACAAAATTGACATTAAATTTATTTTTATTTGAATAAAAAATGCCTTTTTCCCATAGAGAATTAAAAATAATTGTTATTCTGTTTTTATTTTTATGCTTTTGATAACGAAATTTTGTTGAGGAAAAAAAAATAACTTTAAGCAGATCGATAAAACGAACAACACAAGAGAAAGAAAAGTATAAAACAGAAATATTTTATTTTACTCATAAATATTGTCTACACTTAACACGCACTTGAAATGAAGAAATTAAAGAAAAAATAGTACAACATTGATGGCAACAACAGCAGCGAAAGCAACAATAATAAAATAATGGCAACGACAGAGGAAAAAGTGCAAGTAAGATTGCAGTATTTTGTTACTTCCTAATGAAATAAGCAAAAACAAAGTTGCAGACATAAAACACAGCAAATGCATTCACTAAATGAAACATTTTAAAACCATAAAACGCTGCTGGTTACTGTTAAATAAAGTCTCCATAAATAATAAAACAAGAACAACAGAAAAAAAATTCAACATTTTCATTTTCATAAAAAAGAATACGAGGACTTTTGCAACAGAGAACATGCCGCAGCAGCTTAAGCTTTAGCTGTTGTTGTTGGTTGTTTGTTGCACTAAAAAAAAAAACACTTTAAATACGCATTCCACTCGTGAAATGAGAATATGAATGCTTTTGCAATCCCCTGCACCTTTTAGTTGTTCTTTTTCAAACAACCATTTCCATGTCATATTCATCATAAATGTTTTTGCGAGAGGTTGTCAGCAGGGAAAGAAAGTAATCAAAATAAAAAATGACCTAAATTGTTTTGTAGTCTTCTTTTTAAGTTTTATTTTTTTTTTTATTTTTACAAACATGTTTGCATGTTTTCGTTTTCATTTCAGTGATAACAAAAATGATAAACTACATTTTCCATTCTTTTTTTCCTTTTCCTCTTTTTTTTTTTTTTTTTTTTTGTTAGAAAATTTGTCATACAGAACTTAATTGCATTGCTTGCATACTTTTACCATTTGACGACATTTCTTGCCAATAGTTTGCAAAATCGTTTTGCCTAAAAATGTATCAATGATCGTCATGCAAGAGTTTAAATTACGTTTAAGAAAATAATGACAAAAACAAATCTTTTGTCATTAAGTCATATGTTGTCATGGATAAAGTTGTGTTTTACGACAAAAAAAATCTTCAGATTTCAAAAAGGAATTTTTTAAGAATTTATGAAGAACAAATGTTGAAGCTACAAAAATTGGGACACAATTAAAATTTAGAAAATAATCTTTTTATATATGAAGATTCTCAAATAAAAATAAACTGTCAGATATAAAACTTTTAGCTTTTTAAAATTTGTTCAATAAATATTTGCACAACAGCTATAATAAATTTTCTTAGTGAATAATTTTTCTAACAAATTTAGTTTTCGCGTGCTAATTCTTTTTAAAAGAATTATTTTTCAAAAGTGTCAGACGTCTAATTTGCAAATTTGCGTGGTACGCAAAATTAAGGAAAAAAAAATTATTTTAGCAAACTTTCGTTTAAAGTTATATATTATTTTTTCCTATAAGTTTATAAGGTAAAAAGTGACTAGAATCGTTTTACTCTGTTGGAATAGGATTGTATGGATTTTAAATTAAATCTTACTAGCTACTCTCCGTGCCCTTCGCAACGCCAATAATCTTATCACAACCACTCTTCTAATCCAGCCAGCTTTTTGTTTACTTATTTACATTAATAAAAATTTTAACACTCTCCGTTTTGTAGTATTTTAGCCATACGATAATAATTTTGCATTTTGTATTAAAGGTACCATGCCCACTTTTTTATTAAGGTCTATAATTCGCCAGACTATAAAAACTAATATCTGGTAAAAGTGACTTTAAGGGAACTCTCTAGTCAGCATGATTATAAATGCAACGTGTAGATTTTTGAAGTTTTTCATTTTTTTGATAATTAGAAATTTTTATTTCATTAAATCGAATGATTTTCATAATTCCAAAAAGTCGATTTATTTTGAGGTTATTTCTCACGAGCCAAAAATATTTTACATTTACAAGATTTCGTGATCTCGGAATTTCAGCAACTGGATTTATAAAATCCCGAAACGTGAGATTTTTAAAATCAATCCAGATTGGCATCGTTACAAATGACCAACTCATATCTTCTTCCTATGTAACCTAGAAAGAAATTGTAAGTAAACCGAGCTGAAAAAAAGTTTTAAATTGCCCTTGATAAAATAAAAAATAATTTCACTGAAGAAAAGATTAATTTTGCAGTTTTAGTTAAAGCAACACGGTGTCTCAAAGTTCATGCAAGATTAGTATTTTCTGCTATTTTTACAGGAAATGTTAAGAAAAATTAAGCATTCTGCAAGAAAAGAATTTAGTTTATTATATAATGAATATTTTAAATAACAAATTAATTAATTTAGTTCAACTTGATTTTACGTTTGTTTTCATTTCTAAATTTATAAAGAAATTAAAATTATTTAAAAATTTATGTGATAACAGCTCAATTTGACATCTGGATAGCTACATCCGTCATCAGCATTATTCGCATCTATCTAACTTAGACTGTGTACATTTTTATCATCTACAAAACCAATTAATTTGATGAATAAGCATCCGAAGATTTTCATTAGTCTGTCAATATTAATTTAGTTAGACAAAGTCCACAAAAGATTTTCTTTTGCTTTATACTGATCTTCATTTTAGCAATTTATTTATTTTCTTACAATTTTTTTAATCTCGTCACAGTGGATGTTCTTTTGAATCAAACTTATTATTTTTTTTTTATTTTTTGTTTGTTTGGTTTATTGTGGTCGAACTATCTGGTATATTCTTAGATTGAAATATACGCGAACTTCCGCTGGATTTTAATTATTTACCCAGTTAGAAGGCGGATCATAGTTTTACTTTTAAGGCTTCGTTTTTCGTAAAAGTTATCGCATCTAGAGTAACACAACCTTCATGTGATTACCAAAGTAACAACACATTTAACCACTAAGTGTCACACCTTAAGCCGAAGACATCATTAGACGACATTTTTTTTGAAAAGGAAGCTTATCCTGCAGTAATGTTGACTTTTGCGAAACGATAGAAGAGCTATTTTTGACATGTGTGTGAAGATAAATAAGTCAAGTTAAATACGTTTTTAAAAAAATGTAGCATGCGATAAAATTTCCCCCACCTACATACAGTACAAATTGTATGGTAAATTCAGTGTTTTTTTTAACAAAAACTATTATAGCGACAACACCCTTCGATCTCGGCGAATCAAATCTTTTGGGAAATCAAGGGCACATATAGAGCTATTAAACTGTAATCAAAGTTTATTCCAATTGAATTTTAGAATTTTTTTTATAAGACGCGGAAAATTGACTTAGTGCAATTTTCTCATATACAATGAGTTCTGTGAGGCGCTATATGTGACCTTTATTTCCCAAAAGATTTGATTCGCCGAGTTCGAAGAGTTTTGTCGCTGTAATCGTATTTGTTAAAAAAACACTGAATTTACCATACAAATTGTACTGTATGTAGGTGGGGAAATTTTTATCGCATGCAACATTTTAAAAAAAAACGTATTTAACTTGACGTATTTATCTTCACACATCTTTTTGACTAAATCTGCCAGTAAAGCAATTCAAATATTTCAAGACAGATTTCCAAGATCATGTGATGTGACCCAATTACATATATTTTTTATGGGGTTTTATTGAAGTTGAACGTGTAGTTATTAAAAAAAAATTAAAGCTGTACCAACAGTTATCAGGACATTTATGCTAAATGGTCATTAAAAAGTCCTATTTGTCAAAGCAAACTCGAAAGTCATTAAAACGGTGTGCTATTCTATGAATAATCCCATACGGTTTACTTTATGATTCAAACCATAGCTGTGTTTTATTAAGTCTTATGTTAATTTTGGAGGAACTTTTTATTCATAGACTTTGCCAAAAGTAAGACGTAAAACTTCAAGAGATTAACTAATCTCTATTTTTATTATTTTTTTTCTGTTCTGTGAGCATTTCTACTTTGTTTTCATTATTGGCTTCATTTCATTATTTGCTTCTTTTAATTATTTATAAGTAGAACACGGTTAATCGAAGCTTTATTTACCAACTTAACACTTTTCTAATTAAAACACACAATAAACCTTTTTAACTGAATAAACAACAAACTAAAAACCTATTTTTAAATTTAGAATAAAGTATGAAAAAATGTTAACTCTTGCTATCACAAAGCAACCACCAACCATTGACCAACAGAGTTTTTAACATCACAAAAAAAGAATACGAAAATGGAACCAAAGTTTGCATAAATACAAGCCATGTCAAACATAATATTCTAAACCCATTTCAACTTTTTTAAAAGTCGTTTTAGTTCAACTTTTAATATTTAATTCACAGCAACTATAAATAGAAATTGTAGTGCGAAACCAAACCAAAAGAAAGGTAAGTTTTATTAAACAGAAAGTATAGCATACTTTGCAGGTTTTTATGATGAGAAAAAGCCTCTCTAAAAATACAAATAAATAAACCAAGTTCTTTTAACAGTTTAAATGAAAGTTTACTTGTGCTCAATTCTGCCATCGTTTAACTTATTGTGGAATTTTTATAACTGTCCCTCTTTTTATGTTTGAGTGTTTTAAGCAAAAACCAATCTAAAGCTGAACAAAGAATATAGACAAAACCTAGAAATAATAAAAAGGATCTAAATTGAATCTCTTTGAAAATATATTTATGAATAGATTTGTACAAAAATAGAAAAAAACTAAAACGCTGACAGGTTATTTAGACAAGAAAATCTTAATAAAATATTGTAGACACACACTTTTCTAAACAAAAAGCAAATTAAAGTCATAAAAAAACAGTCTAAAATAGTTGGCATATAATTTTATTTCTTATATAATAGAAGAAAAAATAGAAAGAGTAAAAAAATGCATATAAACATTATTTTTAATAATTTGGGTTCTATCAACTTGTTTAATTGCCCTACATACACACTTTAAATGTCGTTATATTAAGGTAATTTTTAACAACAAAAATTCTTTAGACGTACAGTTAAAGTGTTTTACAATATGAAGATAAATTATGTAAAATAATTTGCTACATTTTGTACCCTTCACATCAGGTGGAAAAGAGTATATCTAAGTTTGTCATTCCGTTTGTAATTTCTACAATATCCATTTCCGACCCAATAAAATGTATATATTTTGACTTCTTATGCAAAGCGAAGTCGATTGAGCAATGTCCGTCTGGCCGTCCGTGTTAGTGTTGAAATCAACTTTGCCAAGGCACTAGATGAGCTACAGAAAATTTGAATATGCTTATCGATCAGGCGTAATTTCTAAAATATTTCTAATGAAAATCAGCAAGATCGGTCATGGCCTTCAGGGTAGCAGACAAAACACCACGCCCGCCTTTTATTTTCCCATATAATTTGAAACAGTAAAGTAACTTTAGTCAAAAAACTAATATATAAGGCGATAGATAATTAGATAATAGGAAAAAAAACATCAGGTAAAAAAAAATTGCGCTTGCCCATATTTTCCCGATTTATGGGCCTTTGAACTCATAGAAGAGTACGATTGTGCACCATATTTTTTAAAATGCCAGTATGAATATCAATTAAAAACTTTTGAAGAGACCTTTTAGAAAACGTTAAAATTTTTTAAAAATGGTTAACCTATTAAGAGCCGTAAAGCTGCTATCTTTTATGATCTGAATGCCACAAAAATCTAAAATTTACCTATTGGTATAAATTCAAACCTAAAGAAATATTTTATATTTAGAGTTTTACCGTCAGAATTATGATTTTTGGTATTAAGCGATTTTCAACGAAAATTAAAATTACTGAAATAATAAAAAAGAACTTCGAAAGATATGAATGACCATAAGCTATGGAATCTTATCATATTGTTGGCTGATAGACCCACCATCTTCGCCTTTGTTTACCCGTCAATGCTTAGTATTGCTATGGAACCACATTACGCCCGAAAGTATGCAATGGATAACACAATTGAGCTTAAAAAATAATCCTTAAAAGACTTTTCACATGTAAGTCACTTGTAGTTGAGATGCCTTATATATTAGTCTATCTCACACATTTACATTCTCCGATTGTCTGTAGGTTTTAAAGACGATTTCTGATGCGACTACTTTTTTAAGTATTTCTGTAATATAGGCAATCAACTCATCTGAAAATTTGTGAAAAAATAACTCAAAAACTGAAAGCTTTTCATACAAACTTTCCAGACAAGTTGATCGCTTGTGTAACAGAAACAGCACATTTATGTATGCCGTATTCTGTCGTAGTATATCCGCAAAGGAATTTCATTGACTGACGATATTTATGGTGTTTAATCCTCATTATATTCAAAAGGTAGTGCTCGTTATTTAGGCGAAAAAACGTATAAATTTAAATTGGAATACAAATGGACATTTTGCAGTATTTGCCACACAGTTATATCAATAGTTCATTTTCATCACTTATTTTACCGCTTTTCCACACACATTTTTTTAATTGACGATTTCCGAAAACGATAAAGTATTAAGGTTTTCATTTGTGTTTTACATCGCGAATTATTTCAATATTAATTTTTGCAATCGTGAATAATTTTCCCGAAAAATATACAATCAAAACAAAATTTTCTTATTGTGAATGTTCTTTCTTTTTTGCGTCAAAAGTGATTTTTGTTGATTGTTTTGTTCTTTGATTTTGATAATAAAATTCTTATCATGTAAGTATTTCTCTTTTAAGTACTTTTAGACCAAATTCGTCTACTAAATTTCTCGAAAAAAAGAAGGTAACATTGCCTATGGATTTAAAGAAATCAAAGGACTTGATAATAGGCTTTTGGAAATGTTTAGCAGAAGAGTTAATGAGGGCTCGCTCTTCCGTTAAAAATTTCACCATAAGAAAAAAAGTTTGAAAATTGGTGCAAATATCGTATAAATATATAGATTTAATGGCCCATATTTATAGTTAAAACAAAGTCTACTTTTAGGGAGCTAAAGTCGGTTTTACTTTAGAGTCGACTCTAACTCATTTATAGACAATTTAAAATATACTTTTGGCGTTGAAGTCAACTCTAAATTTAAAAATAGCTTAAGCTGTTTTTAACTCATTTTCCCCATAATTATTTTATTTGGTTTAAGAACACAATACTCTTTATCTGATTTTTAAACCAAAGTGAACAAAATAACAACAGGGTTCCTTTTTTCTAATGTATGATTAGAAATTGTATGAAAACATTTATCCAACTTAAGTTGACACCCAGTTAAAGTCTATTCGACTTAAAGTATGCCTTATTTTTGACTATGAAAGCAAAAAAGATAATAAGAGCTTTTTAGTTTAGAGTATACTTTAGCAAGAGTCGACTTTAGTATATGACTATGAATATGGGCCAATATTTTTGTTCTCAATTTAAAAGGTGTGGACAGATCAGAAAGATTCAGCAAATATGAAAAACTAAAGAGGAACAAAGATAATCTATGACCTAATAAAAAATCGTAAGCAATCACTTAACTTGATTATTGGTGGAAATCCGAATGATTTTTGTGTAGGCGGCGGAGTGGTATAGAGAGCGCTTCTAAACATTTTTTTTTTATATTTCTAATTATTTTTCTTAATAAAAAAAAAATTTTCTTCTACTACTATCGACTTAAAATGCAATGAAGGCACACAAACTTTGACCAGCTGTTAAGTTGTGAAAAAAAATGTTTACGTAAAGTTCCCGATACCAATTTAATGTTCGAGTGGAATTAAAATTTCTCACAAACAAAAATTTCATTTCTTATTTAACGATACAAAGAAAAATAAGAAACTCTGTGCTGGCACTACTAGGGTTTAATTAATTATGCTATTGCAAATTCTTTAAAAAGTTATTAGAAAGGTCTAATTGATTTTGTTTTTGAACCCAATCTTTCGGAAGCCAATTCGAAGTAGCTCTAGTATAATTAAAAATTTTACCAGGAAAGCGATCGAAAATACACAAATTTTTGAAAATAATAACTCCAATTATTTGTTTTCTTCTCAACAATCAGCGCACGTAAGTCTATAATGTTAATTAGACAGGCAGGCAGACTTGAAAAAATAAATTAATTACAAAAGAGCTAAACATAATTTTACTAAAAGAGTGAATTAAATTAAGTGCAATTGTGATCAAAAACCTTTACAAGTATCAAATTATAAAACTTGACTTTAAATTCGAACCAAAAAATGCGACTCTTGGTCATTTCTTTTTAACTAAAATCAAAATTGTTTCGTTTATTTTTATTTATTTATCAAGGCATTTCGTATGAAAAAATAGCTCTATTAAACAAGTAATCCGTGTGCACTGGAAAACTAGATGGTGCTTCAAAATGTCTCTTCATTTTTGAGATAACTCCCTTATGGCGCTTATTTTTCCTTGGGTATTAATAAGAAGCGAGATAAATGGACTATATGTCCGTTTATAGAACCTGTTACATTGCCTTCTCGAAAAATTATATTAAAAAACAAAACAATCTTTTTCGTATTATGATTTAAATTAAATACAAACAAATTTATTTAAAAACACTTTCTCAACTGTTAGCAACATTTTAGGTCGTTTTGTATTGCGCAGAGCAGCTTAGCTCTGGTTGACTAGAAGAAAGCTTATTTAAATAAAAAATAAGGAACATACATAAGCTCGACCCTACTTGAACTGCTGTTCGTAGAGTACACATACATATGTAAAGAAAACGCATTATTAAAATGCTCATTTCTATTTATGTAAGTAATTAATTCCAGTCCCAGACAATTATTTTACTCTTGCAAGTATAAGACCAGTTTTCTTTATGCAAATTTTGTAAGAATTTGTAACAAATTTCCTTTGGGGACATCGCTAAACGAAAAGTAATATGCAGCCAGCTAACATAGCAATAACAATGTTACAGCGCACAGTGGGCGATTTTGGCAAAAAAACTGAAACTGCTTGAGATTTGAATTAGGAACTTATTGGCTTAAAAAAATAATCGTCACTTTAAAAATTATTTTCGTTTATTGCAGTTGCAATTAAAAAAATCAGGAAAAATCTTAAATGAGTTGTCTCTTAACATATAACGCATATGTAGTGTGCTCAGCAAGCAAAATAGACAAAAAAAAAACAACAACAAAACAAAAAATTTGCAAATTTTCTAAACCGGCTCAAACTACAAATTAAATTCCGGGTTTAGTTTTTTTTTTGACAAAACCCCCTACTGTGCAGCTGTTGTACTACTTATACAAAAAAAAAAAAAAAAAAAAAAAAACAGTCTGCTATACAAACACATATTTTTTTTCTTTTGTATCTCATGACATTTTCCGTTGTATTCAAAGTTTTGCTACTTCTTTTTGGGTTCCTCCTCCATTTCCGTTACACTAGAATTGATGATGATATACAATGGTAAAAGAAAATTTCCTGGTTTTGTTCAACTTTTGTAAATAAATGTTTTTGACATTGATAATTCGAGAAAAATTATTTGGTACAGCCACAAGTATTCAGAATTTAATTTTTTTTTTCGTTTCTAAATTTTTACCTCATAAAAAAGTATTTAAGCATAAAATCTGTACTTGACTTGTGGATTCAGTTCAACGCTAGATTATTCATTCGCTTTAGTTGACTTACAAGTATTTGGTTTATTCTATTGACTTCAAATCATTATTTTTTTTACTTACGCTTGATAAAATTTTTTATAAAAAACAAAGAAACCCAGAAGAAAACGTACCTAAAACGAGAAAAAATAAATTCAGGAATCTATGTCAGTAAAATGTTCTCAAAGTTAGAATTTATTAAATGGAATGAAGGAATGAAATTCAAACACTTTAAATTTAAATAATAAAATTATTGTAGTATTTACTAAAATGTGAATTATAAATTTTCTTGTAACAAAATAATAAAAATTAATTACAATTCCCTCAGCTTTTGTATTTCTATCACATGACGAACTTAACAGAAAAACGGAAAAAAAATTTAGAGACATGGAAACGCTTTTAAGATGTTGGTTCCTCATATCGATATGTTTTATTTGCAGAAGCGAGAAGGTTTCTTTATAAGTAGGAACACATTTTCTTTCTTAGGTCATCTTCATACCCCTGCCCGCTTACATTGAGATCACTTTGATGCCGTTATCATACCCTGCTTCTAAAGACCATTGTAATATTTTAAGTATTTTGGTAGTTATTACTTATGGTTACTTTTTAATCTGCAAGTAGAATCTGCACGCCGTCTGCTTGCCAACGTTCAAGTCGATAATGCAACCAAGAACGTTGGTTAAGTTGCCGTGTTTTTTTTTTTTTGAGAGAGACACATTTTAAAATTTCTGAGGTTGTAAGTTCCTAAAACTTAAATTTCCTTGCAGAAGAGTCACTTAAAAGTTTAAAATCACATTTATATTATTTGAAATTAATTTTAGAATAACACCTCCAGTAAAGAAACTTAAATGGGACAGCGAACTCTTTAGAGACAAGTCTTTTTATAACTAGATAAACATAAACATACAAATATGACAGCAGTCTAACAGTACTGAGGCTAATGTTTTTTAAGAGCAAAATTTCTAAGTAAACTTAAAACATGCAGAAATATTCAGACGTTATTCTGGTAGATGTGTTTCTCAATTGATGGGTTTGCTCTAAGAGCTTAACTGGACTTCACAAATGTTCGGCATAGCCGAATAAAGCTTTATCAGTTGCTAAGTTTAATTTCTCTAAACAGAATCATTTTACATATTGTTACGTTTTTCCCTTTTGGATTAAATGTTCGGATTCTTTTGAGTGCAAACATCATTTTGGCTCATTATAAATTCGCTAGTTTCTTTACTCCTTATAGCTCTATCTGGCTATATACTTAATCCTACCGGTCTTTAGGATCTAAACACGCGTTATTTACTAAACATGCGCTATTACAAACGCAGTCATTCACGCTGCTCTACTGTGTCACTCCGGCGAGACATGAACTCTACTCGATGTCTTCTTTGGTAACCTAAACCATCTACAGACCTCTTCACATCGCTTTACAACTCTTGCTTTAGAATAAAAAGTTCCCTGACAATTATTTGCTACTCTTATTAAATAGATGTCTTCACTAATTTATCTGTCATGGATTAACACAATAATTGTCTTTCTGGGAGGTTTGTACTACTGTTTGTCAATTTTAAATTGCCTTGCACAATTATTATTCATCCTTTGTACGCATGTCCGAGCATGGGATTGAACTCACGATCTGTTTTACAGCACGCACCTCTACCAATGCAGCCATTGAGGCTGCTCAGTTTGTGTTATCTAATTGTGGTATTATTCCATATACAAACCCAATGGTGGTGAAAGTAACTTATTGACCTCCATTTTTACGCACATAAGGGCAACAACAACCGGGGTTGCCAGATCTTATGTTCGTAGCAATATGTATGAACGAGGTCTTACATAAAAAAAAATAATAAAAAAAAAAATTGGAAGCAAATTCTTCGTAATTTTTTTATTTATTAAATTTGAATTTTACGATTGAAAAAATGATTAATTCAAAATTTCGCAGAACCACATTAACGAAATACAAAGCAAAATGAGATAAAGCTAAAGAGCAGCTTATTCATATTTGTGTTTATCATTAACAACAAGCGATTATATTTACGTTAACAAAACACTTTTTAACTGTCAACTGCAATCAGATATTCGTAATACATCTGAGTCATTGTCCTGTCATTATGTTCGCACATTAATAACTTTTTATTAAATCAAAAAATCTTGCTCGATGAATAAAATTAAAATAAAATTAATTGCAACAAATAAAAACAGGTTAACAACCAAATACAAAGAGAATAAAAAATTCTCTTTAATAAAAATCCTTAAACCCAAATAACAAAATTATAAATTTGCATTTGTTATAGTTAGTGTTCTCCTTTTGTAAACATTCAACTTTTGTAAAGATGATTTTGTACTCAGACGATTAAAAACATTTTGTTCTATGAGAAGGATTTAATAATTTTCTGTTTTTGTTCTTTAGATTTTTCTATGCTTTTTATTTTCAACCTCCAGCTACAATTTGTTATTAAAACCTATTCAGGTCCTTGCACTCACACACACACACACACCACTATAGTTTGTATGCTGTAAAAGTAGTTGTAAACTAAAAGAAATACATGTTAAAAATGGTGAAACACAACTACTTTTTTTGTTTGCCTTAAAAGATGTGTGTAAATAAAATAAAACGTGCATTTGTTGCACATAAACTCTCTCTCTCTCTCTCTCTTTCTCTTCCATGCACGTATGCATTTTGTTTTTTGTTGCCACTTTGTAAACTCTTATCTACAATTTTGCTAACAAATTTATATTATAAACATTTTTGTTTGTTTTTTGTTCAAGCCTGTGTGCGTTTATTTGTAAAAACGCATACAACTAAAATTTAGTAGTTAATGAAAAAAAGCTGATTGTTACAGCATTCAATGTTTTCTAACGTGATAGAATGACATTTTAAACCCAGCAAAGGTTTTTCATTTTTTCCTTAAATTAGCGAATATGCTGAATTTCACAGTTTTTTTTTGTGTTTAGTAAATATATTTTCTTCGAAAGCCTAATGTATTGTCAGCAAAAAAGAAGGTTTAAAGAGTGCAGTCGCTTAGTGGGAAGCATATTCTTTATAAAACTGAACTTCAGATAGTTTGCGGTTTATCATGAAGAATAAAAAGTTCGGATTTATGAAGGTATAATTCTTCAGCTGTAACCCACCGTCTTCTTCTCTCCTATTATAATTTCAAAATATGACCAATATGGTACAAGATGGCGCAAAAGTCATTACCGTTTATTTTTCTTTGATATTTTAGATGTGAACAACTAAAATATATCAACATGACATGAGTCAATTCATTTCTTAAGCGTGATTTCGTCAACGTTGTCCTGACTTTTTAATGCCCAAAGTGTTTACGTTCTGGTGTTTAGCCACTAGATGCCGCGAGATCTGGTTGACATGCTTAATTAGATGGTACCGTTGAAATAGTTGCATCAGAAAAGCTTAAACTTACATCGCATAACGCGTCAATTAACCCATATGTGAAAAAGAATCAGAGAAAATTGGAGTATGTTAGTCTTAAAACAAAAGAAAGTATGAGACTGCCAGCTACACGAGGTAAACGTATGATTTAGTGAAAAAAAAAAATAAACTTATACAAGAAAAGATTTATTTATGTAATTTGATTTGTTTTCAACTTATTAATCGACCCGTTTTAGTATTAAAACAAACCATTTATTTTAATTCGGCTTAAGTGCGCGCTAAAAGGCTTTTAAAATGTATTAAAAAAGTAAAATTTTTCACAAAATTTTGTGTTAATTTTTCGGGATCTATTTAAGTAATAGATAAATAAAGATAAATAAGAATACGAAGAACATCAAATCAAAAAATATTAATTTGTTTAGACGAAGTACATACGAAACCTTAAGCTTTATTGGTTTTTCTCTCTATTAATCGTCACGAATATTTATTTGTTCTTGATAACTGCTAAACGATGCACATAGGGTATTTTGCCAATCTAGACGGACATTACTTTTTTTAGTTAATATTGGCTCGAAGAATTTACTGAGTGCACCTAGATTAATTAAACTTGACAGGAATATGTGTTATAGTGATAGGCTTTTAATTTCGACCGAAATTTTTTATCATAAAAATTAAAAACAAAATTTTTCTAAAAATCAAATCCATACATCTTTATTCGTTTAGCCGCGAAAAAAAATATATTGCAAACCTTTTAAGATCGTATAAAGTCAACAAAAACGTAAGAGACTCATCTAACTTTCCTGACTTTAACAGTGTCCCAAAAAGACAAATATCAAGCAAAAGCTTTCACTATACGATGCAGAATTTTTTCTCTGTCCAGCTGTGTACTTATAGTTTTACATTGCTCAAAATTAATTTTTGGCCTATTTTCCGGCTAGAGAGGCAAAATACTCCTATGTGCGGCGGTTTCGGTAATAATTTTTTGCGAAACCCTAAATTATTTACAAAAGGGGATTTTAAGTTTTAACGAGTAGTACACAACAAGAAATAGAAAGATTTAAATCGCTTTCGTTGGACAATCGCTTGTTATTTAATCGCCACAAAGTTTCCGAATTTTTTCCAATTTTTGATTTGGATCACAATACGTCGTTGTTTTATTTACAAAAAATCATTCCTTTTATTTTCTTTATTTATACAGAGAAACTATATTCTTTTTGTTTAAAAATTTTGTTTGTTAGGTAATGATTTTAAACTTATTCTGCTTTAGAATGTTTCTAATTTATATGCTGGTCATGACTTTTCTTGTATTCAAGTTTCTGCTGTTTTCTTTTTTCATCCTTTAAGTTTGTTGCTGCAAGAAAACTGTCACAAGACAAAGGAAAAGGAAAATAACTGAAACAATAATACAAATAAATTTATTTGAAAGGATATTAGTGACATTTGAAACAACATTAAATTTAATATGTTGAATTAAAAAAAAAATGGTTTATTCCTTTTTTTGTAAACAATCTAAGTAAGTGCAATAAAATTAAAGGTTTTATGTTACAACGAAGGCCATTTTCTTGCTTTTTCTGTTATTTTTGTAATTTTTTCCTTCTTTGCCAAAATATACTTCTTGCCTAAGCCCGTTTTTGAAAAAGGAAAGCAATTGCTGTTTGACTGTTTAAGTTTTACATTTATAGTTTAATTTTTTGTGGTTAAACAAGATGTCATATTCAATCTGATTGCAAATTTTTTATAGATTAAAATTTTTTTTTACTTTTTGCTTTTTCTTTTTATTTATTTATTTATTCTTCTTTTGTGCCAAAATGTGCGTCTGTGTTTGCTTTCAACATGTTGTATCATTATTTATTAAAGGCAAAGCAGGCAAAATTTTCCATGATTTAGTGATTTAGTGTCTTTTTTGTTAAACATTTAACTAATCCAAACGTAGAAATATGACTTTTGTAAAAATATGTCTCTTAAGTTCGATTTTCTTTTGACACCTTTAACCACAGATTCATGTTTGTTAATTGACGGGGGGAATGCATTCGCTGGTACCACGGAAGACGCAATGGATCTCTGAGAATGTAACGGAGCCTTTAAGGACCAACTGACCCCGAAAGAACTAATAGACCTTTAAAGTGACAAATGGACTCTGGAGAAAATGCAAAGGGGCTTAATTTACCCCTGAAGGGAAAAATAGACAAAATCAAAATTAAAATAAACCAACAAATCATCAATAAAATATGTCTACATAATTCCTAAATTTAAAGTTTTTACCTTTTTTTTGCTGAAGCAGCAGAACTGTTACTTGCTAAAATTCAATTAAAGCACACTAATCTCTCTCTAATGGCTCATCAAAATCTTCTGAAAATAACTAAAAATAATTTTCTTGGGTAAGTAATTAAATAATACTGTTGCAATATAACAAGTCGCTTCCCAATAAATTTAATTTCTAAGCATTTATGAAAATAAGCATCCACAATTCACTCCTTTAAGTGAAGCGAGCAGTACCAGTAACACTTTAAAAAGGAAATTATGCTACCATTGTAACAAGAATTAAAACAACAACTTCTACGCACAAGACACTAAACTAAATAATGAAATCTAGTTAAAAGTAATAAATATCCAGTAAAAAAGAAAAAATGAAATCTAACATTTTTTTTAGCAACCGTTGTTGTCATTTGTGTCATTTAGCATAAAGCAAGCGATCTCTTCTCCATTTATTTACTTGTTTTCAAGTGTGTGTCAAGTAGGAAGTTTAAGTGGAGTTGGTAAAAAAATTTACAAAATGACTTCATTAAGAGAAATATAAAATAAAATTGATTTTTTTTAAGTAAATAAACAGTGAAAAAAGGAATAAAACAAACTTAAAATATAAAATGCTTTTTACATTTTCTCAACAGAATTTTAATACATTTTATTCTTTTTCCATATAATGTTCATGAAGTGCAGTGATTCAGATAATGGAAAGGGTAAAAAGAGTATCAGAATGAACGACAGAAGAATAACTCTTTTGCACCTTGTTAATTAGCTAGAAGTCTACCGTTCCTCGTATCAAAAAAAAAAAAAAAAAAAACGGCATTTGTTGCAACACAACAGTAGATAAAACGCTTGACGCCCTTTCCGCTATAAAGGTTCCAACTACTGACACTACGTTACTTTTTGAGGCGCAGATATCATGAACCCCTGAGAGCTACCGGTTGCTATGGTACTGTAAAATGGCTACAGGTCAGGCTTTAAACGTTCTTAAAATTACTTAACGACTTGTGGCCTCATATACACACGAAGCAATAAGGCCAAGGAAGCGGAGATCTCCAAGTTCTTTGGCGGAACTTTAACGTAACCAGCCCAACTACCAAAAACCAATTATCAGTCTCGGTAAATCGTGATTTATGAATTGCCAAACGCCATTGATTTAAGTCATAGATAAAAAACTAAAGTATGCCGATGTGCTCGACTTAGTAGCAGCCAACTACTGCTATTACATTTACACAGACTTTGGAACTACTTTTGTAGTACAGAATAGAACAATAGAATAATAATAGAACAATCGCCACTAGATTTGGCCACAGAAGATTAAGGCAATTTAAAACTTGTCTGGATGTAGAGCATCTCCTTACCGGCACCTTTACCGTTTTGTTTGCTGTTTGTTGTATTCAGAAGCCTACACCAATTTTTTTCTGTATCCGTTTCATATGCTGTTCTAATATAAAAGCTCTTCACCCACTCATCTATACACAACAATTATCTTTCTCTTTACTAATTTTGAGACTCTGAAAGGTTTAAACTGTGTCTTATATTTCAGCTTTTTGAACTGAGGTTACTTAACAAGTCATAGTCAGACCTCCGTTGGGATTTGAACTCATGAACTTCTATTTAAGAAACGAATAAACGACTCTACCAACGCAGCTACGGCGTCAACTCGACATGTTTTACCTGATTATACATTTGCTCTGTCTTTCCACATACAAACAAAACTAATTAGCAATAATTTCTTCAGCCTTGTTTACAAGACACAATTAAACATTTTTAACGGGCAGCAACAATATCAAATTTTAGCTTTGCTGTTGCAGATCTATAAAGGGTTTACGGCTTGCAAACTAATACTGTAGAAAGTGCAAACGGAATTACAAACTTATAAAAAAAGTACTTTTAGTCGACTTATTACAAATTGTGTCACAGCGCGTCTCTGTTCATAATTTTTTGCAAAATGCTTGCTGCCGAAAGCTAAAGTAAAAAAATTTGCACCAAATGTATAGTGAATAGAACGGATGAAGATGAGATCTAATCAGGAAATATTTCCCGCACCATATTTTTGCTTTGAAATTGTTTTTGGCCATAGTTTTTTTTAACTACACACTAATATGAGCACTTACCGCGCTTGTAAATGTTACCAATAGCAGCCAGTGCTGCACACCTACGAGAATTTCCTTTTAATTCGTTGAGTTAGCTCTAGCTAATTGTCAAGTGATATAAGTAACAGGAAGCTTAATTAACTGTCTGTTCCTTTGCTCCTTAGAATTGCTTTTGTAATTAGTGTAACGTAACGACTAATTTTAGGTTTATGTAGCGATTCTATTTCTAATTTCTATTGGGTTATACTTGTCAAGATATAATGTTGTTTGGTATTATATTTCAGCCTTAAGGTAGGCACTAAACAACTTTTTACTTGGCGCGCCTATTTGGCTTGATCTGTTAATTGTCTATGCTTAAATGTTGCCTTTACTCCTCCTTTTGTTCTAAATAAACTTGGAATCTGAAATTTTGTTAATTCTCCTTTCCATAAAAGCGCAGTCCAAAAAAAGTTCCAAATATTTTTTCTTTGTTTTGCACAAATTTGTTTTTTATTCCATAAAAGGTGACGTAAAACAAATTATAAAGCACGTATTATATTTTTCACAGCAAAAAAATTAAATTTATTTATTGCGTTGCTACCTGTAATCGCAATATTTTCAATTAAAATTGTGGAAAGTTTTTCGGTTCCATGCTTTGCTTGGCCAAAATTGTTTTAAATAATTTAAATGGCCTCAATTCTGGTCGTCGCTTTTATTAGTAAATAATTGAGTAATTTCATTATATCTCTTATTGATTATTTAAAATTTTTATAAAGTTTCTTTAAATTTTGTATTATAAAATCCTTTTTGTTTTTAGTAAAATCTTTTCTATTTAATGCAAATTTAGAAAAATTCAATTTAAAGAATAAATTATTTGATGTACTCGAAAAAATAGAGTTAGAAAGCTTGTTAATGCATAAATTTAAAATGATTTTATTTTTTTCTCTGCATGTTTTATTTTACTAAAATAATTTATGTGAACGCTCTTGTTTGTGGAAATTTGGAAAATAAAAATTTGTGAAAGTTTGTGCATGTGATCAAGGTTTTGTATGTGTGAGTATTTGAATGCATAATTTTTATACAACATCATCACTGGCACTACTCAACATTGTTACAATGTTTTATGACGCCTCTCCCTTCCACCACTTATACTTTACAATTACTTTGCAGCCACTTTATTTCACTAGTGGAGTAGTTATATACAAGTCGTATAGAAAATGCGTTGACTTTGTGCCATAAATGTAACTATTATGTTGCATGTAAGTTTCTATGTTGTTGTTGTTTTTATTATTATTAAAATATGTAGTTATAAGTTGTTGTTTTTGTTGTTGTTGTTGCTAATATTGGTGTACTGACGCACTGTATTTCCTATTCATGTTTTGAATATGTAAATTAATCAACTACTGCCACATAACTTGCCAACAGATACAAAGTGGTTTGTCTTAACGACAGAAGTCTAAAAGAATGTTTTCGTTATCGTATAAGGCACCAACTAACACATTGGCTTTAAAATTCTTTAATTAAATTTTTAGTAAGCGACACTAATAATTTTTGAGAATTCTATGTTTGTTTTTCGTTTGCAACAAAAAGTATTTAATTGTTGAATCTAGAAAAAGAAGTTTATTATTTTACTAGTCTTCAAAAAGATTGAAAATGTTATGATTCTGTCGGTGAAGTAGCATGCCTACAGTCGCTGAAACGACTAGATTTGGGGTAGATAAAAACTTATTACTCTCAAAAACTGAACCGTTCACAAAATCTTAAAGTCATTGCTTTACCACTCTGTATTGTTTGCTGTCACTTGCTATACGTCGTGTGCGCTGCACAATGAAAGTGTCATAGAAAAAAATTAAGTTTATTAAAACACAACTTTAGCTGCATCACTTTTGTCTGTTGTGGCTGGTTTTATTAGTAAATGAGTTTGTCAATAGCTGCATTATACTGGGTCAGTAGCAACGATCATTTTCTTCATATTTTTATTATTCAATTTTATTTCTGGTTAGAATTTCGCAAATTGTTCAAAGTGAGTTGTGAAAACAATCTAGCAAACAAATTAATTAAAGTATTTTTTTTTTCTTTGTTGATTTTAAAAGAAAAATTATTATTTTTATTCCTTTTTCAAAAGGAAACTATTATTTGCAATTGCGTTATATTAAAATTTATGTATGTCAGCTCTTGTGTAGCACCATCTGACAAACAAAATAAAAAAATTATGTTTATGATGGTAAAGTTATTACATGAGTTCATGTTCTAGTTGTTAGATTAATATCATATTAATTAATACAGCTTGCGGCTAATAAACTCAAGTGTATTATGTCGCATTGTTGAATAATGGCGTGTTTGCCAGCAATAATAGATATTTTAATGCAAATTAATTAAAAGTGCCTTTGGCAAAAAGATTAAATACTCGCTAAGGGGGAAGGAATTATTTAACAATTAATTTAGATACTTATTTGCAAACTAGATGATTATTATTTTCTGTGGAAGATAAAAGAAATGTTTTATTTTACACACAATAAAATAATATTTCTAGATATCTGTACGATAATTCAGTTTTTTTTCGTAATTATTTACTTGATGATGGGTAATCGGTAGTTTAATCGCCAAAAACGACAAAGATTTTGAGGATTTATCGAAATGAAACCAAATCATTCTCTGAGTCCACCTACTCAATGTCAATTACTATCAAGAATGCCAGATGATTTTAAAAAGACAGTGCCATCTTTGAAAATAAATCGGCTAAATATAATTAAAAAAATTTAAGCTACAGACATTTTCCCTTTTTTTTCAAACGGAATAAAGTAGAGAAGATAGAAGTTGAAAAGGAATGATAATCGTTAATCTATTTAGCGAAAACTGTGGCGGTTCTGCTAGTGCTAATTAGAGTCATCTGCTGATCCCATTTTATTTATAACTGTTTTTACAACGATTTTAATACAAGTCGGAAAATTGATGAGCGCTTGGAATACGAAATTAGTCCGCCTGCCTAATTAGTAGACAATGTTCCAATCATGTAAGCCACAGAACTGTTGCTCCGACCGTAAAGTGTCTCTCAAATCGAAGGGGCTAAGTGTGATTTAACTTTTGAGACATTTGCTCTTTTATTTTAGAGGCAAGGCCCCACATTAGATGAATCCTTAACCAACAAAACCATACGGTTTAATGTCACTTACTTGTTTTAAAGAATTAATTGAATCTATTGTCCGTGTGGATATTCCAGCATCAGTTTTCATGTCGAAAAAAAGTATATTTAAAATGGACAACTTGCATGAATTTTTTGCGAATGTTTAAAAATATCCACCGTAACCTTAAATATTTTTCAATTAACAAAAATGTTATTTCAATTAAATGTTCAATTAAAAAACATTTGAAAGTTGGCATATAATTTATTTAATAAAATTCATATATAGCGACAATTTGCGCTTAGAAAGAACTATTTTTGAATCTCGAAAAGAGATGAAATATAAGCGGCTGATTGGCTTCTTTGTTTCTAACGAATTTTTCGAAAGCGAGGAAAAGCTTTCTTAAAATTAAACTAAAGTAACCGGCGTAATTCTCAGTAAAATTGCAACAGTTTCAACAAGCAATTTTATTTAAAAAAAAGCTTAATTAATAAGTCACAGAATAGAATTCAACTATTTGGATTTTTTTTGGAAAATATAAATAAAAAAATTTTATAAGAAAATTTAAATTATAAATTTAAAAAAAATGCATAAAGTAAAAACACAACCAACAAATATTTGTGAAATACTTACAAAGTTTTAATTTAAACATTTAACAACAGCTGGTCAGGAGAAATAAAATCTAAAAAGCTCTTAAACGAATATTTATATTCAAATCGCCATAAGATATGTATGGAAAAGGAGGGAATAACGAAAAAAAAAGCTTTAAAGAACAGCAAACGAATAATCGCTAGAGTCCTTTTTTGGGGAGGCTATTACCCGCTATTAACCCCAAAAAGCTTTAATAAAAAAGAAAACACAAAAGAAAAAACAGAAATAATAAAAAAAAGTATTCGTAACATTTAAGAGTAGAAAAATGTAACAGAATGTTAGAAAATATATTAGAGAAATATTTTTATGTTAAAGAAGCAATTAATAAAATCAGTTGAAGGAAAACTATAATATAAACAGACTAAATTAAAAGAAGAATAAATAATAACAGCCATTTTCCTGTAACGACAGCATGTGCTGTTGCTGCTTCTTTAATTTTCTTGGCTCGAAAAATGCGATTTCTAAAGAATTCCGGCAAATACAAACAACAAAGAAAATAACATTAATTTTTATAATTATGGTTGTAACAAATTCGCAAAAAAGACTGACACTTTGCAAAGAAAATGACAACTTTAAATTTATGTGCGAGTTTGCAACCAAAAAAAATCCCATTATACAATGGAACCACCTTTATTGTACCCTGCAGTTCTGATGGTGAAAATCTTAAAAATTTAAAAATTAAATTAAAAGTTATTCCAATTTATCCATCAAAGGTAACAATTTATTTCATCAGGGGTAACAAGTAAAAATTTCCCGAATATTTTTTTAAGAATGGCATAGAAAAGTTGTCGTTATATAAATATGTAAAAGTATGATAGTTATTTTCAAAGGCTTAAAAAGCGCTTGGCGTAACACATTTAAATAGGCGTTGGAGACAGCGCCGTCAGTTAGAGAGAAATATGTTTTTATTCACAAACTTTTTGTAAAATCACGAGCTCAAAATCATATAACTAAAAATCAGATTGATATTTTAACAAATCCTAAATTAAGTGTGTTCAATTTAAAAGGTATTAAGAAAAATCAATGACAATCGTAAAACTTTGATGATATTTTACTTTACGGGTACTCGAAAATTTGAACGGCCTTTTTTTCAGTGAATGCCATCTAACAAAGTCCATCGCATTAATGCCAGAACTGTAAAAAATCAAATACAATATTGATTCCTAGTGATGCCCATTGGTCTCCCTGAGATCCCTTAGGAACATCATTAGTTTCGATGATGGTATGTGAAATGCAATTGCCACCTTTATGGTTTTTTCGCCCCATTCAAGATTTCAATTGCCTGACATCCAACGCCTGCTTTTAAAACTTTCTATATAAATCAAATCAAAAAGAAAACATAAACACCTGAAGAATTAAGCAAAGAAATGTTTCTTGCCCAAAACCCAACTAAAGATAAATCGATTGTGATGAATTTAAGTAGCAATCATCCCAAAGCATCATCACAAGTACGTTCGAAAGCTTCTTTAAACGCGGCAAGAATCCAGAATATATATAATTTACAGTGTCGGAAATGAATATTGAAGGTTTAAAAGCGTAATCAAAAACTAATTTATACCCTTGTCAACTGTGGTAAAGATAATAAAAAATGAAGAAATGGAGAAAGATATCTTTATTGAAAGTAAGAAATATGAACTTTAATTAGGTGTTCAGCAGTTATAATAGAAAAAAAAATCGTAGAAAACTATAAAAAAAATTAAGAAAAATGTAAACTGATTTTTTATAGAACTACAGACGGCCATTGATTTGAAAGTAAGGAGCTTTGACGATCTGGAAACTGATGGCGACTAAGTTCAAATGAAGGTTGGGTTAGGTCAGGCAGGCGGCCGTGTTTCCACAGCCCACTTGGGTCCATTGATTGGTCCCTTTGTGTTACCTGCTGTTAGAAAGGAGAGAGAAGAAGAACAGAGAGAGAGAGAAGATTAAGATGGGAATAAGGAATGAAGAGATGAAAAGGGCAAAAAGGGAAGGAGAGAAGAAAGAACCGCGGGTCCGAGAATACAGAGAATGCCCGAGGAAAAATGCAGAAAAGAATCCGCTAAGTGGGTCCAGTTGACCATCCAAACGAAATAGTTGACGAAAAATTACGCTAGACAGGATATAGGATATCGAATTTAAGTGGATAAACTGACATTATCAATAGCAATAAAAAATAAAAACGTAAGCGAAAAAAAAACCAGAACAATATTAAGGATCAATACATCGACTTAATTTTTTGTAAAGTTAAATGGCTGTATATTTCATTGGAGTGAATTTCTTTAAAGTCAGTTCAAATATCCTAAAGTGATTGTAAAAGCTAATCTTTGTTGTATGAATTCTTTTGACCGCTGGCTGCAAACTTTGCTTTTATGTGTCTTTAAACAAAATAAATCCGGGAAACACCATTTGCAGCATTATCGGCATAAGCCCACCAAATTATATTGTCTGACACCATTTGTCCATTTTACTGCAGGTGGGCACTTGTACCGTCTCCATTGTAAATGTGTCATTATTAAAATCGATTAAATCGTAACTTCTCTTTGGGTTATTGGAAATGGTTTGTGTTCCTCTAAGTGTTTCAATAACAAAGCGGATAATCATATGATTAATCTGCTATGTACGCAATGATTTCTTTCAGAACTGCTGGGTAAGTTAAGTTTCTCAAAACTTATTGAATTGATTTATATTTCCAACGTTTTTTTTTTTTTGCTGCAAGAAACCAAAGCTTACAGCAGCTTTTAACATCAATTTGACGGTTGTGGGAGTAAGTTTGCCGGCCAAGTTTGGCAGTTAGTGGAAGTAGCAACAACAGGAATACAAATACAAATAACAAAGCAACTAAAGCCAAAAATAATAAACATTTTCAATGCAACTGTGTGTGTGTATTATGTATAACTTGAGATATTTGTTTGTATAAAATGGTAACAAGTGGTGCGGCTTTTTTTCTTAATATATTTTTTTTTCCTGGATACTCTAGAAAATCAATAAAGTTTTTGGTATCTTTTTTGTCTTTTTATTTTGGTTAACTTCCTCAAAAGTAAAATTTGTTCATTTTGTGAGCTTTAAGAATGTAGGATTTTACTCTTGTGGGTAAATATAAATAAAAAATGCTTTAAGAATATTTTAATATTAAAATTTTCGCTTAACCCTGTGATATTTTTAATTCCCTTTAAATAAATTGTAAGAAAGATACTACTTCCTCTAACGGTTAAAATATGTAGGGACAAAAACCGAAGCGAATGTTTACTATAATCTTCTTGGTGATTTCTAATTGATTTTTGGTCTAATGCTCTCAAAAGCCATTACTCTGGATCGTAGTGATTTAAGACTGTTTGTCGACTGGTAACTGTTGCTCCTCACAGAAACTCTTGGGATTGGAAACATTTCTCAAACCGTAGGTCCCTTTAGTATTCACAATTAATATATGTGTGTGATTCCGTCTCAGCCTGTTCCAAGTACAGTCTTGTTCTATATTTATTTGAAACATAAAATACTTTAGGTTTCGATAATCTGCTACAAGCGTATCTTAGTCATATTCAAGCATGTTTCGGGATTCGCTGGCAGGGGTGACAGAGCCAGGAGTGCTTTAAGAGATAAACCTGTTCATCACTTGCATAATAATCTTGTAATGTTCATCCATTGTTGCTTCATTTACTGAAAAAACCTGAATTTCTTTGAGGCTAACCGCTATACCTTTCGCGGGGCTTCCTTGCCCATCGCTGTTGGACTCTAATGGTTCCATAATGAATTTCCACGCACACAGAAATCCTAAAAAAACTTTTAACTAAACTGGAGGTCGACAGGTGTCCAGACTTTGACGACCTAACTAAGCAGCCTCCCAATAGAGAGAAGGCTTAACTAACAGTCTGTTACCAGCCATCACCGCGAGAAGAAAATCGAACTTCTGACAGCAAACTCAGTCACGGCAAGTCATAACTTTACGCCTGCCAAGCGACCACCGTATTAAAATTAACAAAAGTTTCGTTTGTTAGGTCCATCGTCTTTTTTTTAATTTTTAATTTTTTTACATAGATTTTCTAAAGGACCCAAATTCGACATTCTTTTTTATAAATATTTCTCTCAGTAAATTTAAAATTTCTTTCGGTCAAAATCACTTACCAATGAAACATTTCTTAAGATTATGAAATAGTAGTTAGTGTCACAGAGTGTCGAATGGGTAACAACCCCTCTGTGAAGACACAATGCATGGAGATAGCACCCTTTAGTTTTATTTTTTTATTATTTTTCATTGAAAATTTAAAGTGACAGTCCCTCTGTGAGGACACTATTTAAGTTTTGATTTCATTTTGTTATTTG
The DNA here is from genome assembly GCA_937654795.1 of Cistogaster globosa. NCBI lineage: Eukaryota > Metazoa > Arthropoda > Insecta > Diptera > Tachinidae > Cistogaster > Cistogaster globosa. The sequence goes on from OW569406.1 coordinate 62,796,663, forward strand.
TTGCTTTAGTGGCCAAAATAAGGCACCTTAATGTTCTAGGCATTATTTTTCTAGAGATAGAGGTCAGATATTGTAGGGTTACGTTTTTACACTCTGAGGTCAAAAATTTAAAATGCGGAGAAGTGATTTTTTGTTTTTTTCTTGTTTTTTTAATTTGACCCATTGAAAATTATACTTTTTTTTAAATAAATGTAAAAAAAATATTGAAAAGCTTATTTTTTTAATTGCAATATCGTCAATAATTTGTGGGCTTTATTAAAAAATTAATTATTTTTTAAATCATTATAATATTTAACGTATTTATTCTTTTATTTTACCGTTTACTACTTTTTTAAAAACAGTTATTTTTTCGCTTTGAAGTTTTAATTATTTTTTATTTTAATTTTATATTTTTTCTACTTTAATAACTTTTTAAATGAAATCGCTGTTTGTACTCTTTTTTTCCTCTTTCCTGATTGTGCTGTGGTGTTAAGTCATTCATTCAGTCAGTTCAGCCAGTCGTGCATGATTAATTTAATTTGCATTCACTTTTCAATTTTTAATTTTTTTCCCCTGCACATTCACTGATTCAGTGACGATGATATATTGAATGATATTCTGTTGCCAATTTTATATTGATGATGAGGTTATTCGAACTTACAGCTGATATTGATATCGTTGTTGCTGTTGTTATATTAATATATACTGTTCTAGACCATTACACTAGTGCTTTGAAATTTAAATTTATTCATTTACAAAATGCTCTTTCTTCATATTTTAAATTTATAGTAAAACAAAAAAAACAAACAAAAAAAATTGGGTGGAATAAAAAATTTGTTAATTTAAAAAAGTTAAATTAATACAATGTTGTTATAGAACATTCTATAATTAGAGAATATTGGTAGAAAATGTAAAAGTGTAATATTTTATAAAACTACTAGCAGTGACTACAGAAAAGACCCCATTACAGTTTTATATTTATAGATTAATGGGCTTAAATTTCGTGAATATTTAGAAAATTTCATACTTTTAAATAGAATAAATTTAAAATTAATTATAATTTTCAAGAGAATGAAATTATCGGCGAAGCACAGAAATAAACAAAAATGGTGGCATAAGTTTCAAAACTTTAATGCTATACTGTTTAAAGAAAGCTTTCATTTTACCAATTTTCTCCACCACCTATCTTTTCTAGTTTGTGCCTATTCAAAGAAGTTTACACAAGTCATTAGCCGGATTTATTGTCTGAGTGTTAATTCTTCGGGAAAAAAATACAACCAATACAAGAAAAAAATTTCGGCTTTCCTTTGAAATTATCGTTTAAAGTAGTCGTCATATAGGTCACAAAAATCGCACCTTCTTTTGAGATGTTCCACGAATCTACTTATTTTTTATCTTTACAAAAGTGGTTTTTAGACGGACCAATGCCTAGAAAATACATAGGACGGTTGAACTAAGATTGTAGCGCTAGGTTTATAGACTGAAATACTTATCGTATTGCTCGATATCTTGACATTATATTTATTTTTTTGCAATATGCTAAAGAGCTCCTGAAACAACTCAGTTACTGAATCGAATATTTCCTGCTTGTGTGATCCAAATTTGTTCTAAAGAACGTGTCGTTTAAAGTGTTGAAGTTTCACTAGTTTTTTTTTTCTAATGGAGCCTCTAAAAGGTTTGAACTGCTCCTTTCTATTTCTTCGCCGCTTTAACGACTCATCCGTTGTGGCCTTTTGATGACAATTATTTTGTTAAAAACTCAAGGCAGATACCTTTACCAACGTGGCTACTTAATATCTGGTAGAAAGGTTATCGTTTTATTTTATTCACACACGCACACACCACACTTTGTTGGTAGTGGAGGTAATATACGCACAGACAAAACATTATTTTTTATTGCTACAAATATGCACAGGGTTGCCAAATCTTATGTTTTTTTTTGCAAATTTTACAATAACATAAAATATACAAAAAAAAAAAGAATCAAACAATTACAACAATTACAAAACGATAAAAAGTGGGCGCATTCGTGGATATTAGCCCAGTTATGAAATATTTATGCAACGAAATCAGTTATCTTAGATCTTCACAAAGTTTATTCTATGCAGAATAGGCAGAGATTTTCCAATTGGCTCATCTTCATAGAAATATCTAGAATTGTAATTAATATTCCGAAAAAAAAAACATTGAATTTAGTTCATTACCCTTAGCTTCACCCTGTATTTGTTATAACACTCTTTGCACACAACTGATGTATTATAGGGTGAAAGCAGCATTTTTTATATAAAAACTTTAAACAGATTTTATCCTTTTATACGATTTGTTCATACAAGCATTTCCTTTTAATCCTCTCTCTGCTGCACTCTACTTCTAGGTCATTGTTCCCTATTAAAAAATATAATGAAACATTTGCCAAGAACAAGCAGCCGTTGTTATAGAATTTAAACAATAAAAAGGCAGAATCATAATCACAATAATCTGTTATAAAGGAATTGCGATATTCTGTTATTTCTACTGCTAGCTAAAAAAATAAGAAATTATAAAGCAAATATAATTGCAATCAGCAAATGAGAATAAGAAAAGAGTAGAAAAAAAAACACAAGAAACAATTTAACAACCATTAAATTGCATACCCGGTATTTAACAATAATATGGCACCTAAAACAACAATAGACAGTCCAAGGTAAAATAGGATTTATATTCAATATAAAAAAAATACAAAAACAAAAAGCAATTTACTCCTGGTTCCAACACTGTAGAAATTACAGTCAGGCCAGTACAAAGGGTGTTGGTGTGGAACAAAAAAACGCACTCACACACAAATAACAAGATGAAAAACAAAATAACACAATAAGTTTTGCTGTTTTAATGGCCAGACAATGAACAAACACACAGAAACACCTGAGGGAGATGGATGTAAACAATGAAAACTGCAACATAGGAAATGTCCTGATAGTAGCAGTTGAAAGATATTTAAGAATTACCGTTGGCAAATAAACTTGTTGATGATGGCGAAGGATAATTAAAATATAAAAGAAATGCAAATGGTTGGTTACATCATCAACAAGCCATTATCACTAATTGCAACTTAATAAATTGTTTTTTTTTTCTTTATTTCGCTAACAGTTGAGTTGTATAAAATAACCAACAAGCATAAATTAAATTGTTAAAATGAACAACAACAACAGAGCACAAGCAGTTTTGTTAAACAGTTAAATGCTCAAATATAAAATAAAACGGATATAGTGTCAAAACAATATGGCGCGGGTGTTAATTTGTCGGTTTCTAGCTTGAATTTTAGTCAAGTCAGTCAGTCAACCACCACGATTTCCCTTTTACTGCCAACTTGGCTAAAGTTATCATTGGATATTTGCTTGCACTCAGTCGACTGCACAGAAAGAGTCAACAAGCCCCAAAGTGTTGGTTCATGTTGAACTAAAAAAAACGAAGAAATTTAAAGATCACTAACTTTTGTTACCCTGGAGAAAAGGTTGCAAACAAAGTTACACATCAGTTGGTAGTTTTTGCCTTTCCTATTTTTTTCATTTGGTATTTCAAAATGAGAAGTTTTTTAAAATGATAAGAAAGATAAAGTTATTTTAGGTCTTTTTTTTATCAGCAACATATTTTGTTTTGCTCTGTAATAAGTTTTTATGAGCATCGAATAGTTTGTAAAATTTAGAAGATAAAGAAAATCTCAACAACAGGGTGCAATACATGATTATGGTTTTAAGAACAAAATAATGCAGAAATTGTTATCGTTAAGACGAATGGTGTTCTACAATCGCTTCTAATTAAGATAAAACAAAACCTCGTGAAAGCCTTCAGATATACTTACAACAACCTTTTAGAGTTAATTAATGTAACATCAGCATTGACGGTCTGGTTAGTGGATTAGTACGCATTAAATGTTAGACCCACAAATTGAAATTGGCTCCATGTGTTATGTATTTTAATATGGCTACGGTTAACTTTACCTTATTTACAAATAAATAAATGAAAAAAGGCATCAGTTGTCTAGTAAACAGACGATCTGTCTTTGCCCCTACATGAAATTGTTAATCGAAAAGAAATTTACTTTATTCGAAAGGTATAATGACCACCACAGCTGGCTTAAAAGTAGTCTAATCTAGAGGTCCAATTTTCGATAAGTTTTAATAACATTTTTGGCCGTAAATTGAAAACAACACGTCAAATTTTATTTAATTTTCGGGCTTATCATCGTAAACTAGCGACTTTATATATTTCCATAGAAAATAATCCAACAGCATGGTTCTAGAGTCCAATTGCAGTTTTCAAACGTTTTCTATAATAAATCAATGTAGCATGAGCTGTGTAGCATGTTACGACATCTTGTTGAAACTACAGCTCCCGTACATTATGGTTGTTCAATTGATGCATCGTGTTTGAAAAAGTATAGACTAATGATTCCACCAGCCCATAAATCAAACCAAACAGACAGATTTTTTGGATGTAACGGAGTCTCAACATACATTTAAGGTTTATCATCACTCCAAATACGGCCATCGCTAAACTAAATTCGCTTATGAAAATCAGGATCAACGGTAATTCTGTTTTGAGCCGATTTAGCGAATTCACTAGGTGGTGACACTGTGAGTTTAAACTTTGATTTTTTAACTACAAAAGCCAAGATCTTGTCGCAGTTAGTTTTATAAGGTTGATGGGCATATATCCAATTTCTGGGTACGATGGCGGGTTTTCTGTATGCGCTGTGCGAAGTCCCTGTGAAAGCGTATTCTCATTTAGAATAAACGTGGTGCGATTACGTTCCAGAGTTAATTGAATAAATTGCTCTGATTAAGGATTATGTTGACCTTAAAATGATCGTAGTGCGTGATACGTATTTTAAACAGCACCATAAATTTCAAAGTAAATTTACACAATTTGGAGGGATTTTTCAGGCGTCAGTCTATTTATGTATGTTGAAGCGCCAAAACAAACTCAACAGCTGACAAAATGGCCGCCAGTTAAAAAGTGTTGCTAACACAACTTCTATACGTCGATAAAAAACACACTTTACATAAAATTTAAAAAAACATTATTATTCCTGCTTGCGTTCGTAGTTTCGTTTTTAAGATTGATATAGATGAGATTATATCTTTCTGTACAGCAACAAATAACTACAGGATTACAAATCGATAATCTCTTTAAAATCGTAAAATAATAAGATTTAATAGCTTCTGTTTAGCTTTTACTCGATGAAATTTGTGGTTTATCTTCTTGCACTGACAAAACATTTTTTTTACAATTAACTTGTAAATCGAAGTTATACTTTAAAGTGTTGTTAAAAGTAAAGAATCTTATGGTTATTATGATCGACATTCAACTTTATTTGACTCACTTAAATATTGCGAGAGAAATGAAAAAATCGTTTTGTTTCTGTGGGTCAGAACATCCAAGTACCTAAATGTCTAAATCATGAATCTAAAATTTTAAGAATTGGAATGTTTTAAGAAATTAAAATGGTTCAAGTGATAATGAAAATTCAGCTTCAAATTCTAGGGGCTTCAGGTAAATTGGCTACGTTTTTCATGCAGCAATAATTTTTATGAAGGTTCCTCTAACATAAGTAGAAAAATAACTTTTTTTGACTGAATGTACTGAATGCTTGTTATTTTTTATCAAAGTTCTGGAGTTCTATTAGGAAGCTAAGTGATAAGTTTCTATAATTTATAGAAACTATTTGAAAATTGTATCCAGCATTGTAAAATAACTGGACTAATAAGGTGTTGTAAAATTAAGAATTTCTTTTAATTTTTGAAAGCATATCATTCAAAACTGCAAAAAAATTTTATTTGATTAAAAGTTGAAAAAAAAAGATGAATATGAAAATATTATTTGTTACATTAAATTCTTAAGTTTAAAATTCGTTCTCATTTACTGCTGTGTACTACACGCATGTAAAATTTTGTTTAGATCTGGTTTATTGTTTAGAAATTGCTGTGTTATTTCAAAATTATTTGCTTTTGCTCCACTGTGGAACTTCCGAAGTCATATTTAGCGAAGGACTTAAAAAGCGTGAAAACTGTTAGATGAAGTAGAGTGAAAAGACTACTTGACCTGCCCCAACAACCGTTTTGTTTGTATAATTGCATTTTTTGTAAAGTTAAAAACATTGCCCAAAATCCTGATCTTTAATTTCACTTTTTCTTTATATTTTCATTTGCTGTGAAATAAGTTCTTTAGTCACTACTTTATAAAGTTAGGCTTTGATAAAGTTAATTTCTTATTATCCAAAACAAATCTTAATTTTTTTGTTTATCAGCCAGTTGTTGGGCTGGTTTACGTTTTTGGCAGAAGTTGTTGGCTCTCTCAGACAGTTTTAATAATGTCAGGTGTTATCATTTTAAGCAGCTGTTATTAATTGTCATTTTGTTGTGGCAACTGGTTTAAGTTTATAACGAAAAAAAATTTTGTTGTAACTTGAAAAATCGTTTTGATTAAAAGAGCAATTTGCTTTACAAAATTTTGTTAATTTAATTTTTTTAATGAAATTTATGTATCAAAAATTCTTGCTGTAACGTTATGACTTACCGCAGATTAATTTGCATTTATTATAAATTTATTAAAGATGCCCTTACCTAAAACGAGATAAAAAATAATAAATAAAATTATAAATTTATTTAACCATTAAATATTATATTCATTAAAGTATCAGAATTATTAAGTTGTTTGTCAGCAAATCAGACGGGTTTAAGATATAATCAAACAGTTTAAAGTTGTTCGGTTAATCGATTGATTAACGAATGCAAAAATTATTATTTATTTAAAAACTTAGTTAAATTTTTATAATAACAAAAAGTTTATTTGTAGCCATTAAAAAAGTCTTTAACCTGAAAATATCGAAAGATAAAATGAGTCAATATTGGAACAAAAGTTCCAACTAGATTAAAAGTTCGGAATATTGAAAGGCAACTGCTAGCGAAAATATTTAAAGAAAGTCCATGATATTTATAAAAATAAGAATTTTGATTTAAGTTTACCTAATTGTAACCGGACTTCCCCATGACAGTATCAGACCATCAACATTTAGACGTTTTCAGACGACACACAAGCCCTCAAGATACTTACGATTTTTTTTAAATAAATGTAAAAAAAATATTGAAAAGCTTATTTTTTTAATTGCAATATCGTCAATAATTTGTGGGCTTTATTAAAAAATTAATTATTTTTTAAATCATTATAATATTTAACGTATTTATTCTTTTATTTTACCGTTTACTACTTTTTTAAAAACAGTTATTTTTTCGCTTTGAAGTTTTAATTATTTTTTATTTTAATTTTATATTTTTTCTACTTTAATAACTTTTTAAATGAAATCGCTGTTTGTACTCTTTTTTTCCTCTTTCCTGATTGTGCTGTGGTGTTAAGTCATTCATTCAGTCAGTTCAGCCAGTCGTGCATGATTAATTTAATTTGCATTCACTTTTCAATTTTTAATTTTTTTCCCCTGCACATTCACTGATTCAGTGACGATGATATATTGAATGATATTCTGTTGCCAATTTTATATTGATGATGAGGTTATTCGAACTTACAGCTGATATTGATATCGTTGTTGCTGTTGTTATATTAATATATACTGTTCTAGACCATTACACTAGTGCTTTGAAATTTAAATTTATTCATTTACAAAATGCTCTTTCTTCATATTTTAAATTTATAGTAAAACAAAAAAAACAAACAAAAAAAATTGGGTGGAATAAAAAATTTGTTAATTTAAAAAAGTTAAATTAATACAATGTTGTTATAGAACATTCTATAATTAGAGAATATTGGTAGAAAATGTAAAAGTGTAATATTTTATAAAACTACTAGCAGTGACTACAGAAAAGACCCCATTACAGTTTTATATTTATAGATTAATGGGCTTAAATTTCGTGAATATTTAGAAAATTTCATACTTTTAAATAGAATAAATTTAAAATTAATTATAATTTTCAAGAGAATGAAATTATCGGCGAAGCACAGAAATAAACAAAAATGGTGGCATAAGTTTCAAAACTTTAATGCTATACTGTTTAAAGAAAGCTTTCATTTTACCAATTTTCTCCACCACCTATCTTTTCTAGTTTGTGCCTATTCAAAGAAGTTTACACAAGTCATTAGCCGGATTTATTGTCTGAGTGTTAATTCTTCGGGAAAAAAATACAACCAATACAAGAAAAAAATTTCGGCTTTCCTTTGAAATTATCGTTTAAAGTAGTCGTCATATAGGTCACAAAAATCGCACCTTCTTTTGAGATGTTCCACGAATCTACTTATTTTTTATCTTTACAAAAGTGGTTTTTAGACGGACCAATGCCTAGAAAATACATAGGACGGTTGAACTAAGATTGTAGCGCTAGGTTTATAGACTGAAATACTTATCGTATTGCTCGATATCTTGACATTATATTTATTTTTTTGCAATATGCTAAAGAGCTCCTGAAACAACTCAGTTACTGAATCGAATATTTCCTGCTTGTGTGATCCAAATTTGTTCTAAAGAACGTGTCGTTTAAAGTGTTGAAGTTTCACTAGTTTTTTTTTTCTAATGGAGCCTCTAAAAGGTTTGAACTGCTCCTTTCTATTTCTTCGCCGCTTTAACGACTCATCCGTTGTGGCCTTTTGATGACAATTATTTTGTTAAAAACTCAAGGCAGATACCTTTACCAACGTGGCTACTTAATATCTGGTAGAAAGGTTATCGTTTTATTTTATTCACACACGCACACACCACACTTTGTTGGTAGTGGAGGTAATATACGCACAGACAAAACATTATTTTTTATTGCTACAAATATGCACAGGGTTGCCAAATCTTATGTTTTTTTTTGCAAATTTTACAATAACATAAAATATACAAAAAAAAAAAGAATCAAACAATTACAACAATTACAAAACGATAAAAAGTGGGCGCATTCGTGGATATTAGCCCAGTTATGAAATATTTATGCAACGAAATCAGTTATCTTAGATCTTCACAAAGTTTATTCTATGCAGAATAGGCAGAGATTTTCCAATTGGCTCATCTTCATAGAAATATCTAGAATTGTAATTAATATTCCGAAAAAAAAAACATTGAATTTAGTTCATTACCCTTAGCTTCACCCTGTATTTGTTATAACACTCTTTGCACACAACTGATGTATTATAGGGTGAAAGCAGCATTTTTTATATAAAAACTTTAAACAGATTTTATCCTTTTATACGATTTGTTCATACAAGCATTTCCTTTTAATCCTCTCTCTGCTGCACTCTACTTCTAGGTCATTGTTCCCTATTAAAAAATATAATGAAACATTTGCCAAGAACAAGCAGCCGTTGTTATAGAATTTAAACAATAAAAAGGCAGAATCATAATCACAATAATCTGTTATAAAGGAATTGCGATATTCTGTTATTTCTACTGCTAGCTAAAAAAATAAGAAATTATAAAGCAAATATAATTGCAATCAGCAAATGAGAATAAGAAAAGAGTAGAAAAAAAAACACAAGAAACAATTTAACAACCATTAAATTGCATACCCGGTATTTAACAATAATATGGCACCTAAAACAACAATAGACAGTCCAAGGTAAAATAGGATTTATATTCAATATAAAAAAAATACAAAAACAAAAAGCAATTTACTCCTGGTTCCAACACTGTAGAAATTACAGTCAGGCCAGTACAAAGGGTGTTGGTGTGGAACAAAAAAACGCACTCACACACAAATAACAAGATGAAAAACAAAATAACACAATAAGTTTTGCTGTTTTAATGGCCAGACAATGAACAAACACACAGAAACACCTGAGGGAGATGGATGTAAACAATGAAAACTGCAACATAGGAAATGTCCTGATAGTAGCAGTTGAAAGATATTTAAGAATTACCGTTGGCAAATAAACTTGTTGATGATGGCGAAGGATAATTAAAATATAAAAGAAATGCAAATGGTTGGTTACATCATCAACAAGCCATTATCACTAATTGCAACTTAATAAATTGTTTTTTTTTTCTTTATTTCGCTAACAGTTGAGTTGTATAAAATAACCAACAAGCATAAATTAAATTGTTAAAATGAACAACAACAACAGAGCACAAGCAGTTTTGTTAAACAGTTAAATGCTCAAATATAAAATAAAACGGATATAGTGTCAAAACAATATGGCGCGGGTGTTAATTTGTCGGTTTCTAGCTTGAATTTTAGTCAAGTCAGTCAGTCAACCACCACGATTTCCCTTTTACTGCCAACTTGGCTAAAGTTATCATTGGATATTTGCTTGCACTCAGTCGACTGCACAGAAAGAGTCAACAAGCCCCAAAGTGTTGGTTCATGTTGAACTAAAAAAAACGAAGAAATTTAAAGATCACTAACTTTTGTTACCCTGGAGAAAAGGTTGCAAACAAAGTTACACATCAGTTGGTAGTTTTTGCCTTTCCTATTTTTTTCATTTGGTATTTCAAAATGAGAAGTTTTTTAAAATGATAAGAAAGATAAAGTTATTTTAGGTCTTTTTTTTATCAGCAACATATTTTGTTTTGCTCTGTAATAAGTTTTTATGAGCATCGAATAGTTTGTAAAATTTAGAAGATAAAGAAAATCTCAACAACAGGGTGCAATACATGATTATGGTTTTAAGAACAAAATAATGCAGAAATTGTTATCGTTAAGACGAATGGTGTTCTACAATCGCTTCTAATTAAGATAAAACAAAACCTCGTGAAAGCCTTCAGATATACTTACAACAACCTTTTAGAGTTAATTAATGTAACATCAGCATTGACGGTCTGGTTAGTGGATTAGTACGCATTAAATGTTAGACCCACAAATTGAAATTGGCTCCATGTGTTATGTATTTTAATATGGCTACGGTTAACTTTACCTTATTTACAAATAAATAAATGAAAAAAGGCATCAGTTGTCTAGTAAACAGACGATCTGTCTTTGCCCCTACATGAAATTGTTAATCGAAAAGAAATTTACTTTATTCGAAAGGTATAATGACCACCACAGCTGGCTTAAAAGTAGTCTAATCTAGAGGTCCAATTTTCGATAAGTTTTAATAACATTTTTGGCCGTAAATTGAAAACAACACGTCAAATTTTATTTAATTTTCGGGCTTATCATCGTAAACTAGCGACTTTATATATTTCCATAGAAAATAATCCAACAGCATGGTTCTAGAGTCCAATTGCAGTTTTCAAACGTTTTCTATAATAAATCAATGTAGCATGAGCTGTGTAGCATGTTACGACATCTTGTTGAAACTACAGCTCCCGTACATTATGGTTGTTCAATTGATGCATCGTGTTTGAAAAAGTATAGACTAATGATTCCACCAGCCCATAAATCAAACCAAACAGACAGATTTTTTGGATGTAACGGAGTCTCAACATACATTTAAGGTTTATCATCACTCCAAATACGGCCATCGCTAAACTAAATTCGCTTATGAAAATCAGGATCAACGGTAATTCTGTTTTGAGCCGATTTAGCGAATTCACTAGGTGGTGACACTGTGAGTTTAAACTTTGATTTTTTAACTACAAAAGCCAAGATCTTGTCGCAGTTAGTTTTATAAGGTTGATGGGCATATATCCAATTTCTGGGTACGATGGCGGGTTTTCTGTATGCGCTGTGCGAAGTCCCTGTGAAAGCGTATTCTCATTTAGAATAAACGTGGTGCGATTACGTTCCAGAGTTAATTGAATAAATTGCTCTGATTAAGGATTATGTTGACCTTAAAATGATCGTAGTGCGTGATACGTATTTTAAACAGCACCATAAATTTCAAAGTAAATTTACACAATTTGGAGGGATTTTTCAGGCGTCAGTCTATTTATGTATGTTGAAGCGCCAAAACAAACTCAACAGCTGACAAAATGGCCGCCAGTTAAAAAGTGTTGCTAACACAACTTCTATACGTCGATAAAAAACACACTTTACATAAAATTTAAAAAAACATTATTATTCCTGCTTGCGTTCGTAGTTTCGTTTTTAAGATTGATATAGATGAGATTATATCTTTCTGTACAGCAACAAATAACTACAGGATTACAAATCGATAATCTCTTTAAAATCGTAAAATAATAAGATTTAATAGCTTCTGTTTAGCTTTTACTCGATGAAATTTGTGGTTTATCTTCTTGCACTGACAAAACATTTTTTTTACAATTAACTTGTAAATCGAAGTTATACTTTAAAGTGTTGTTAAAAGTAAAGAATCTTATGGTTATTATGATCGACATTCAACTTTATTTGACTCACTTAAATATTGCGAGAGAAATGAAAAAATCGTTTTGTTTCTGTGGGTCAGAACATCCAAGTACCTAAATGTCTAAATCATGAATCTAAAATTTTAAGAATTGGAATGTTTTAAGAAATTAAAATGGTTCAAGTGATAATGAAAATTCAGCTTCAAATTCTAGGGGCTTCAGGTAAATTGGCTACGTTTTTCATGCAGCAATAATTTTTATGAAGGTTCCTCTAACATAAGTAGAAAAATAACTTTTTTTGACTGAATGTACTGAATGCTTGTTATTTTTTATCAAAGTTCTGGAGTTCTATTAGGAAGCTAAGTGATAAGTTTCTATAATTTATAGAAACTATTTGAAAATTGTATCCAGCATTGTAAAATAACTGGACTAATAAGGTGTTGTAAAATTAAGAATTTCTTTTAATTTTTGAAAGCATATCATTCAAAACTGCAAAAAAATTTTATTTGATTAAAAGTTGAAAAAAAAAGATGAATATGAAAATATTATTTGTTACATTAAATTCTTAAGTTTAAAATTCGTTCTCATTTACTGCTGTGTACTACACGCATGTAAAATTTTGTTTAGATCTGGTTTATTGTTTAGAAATTGCTGTGTTATTTCAAAATTATTTGCTTTTGCTCCACTGTGGAACTTCCGAAGTCATATTTAGCGAAGGACTTAAAAAGCGTGAAAACTGTTAGATGAAGTAGAGTGAAAAGACTACTTGACCTGCCCCAACAACCGTTTTGTTTGTATAATTGCATTTTTTGTAAAGTTAAAAACATTGCCCAAAATCCTGATCTTTAATTTCACTTTTTCTTTATATTTTCATTTGCTGTGAAATAAGTTCTTTAGTCACTACTTTATAAAGTTAGGCTTTGATAAAGTTAATTTCTTATTATCCAAAACAAATCTTAATTTTTTTGTTTATCAGCCAGTTGTTGGGCTGGTTTACGTTTTTGGCAGAAGTTGTTGGCTCTCTCAGACAGTTTTAATAATGTCAGGTGTTATCATTTTAAGCAGCTGTTATTAATTGTCATTTTGTTGTGGCAACTGGTTTAAGTTTATAACGAAAAAAAATTTTGTTGTAACTTGAAAAATCGTTTTGATTAAAAGAGCAATTTGCTTTACAAAATTTTGTTAATTTAATTTTTTTAATGAAATTTATGTATCAAAAATTCTTGCTGTAACGTTATGACTTACCGCAGATTAATTTGCATTTATTATAAATTTATTAAAGATGCCCTTACCTAAAACGAGATAAAAAATAATAAATAAAATTATAAATTTATTTAACCATTAAATATTATATTCATTAAAGTATCAGAATTATTAAGTTGTTTGTCAGCAAATCAGACGGGTTTAAGATATAATCAAACAGTTTAAAGTTGTTCGGTTAATCGATTGATTAACGAATGCAAAAATTATTATTTATTTAAAAACTTAGTTAAATTTTTATAATAACAAAAAGTTTATTTGTAGCCATTAAAAAAGTCTTTAACCTGAAAATATCGAAAGATAAAATGAGTCAATATTGGAACAAAAGTTCCAACTAGATTAAAAGTTCGGAATATTTAAAGGCAACTGCTAGCGAAAATATTTAAAGAAAGTCCATGATATTTATAAAAATAAGAATTTTGATTTAAGTTTACCTAATTGTAACCGGACTTCCCCATGACAGTATCAGACCATCAACATTTAGACGTTTTCAGACGACACACAAGCCCTCAAGATACTTACGATATCATACATTTTATTTGAAACCTGAATTAGTCCACCACACAATCTTCTCAATACTTGTGTTTGCTTTTATAAAGAAAAAATAATCTCATTAGGTCAGTAACATCCAAGCCGTAATCAGCGCATCAAACGTTGTCAATTGGTCGAAAGTTCTCATGGCCAAACAAAATGTGGGAAGCAAACTCAAACAGGGCAGTGTCAAGGCTTTGTAGTTAGAAAACCCGATGCTAACAGTGAATTTGGATGTTTAAAAAAATAATTGTTTTTGTTGCTAATGAACAGTTATTTTCGGCGCAATTTAGCGATTTAGTCTTTTTTTATTTAATTTTGGTGTGTTTTATATTAAACACGACAAGTTAATATTGCTGGGGATGACAAAGCATTGACGCTCTCATTTAAATAAAAACATAATTTCAACGTTTAAGCTAATCGTCAAACAACGCTAAGCGATTTAGTTTGAACGTCAATAATGAACAAAACATTTAACAAAACGTAGCCTTCTCGCATGACATTCCCATTAAATTAAATTCTTCAAGCAGATAGAGGCGATCATGTCTAATGAGCAATCCGTACCGCATGGACATTCACCGTTTTTTCCCTAAAGGATTAGAAGGTTCAAACTGATTAACATGTGATTAGACGTGTCAACATTTTATCGATACATTTTACGTTTATTTTAAATCGAGTTATTGACTAAAATAAAATACTTTTTAATTTTTCTGTACAATTATTCCGTATCTTTTTAATCTGTAATCACAATTGACAGCACTCTGAAAACCTTAATGTTTCGCTAATTCTTGAAATAGTCAATAGTCAGTCATTTTTGCAAATAAAAAAAAATATATTTTTGTTAGTGAAATTTTTATTAATTGTTTTCTGTTTTTTATCAATTTATTGAAAAAATCTTTTTATGTAATTTTTAATATTAATAAATCAAAACAAATGTAGCTAAAATATACACATGCACATGACAGCACAAATTCACTCCATCTCATTAACAGATTTTTACTTAAGAAATTGCACGTGAAAGACACACTTGCAACAACTAATTAATTGTTATTAAGAGTCATGGCAACTTATACATCAAAAAAGGGGATAAAAGCAATGTTTGAAAATAAATATCGGGTAAATTGAACTTTGTACTTTCGAAGTTAACAAACAAACAAAAATTTTCTTTTCCCTAAACAGAAGGGTGGCTACAAAAATCATGTCGTTATGACATTTATAATCTTAAGTTTCATCGATAATATCTGTGGTGTTAAATTCTTTGTTTGCAAGCAAAGAATTGAGGAGGTGTTTGCAAATGGGATCTTTGCTGTTGCCACAGAGAATCTTTAGGCGTCGATTAGTAAGTTTGTTGTGAAACTGACACTTGAATCGAAATTTTAGTTCGATGGAAAATTGTGCAAATTAACAAAAAAAAAAAAAAAGCAAAAATTAAAAAAATTTCGCTTAAAAAAGTGATCATACACGATCCTACATGCGTCTTAAGCAACAAAAAAAAGTGAACAGTGAGCGGAACCTTCTGTTCATTTGTGTCTTCAGGCAACTGATGGCAAGATAAGTAAAAATAAATTCTTTCAACCACTGTTCTTTTTCATCAAACAATTCAATTTCAGAAAATTTATTTGGAATTTGTGATAATGAACATTGAAATGTTGATAGATAGTAATCAGCCAACCTCGTTGGTTTTTTAGAAAACCGTTCACTTCTTCTTAATTGTGGCGGAGAGGGAAACACCTCACATATGTTAAAATCATTAGTTGACGCTATAACATCATATTCGTTAGGATTATCTAGAACCTCTTGGTTAAATTGGTTATAGTTAGTATCGCACACAGCTTCAGTTTGAAAATGACCTGTATCATTACTCTCTTCTGTGGTGTTATTAGTTGGTTCAATGATCACACAATTCTTCCCCTTTTGATTGTTGAACTGTGAACTATTTTTGAACTTTTTTATTTTTAAATGGGTAAGAATTTTCATTGAATTTTACATCCCGGGAAAAAATAATATTTTCATTTTGCTTATTCCAAAGCCTATATCCGTTAGGGCAGTAGCCAAGTAAAACACATGTTTTGCTCTTAGGGTCTAATTTAGCTCTCTTTTGGTTCGGTACCCAAGCAAAAGCTTCACATCCAAAAATTTTAAGTTTTGATAAATCCGGTTTAACTTTGTGCCATAATTCTGCGGGAGTTTTGAGCATCGATATAGCTTTTGTAGGACTTCTATTTAAAATATATGCAGCAGTATATACTGCTTCAGACCACAAAAAGTTTGGAACATTACTTTCTATAATAAACATTGCTCGAACTTTCTCAGTAAGAGTACGGTTAAACCTTTCGGAAACACCGTTCTGCTGAGGAGTGTACGCCATAGTTTCTTGAATTTGAATTCCTTTATTTTTGCAAAAAGTTAACATTTCTTTTGATTTATATTTAGTTTCCTGGTCTAAAGTTAATTTTGATATCTATTACCAATTCCAGTAGTAGCTACTGCCTCAAACTCTTTAAATTTTTCGAAGACATCTGCTTTCTTTTTAAATGGCCGTACAACTGCGAAATGCGTGTAATCATCAATGAATAAAACGAAATATCTACAGTCATTCCATGAAATTGGACTTATTGGTCCACAAACATCAGAGTGGATTCGTTCTGAAGTCCTTTTTGCTTGAACACGTGTTCCCGAAAAAGATTCACGACATTGTTTGCCTAAGATGCAAACATCACAAAAGGAATCTGTTTCTACCTTTGGAAATTCAGGAATCATATCTAACTGCTTTAATTCTTTCATACCTTCATGTCCAATATGACCTAATCGTTTGTGCCATAAAGTGTATTCTTCAGATTTAGACATGTAAGTTTTTGATTTTTTCACCTTTAGTTTTAATTCAAAAAGATTACCTTGATTTAACGCAGTTGCTATTATTTTACCATTTTTTTGAATAACAGCCTTGGATTTTTGAAACGTTACTTTTAAACCGGAATCAACCATTTTCTTAACAGATAGTAGATTTTCACGAAAATCTGAACTATATAACACGTTTATTAATTTAATTGGATAACCTTTACTACTTCTGCCTTGTATATCGCCAATTTGTGAAACTTCAATTCCTGAGTGAGCTTTTGCAACAACTTTATACCGGGAAACATTAAGATTCTTTATTGAATTAAAAACATTAATATCATTGACAAAATGATCAGTAGCTCCTGAATCTAAAGCGAAAACAATTTCTTCTTCATCAGTTAAATCAATATTTATTAATTTACTATAATTTTTTACCATAAAACTTACACCCTCTGCAGTTTTTGCCTCTTTTACACGGCAATCTTTCATCATATGTCCAATCTTTCCACATTTGTGACACTTTCCATTTAATTCTTTTTTTATTATTGAAATAAAAAGCAACTGGACTCTCAGCTTCTTCATTACTGCGAGATTTCTTTTTGGATTCTTCAGACAAAAGTCTTGATTTTATAACACCCAAATTCATTTGATCTTCTGGCAGATTCTCTAAAGCTGTAAATAAAGCATCATATGTTTCAGGCAAAGATAAAAAACAGCTGCGAAATAACATCAACATTCTCGAGCTTTGCACCAGCAGTTTTAAGATCTCGAATAAGCGAATCAAACTTTATTAAATGATCGTTTAGACTTCCATCTTCTTTTAAACGTAGACCTGCTAATTCCTTACGGATTATAGTTTGATTCATACACGATTTTTTAGCAAATGTTGTCACTAAAGAGTCCCACATGCCCTTAGCCGTTGTTTCTTCACGAATACATTCTAAGTAATTATCGTGTATACATGAAGTTATTATATTTTGTGCCTTTAAATCTTTTCTCTTCCAATCCACTACATTATTTCCAGCACCATCTCCAGCTTTGGTTCCTGGAGCTGACGTTTTAACAGCTTCCAGGCAATCAGCTGACGCTAAGTGTCGTTATACACGAAACTTCCAATTTTCAAAATCTCGTCCACTGAATTGTGTTATTCCGGTTTTGTCTTCTGGGCCCATAACCTCTTGTTTTATAGATTGTTAGAGCAAGGAATAAATAAGTACAATTACAAAAGAACAATAGTAATTGTTTATTAGAACAAATTTCAGAAAGTATTAAAGTATAAAGTTTTCATAAAAAACATTTAAAGAAATAACTACTACGTACATATATAATTTATATATCAAATGCAAAGTATAATTACATACAAGTAATAACAACATATTATCAACATAATATGGTTGTTGTTACCATATCATAATCATGTTTTTTCTCTGCCTGTTCTTTTATAACAAAAGAAGTTTTAAGTGGAATAAATTTTTTATTGTGAGATCGATAAAAATAAGCCTGTAAATTCATTATGAATGTGAGTCCACGTGCTAGTACGATAGCGACTAACGAAGAAGAGACGAAAACCTAAAACAATGGACCAGCATTGCTTTTTATAGTTTTAGATGAGAGTGTCATTACCGTGTTGTGGCTCAAATTAGATAATTGACGCAGCAAAATAAAAAAGCTAAAGTAATTGAAAGACAGGCTTAATTCTTGTTTTCGTCTGTTACATTCCTTTGATTACGCATCTCTTGACAGCCTGTTGGTAATATGCCTTAATGATTCTGTGGTTTTTAGGTATTGCAATTTATCAGTAATTGAAGCAGTAGAGGTTTTCTTTATTTTATATCTTAAATATTTGAATCTATGCCCTGGTATTTTTTTTTATACATGTAACATTGCTAGGTGGATCTAAGGAAGCACTACTTACTTCATAATTCAAGAATAGCCTCTAACATATTTGGGTTAAGTTAAATGAAATAGAGCCTCTCATTGTGCTTTAACGCCAAATAATTATTCGTGATAAAAATATTTTTTCTGGAAATGTGTACGAAAGTTAAACTGCTTGTTCGAGGAAACGGACCTTGCAAATCATTTGCGGGTATTCGGTTTCAAGATCCAGGAATGCCGTTTGTACTAAGCACTTCATCTTAAGAGAAACCTTTTCGATGACTAGTTTGAAATTAATTCTTATTAATTTGTTTTCTTTTTACTATACTTATAAAAGCAATAGTACCTCAGTCAAACCATTTGATTGTTACTTTGATGTCAAAATAAAATTAAGTTCCAGAAAATTAAAGTTTGATTTCTGTTTTAAGATGCCGTTTTGATAAAAATTCATTTTCAGTCACGAATTCCAAAATGCTATACAATGTTATGTCGTCACTTTCTGAGGCTTCGGCGAAATGTCTTCTTAACCATACAGATGCCTTAACAATTTTAGCTCCACACAAACTTTTTTTCACGATTATGCGAAAATATTTGAATGCAGGCGTTTAAAAACAACTTAGCCGTCGCTGCTAGAAAACAATTGCTTTCATTGGGACTTGAACTTATATGCATATTTCTGCTTAAGAAGCAGGCAGGCACCTCAACTTTTAAAATTAAAATAACAAAGTTTAGTTCATTTTGCTTAATTTCCAAACAAATAGTTGTAGAGCTAAAAAAACACAAATCATTTTAACTCAGCTAAAAATTATTCTTAAGAAATTTACCAGAAATCAAATACAAGTATTAACTGAAATAAGGAAATAAATCTTTTTTATTGCTCTTTGAAGTGAACGCACAAATATTGCCACAACATAAACAGGAAACTGTAATTTTCCAAATAATTCGTGTTTTTATTGCACAAAAAAACCTAAATTTAAAGACTCACGACTTGCGACTCAAGTGCATTTTTCCTACAAACGCACAAAAGTCACTTACTTAAGCGATGCTAAATTATTTATGTTTAAAGATATATATGTGTGTGTGTGTGTGGATACCCTAAGGCCTTTAAAGATTTGCACGATATTCAAACACCTAAAAATAAACTCAAGTATTTTAAAGATTTATTTTAGTTTTTGCAAAATAAATAATGGATGAAAGTTCTTTTGATGGTGGTGGGGATAAGAGAGATATGAACAGCAAATTTCAAACTGTTTGCAAAGTTTATTTTGAGAAGTCGTATAGAGGCGGTTTTTATTCAAGTGATTATTTGTTATTGTTGCTGTGTTGTTTCTTTTTTTTTTCTTTTTTTGTTCCGCTGCTTAAGAAATTTATAAATTTAGTCAAGTAATGGATTTTTGAAAGGGGAAGTAATTTAAAAATAAACAAATAATTTATTAAAAAACTTTTGGTTTTCGCAAAAAAGTAACGTATTGCTTGATTTAATTTAATTTACAGTGGTCTAGACAAGTGAAAATTATAACTTAAATCTTCAAAAAAGTTCAATTAATTAGAAGCCAGTAAAATAGACAAAACTGCTGACTACTCGGCTGTTTGATTAAGCAAATAATATTATTTTTTTTTAGTCAAATCTTATAAAAAAGATTTAAATATTTATAGTCCGGGCTATCGTGTTGGAATGTGTCTCCAGCTTAGTTAAATTTATTTCCCCTTGTTCGAGTTTTTATGCATCAGAGTGATGCAGTAGTAATTCGTAGAAGTATAAATTATACCACAAAAAATACAAAATAATTATAATAAACACTCGTAATAATTTATTACTGATTTTGTGAAGGATTTTGAAAGATAGGTGATTCAGTGGAGTCTACAGCTTTTTAATATCTAGAAAACTTCTCAAGGTAAATAACTGCAGATCCCTGTTCCCTAGAATCTGCATATAAATAGACAAAGCGAGAGGGAAGTTTGTTTAATCGTATTCGCGATATTTTAATGTTTCTGTAGCATTACTAAGGTTCGATACTCTTTCCGATATCAAAACAAAAGTTCAGCTGTTGCTGAGATTGGGTTGTGGGAGTTGGCACAGCAACTGCAGTTGGTGTAGCGTTATTTTTTATAGCGTCTTGTTAGTATAATGTACGGCATCAGCATCTAGAAAAGTAAGAAAAAAAAAAACAATTTCGTTGACCAAACCATCTGGCAGTTGCTAAGTAATACAAAAGCCTTAGAATTAACGTCTCAGTTGATATATATTTACTTGGTAATGCTAATGAAAAGAATGATGCAATTGGTTAATTTTATATGAAAATCGGCGCAGTCGAATGTATCACCCTTTTTCGATTTTTTGAAACGGTTTTTTTATTTTTTTGTAAATTCAAGCAAACAAATTTTATAGGGTTTTTGCCTCCACTTGCTCCATATATTATATGCTTGATCGAGTTATTAGATTAATTTTAAGCTTCGGCCAAGTTTTCCTAAATTAGTCTGATGGACAACTCGTGATGTTGAAATCTAAACAGGGCTTTTAAAAGTATTTAATTTAATAAGAACTGTTATATGAATGGCTTCTCAAATTGGTAGAGAAAAATATAATGGTGGAATGCAATTAAATTAAAAATAACATTCGAACATTTTATCATGGTCGCAGCATCAACTTTATTAGATGCAAAATATAAGAAAATTTATTTACACAATCCTCTAGCTTTATTTGAAATAACGGTATACATAAGAAATGAAATTGCTCTTTAATATGACAGCAATGGCAGTAATTGCGACACACCCTCTCTGTTGATAATAAATTTGATTTATTATGGGCTCACCATAGAAATCCTCAAGATGAACTAAACTTTTTACTTCATTAAGAAATAAAATGAAGAGTGTATTCTCAGCATTATTCACTCTCTCGAATAAATTATTCTTTAATTGAAACATCTCTACCCTCAAAATGCCTTTTCTCTCAAGAGAATGCAATTTCTGAGCAAGAAGGAATTGACTGAGTTAAATATCGATGCTGACCGAAAAAAGTAAAAAAATTTACTATCTACAATATTGCAATAACTTATTTTACTCATAATTAGTTACTGTTCCTCGATTAGTTATTCGCCATTAATTGTAAAAATCATTTCTATCTTTAACTATTTCTCCCAGACCATAACGACAGCCATAATTATCATATTTACTGCCAGCAGTTTTAAATATTAATAGCAATCAGGTAATGTAAAAATAAAAAGTATACTGTGGCTTACTCAACGTGATAATATCAGCCGAGCTTAGTGTTCTTTAGTCGTTTTTTTAATAGTTTAAAAACTATTGTCATCTTATTCGTTTTCCAATCCATATTCATAGGGATTCTTTCGAATTCTCGACAATTATTATTGATTTGTTTGAAATTTTACATCTTAAAAAAGACGTTCAAATTTTGCCTTTAAACATAAATTTTTTTATGATTCGGTTACATTGGCCACATGTCATTAGGGATGTGTACAAATTAATAGATGCAAAAACTTTTTTACTGAACAAATAACAAAAAAGAAATAAAGCCTCGTATTTAAAATCTCGCATAAATGTTGGGCTACTCTTTATGATACTCTAAAGACATTTTGACTAACCCTCGTTTGCACGTGTGGCACCCCACAAACAACAGGCCTATCTGAAACTTACCTCCCCAAATGAAATTAATTTTATGTTTTTTTATCCTTTTTCTTTTACTTTATCACCATGTGAAATGAAATGATTGTGGGTGGTGTGTGTGTGTGTGCGGAAAGATAACTTTGTTGGTATATGTGTATATTTGGTGCCTGTCTAAATCCACAAGGAGATTATGAATGATTTTAATTTTACTTTGCGCCTAAAAGAATAGAGAGAATACAGGCGAAAGGGGTGGTTTTGTTTTCTCGAGAAGAAGAAAACTTTAGAAGGTTTTCTATGTATTGGGATTTAATTTATGTTTTATCATCTTATCATTGTTATGTCAGCGGTATATCGGTGATAAAGCGCAGATGTTGCTAACAGTCTTTGTTATTATTTTTTGGATTTTTTTTTAAATTGAAATTATAGCAAATTTTAATTTACTTTTAATGTAATTTCAATTGCTGAAATACGTTAAAGAAGTTCAGAAAATTTTTAAGGATATTATAGACTTAAAAGCTGTTTTATGACTTTACCTTTAACCCCTTTTTAGAGTGCATACTTCAGTTATTTTATTTTTTATAAATTTCATAAAATATGGCCACAATTTTATTAAAAACTTTGTAGAAAAATTCATTTGATATTTCATTCATTTAAAGTTTTTTTATGCCTCAGTCATACTTCGTAAACTCCTTTTTTCTTAGTTATAATTTTTATATAACAAAAAAGTTATCTTTTTATAGCAACGTTTTTAATAAAATATTCTTGCAACGTTGTTGCATCACCCGGCAACGCAAACACTTTTAATTCTTGATTTTTTCACTCTGTTGCTTTTTAAATTAACAAAACACTGCCGCAATCGCCTGCACCAGCACAATCGTTTTCTTCATCATTATCGCCATCGCTTCGTTCGCAATCTTAACTAAAGACAGTTATTTCGTTAGCCATAGAGCATAATCATCATCATTTTTATTATTACAGCAAGAAAAAAAAAAAGATGAAACATTAATGGAAAAATTTCATTTAGTCATTCATATAGACAATGGCTTCATGCTTGTTTTTTTTTCTTCTTTTTCACTTTTAAGTCGTTTAGTTTCTTGTTCTGTTTTTGTTAAGTAAGGAAGCTGAAATGTTGGGTATGCTGTTGTAGCACTTAATATTGTAATTAATTGTTGATGTGCATAACTTTGCAATGATTTTTATTATGAACATTAGTTTTGTCTTTATCATTTTCAAAGTTTTTATTACTGTCTCTAGTTCTGTTACTGTTAATAAAGAGATGGTTTGATACTTTTTTCAGTTGAAAGGTGTTAGCTGCCGATGATTAGAAAAACTATTAATAATATGAAATAGCACATATATAACACAATACACACATGTTAGTCTGAAGGGTCCTTAATAAGGCTCAATCAGTGCAATATCTGAAATAATTTTGGGATTTAAGAAAATTAACTTTAAAAAAATGCTTTTTTATTCATAACATGTGTTAATGGTGTAGTATATGTGCTATTCCATATTTGTCCAAAATAGTCATTTATCTTCGCAAAAAATAATGCAAAATGAGTGTTTTATTTTAACTCAATTTAATGCTTTTCCAAAATATTTTAGATATTAAACTTTTATAGTTCTGTAATATATCCCTTGAAGCAACATTTCCGTAAATTATATTTATTCGGACTTGTGTTTTTTACTAAAATTATCCTCCTGAATAAAGGAAGCCAAAAACATAACGACTGTTAAGTGGTTAACAGAACACTGTTAACTGTAAAAACGGCAATGTTAAAAAAATGGTTTGTGCCTCTGCTATTTACATACGTATTTATCTTCACACACATCAAAATAAGGCTAAAAATATTTCAATTTTTATCCAACTTTAAAGGCTCTAAACTATAAAACGCATAAAACTTTGCAAGGAAAGTTTTTCTGTTCCACGCGTCTCCTTTATTTAACTTAAAAAACCATATTAAATTTTTTTAAAATAAATTATTGAAGTTCTACAAAGTTTCTATGCCAAATGAATGGTAACTCTTTTTTAGGATCTTAGTTTAACTAATTTTATGTGTTAACTCTTCATGTGTCTTACCACTGTTTTAATTAGAACTTTGTCAATACTTTTTATAATTTAACCTTTTTATCGTTACTCCCTTTTTGTGTTAATATTGCCTACGAAATTTCGTTAAGTGTGGATTCATAAATAAAATTTAACATCGTGATGAAATATTGTTTTATAAATTAATGGTTTTGTTAGTTTTTAGTTAACTAAATTTGATGCTTTAGTTTTTTTTAGTTATTTTATTCTTCTATAAGAAGATTTACAGGAACTCAATTTCAGTTCGTAAAAAGTGATTGGACTTTTATCGATGTTGCTTTTCTTCAATCATATGATTATCTGAGCAGGCGTGGATTTGCCAAAGCTGTAGTGTAAAAGTTTGACTGTAGGCCAATTAAATAGGAAGTGATAGTTATTATTTTATGCTTCTACGCTGCCTGAATGGGCCATCAGAACTTGTTTAGTGAAGTTACTCCAATCAAAAAAACAAATATAAAGGTGACAGAGAATTAAAAAATTTAAAAATTACATAAAAATGCCATCGGCTCTTAATGGATTGAGCATTTTTAAAAATTTTAAGTATTTCCATGAAAATCTCTTGAAAAGCCATATTGATATTTTAAAACTTTTTAAAATTTTAGAGGGCCATAACTCGGAAAGTATGGGCGAGCGCCAATTATATCACTTGTTGTTTTTTTCTTATTTTTTAATTATCTATCGTCCCATACATTCGTTTTTTTTCGACTGCAGTTTCTTCACTGTGGTGTTTTGCCCGCTGCGTCGAAGGACATGGACCGATCTTACTGATTTTCAAAAGCACCTCTTTCGGTACTATGTCTGATCGATTGGCGTATTTCAGTTTTTTTTTGCTGATCTAGTGCCTGGGTAAACTTGAATTCAACACTAACACGGACGGACAGACGTACATCGCTCAATCGACTTCGCTAGGCATAAGAAGTCAGAATATATCGACTTTATAGGGTCGGAATTGGATATTGTAAAAATTACAACCGGAATGACAAAACTTGTTATACCCTTTTTCTACATTTTAAGGTAAAGGGTATAACAAGTGTGAAAATTAATCGTTTTTAAATTTGGTCATTGGCATAAACAGGCCTATCTAAAATAAATTTAACCCCTCCCCCACAGACCTTTCTTATGGGTTTTTATATAATTGACGCAATTTTCTATTCCTTAAATTACGCTAATGATTATTATCATTTTCGAGTTTAATTGTACCAAAAAAGTATAATCGCATCACGTTACCATCTGTGGTATTGTGTTTTAATAAGAAGGATAAAAAGATGCAGAGAGAGAAATAAAAGAGAGAGGGAGTTTCAAGGCGAATTGAACAAATGACTGCATTAGATCATGCGGTTAACATGTTTTAGTTTTTATGTGTATTTTGTTTTTGTTAAATCATATCGAGCTGTTAAAAACGTCTAGCAATATGTGTGTATCTATTTGTGAAAAATAATCAAGCTACTAAAAATAAATTGAAATACATACACACATATTGCCAGACATTTTTGACAGGTCTACAAGATTTTACAAAAACAAAATACACATAAAAGCTAATGCAATCACCTGTTGTCAATTCCCCTTGGGCAGTTTCCTTACACTTCAACGTAAACTTATTTTTTCTCTGAAAAAATTTTAGCAATAAATTTACCGCTTTCTGGTTAAAATTCTAATGTGTGTGAAGTTTAATTTTAAAATTTATAACCCTAACCACATTCTGTTACGATAACAGAGCTCTGTTAATCACTTAACATAACCAATGTTAATATTAAAAATTTAATTTAAGAGTTTCAGAACAATATTTAAATATAATTTAAAGTGGATAGAATAAAAAAAGTATTTAACTCCAATGGTCAAATATATTAAAATTTTGTTTTTTTAGAAATTATAGAGGTTTTTCTAAAAACACCACTTTTGAAATTTGAAAAAGGACTTTGGTCCTTTTCTCGTAAACGAAAGAGAGTGGGCGAAAAATAATTATTTGAGAAGACTTCTAGTAGTGTCTTTATTAAACTTCAATGGTTAAATATATTAACATTGTGTTTTTTCAGAAATTATAACGGTTTTTTCACACAG
The DNA here is from genome assembly GCA_937654795.1 of Cistogaster globosa. Classification (NCBI taxonomy): domain Eukaryota; kingdom Metazoa; phylum Arthropoda; class Insecta; order Diptera; family Tachinidae; genus Cistogaster; species Cistogaster globosa. Next base: position 62,823,122 of record OW569406.1, read on the forward strand.
ACATTTGAAATTTGAAAAAGGACTTCGGTCCTTTTCTCGTAAACGAAAGAGAGATAATAAGTTTTTTATATATTTGACCATTGGAGTTAAATAAAGACACTACTAGAAGTCTTCTCCAATAATTTTTTTCGCCCACTCTCTTTCGTTTACGATAAAAGGACCAAAGTCCTTTTTCAAATTTCAAAAGTGGTGTTTTTGGAAAAACCTCTATAATTTCTTAAAAAACAAAATTTTAATATATTTGACCATTGGAGTTTAATAACGACACTAGTAGAAGTGTTCTAAAATACTTTTTTTTGTTCTATCCACTTTAAATTATATTTCAATATTTTTCTGAAACTCTTAAATTTTTAATATTAACATTGGTTATGTTAAGTGATTAACAGAGCTCTGTTATCGTAACAGAATGTGGCTAGGGTTATAAATTTTAAAATTTAATCTCACACACATAAAATTCTATTATTTATAAATAAAAACAGTTTAAACAAGCAGCATTAAGCCTTAATAAAGAACCTTGAAAAAACGAACGTTCATGATATGCCAAACTCACTTAACATAAATGTCGCCAATTTAAATGTAATTAAAGTTACAAGAAAAAGGTATAGACAGATAAAAATTTGATTTTTGGAAAGATGCCAAAGTATTTTTTACTTGTTTTTAGTGTCACAACAGGCCAGTTTGAGGAAGGCAACCATGTATCATGAGTAACAAATAAATGTTTAACTAAATAACTTTGGGTAAGTTTTTATTTAACGTATGTAACAACTACGATTATCTTAAATTTGATTTGAAAACAAAAAATAATAATTTATAAATTTAGTAGAGGTGATTGCAATATAAGATATAACAATGGAGACCTTATTAAGCTTGAAATGCTTATTCAGTTAGGATTGGGATTTCTCTGCAGAAAATAGTTTTTAACATTCGATTAATACAATGCACTTCGAAGCAGCTGTTTGAATCGTATCGAAAAAATGTGGTTTCGCGCAGATCCCGCTTACTGCTATTGAAACTCTCTAGCCCCCTACACAAAAATAATATTTTAAAGAAGTTAATTTTTAAAAAGCTGAAGGTCCAAGAGTTTTAATAAACCCAATTTTTTCCAATTGATCCAAAATTTGGCTTGAACATAGCAGATAGGTATTTGAGTTTAAGTTATTAAGTTGGATACCTCGCACCTAAAAAATTTTCTAACGCTTGGAATTTTTTCAAATTTTGTCTGATTGGTAAAAATTATACACGGTCCTAAGGGCGTCAAGAATACCTAAAAAATTGTGTTGTAATCTGTTTAAAGTCTTTTCCAATATTTTGTTCGCTTACTCTCTTTTCTTTATGAGAAAAGGAAAAAGTCCTTTTTAAAATTTCAAAAGTAGAGTTTTTGAAAACCTCTATTATTTTTTAGAAAACATAATGTCAATATAATTGACTATTGGAGTTTAATAAAGACACTACAGGAAGTGTTCTCCAATATAATTTTTATTCTATCCACTTTTATTTTATTTAAATATCGCCGGAAACTCTGATATTAGATTTTTAATGGACATTGGTTATGTTAAGCGATTAACATAGCTCTGTTATCGTAACAGAATGTGGTTAGAGTTATAAATTTTAAAATTTAACTTTACATACATTGCTCAAATACTCCTTTGCTATGCTTATGACTAATTTTGGATCAATCGGCCTTGCCCTTTACAAATGGCTGAGTTATTTCCAAAATAGTTTTATTCTGCGCCACTATGTTTAATGCGAAAACTGTGTGAAGTAATTTTTTTATGTTAAATTGGTATTTAATGTAAGACTTTGGTTTATTGTATATGTATTGCATTTTTGTTACCCAGTGGCTATCGAGATTAATATAGTTAAAAAAAAAAAATATTTTTTGTTATTTTCCAAAGATATCAAACAAATTTATAAATTTAAATTGAACTTGGTTTCGCTAATATGAGTGATCTGATACTAACAGCTGTAGATTTGTAAAGAGCTATTTTTTTATAACTTTATAGATACATATATGTTATAACATGTTTAAAAGTTCAAAATACAGCAAATCAAAATCTTATAGTGAATTAAGGAATTTAAGTTGTTTTTTTTCAGGTGCAGTTGTAAGTCAATTGTGGCTTAAAATGGCACCCTTGGTTAGTTAACAGCAGTATAGTGAGCTGTTTATATACTATTTTATATACTTGATGGAAGTCAAAATTCCAAGTTTACATGTACACTTCATAGCAACTTTGAATAATATTTTCGTCATCACTGATGGTCATGTGAGCGGTCAAGTGACTAAAACTCTAAGGTAGGAAAGACATACCCACACAGTATTTTAGTTTGTTTTTTTTTTTCTTACTTTTACTTATTTATCTGCGTTGTTTTAATTGGATGAAGATTCATTAACAGCAACTGATTTATATTTAAATGTTACAATACGTGAAACAGTAAATAAACAAACAAATAAAAACAAGTTTTGCAATGTATTCAAAGCGAATTGGTGAAATTGATTTCCTGTGACGGTTAATTTTGTCTTAATGACAAAAAAAAGTACACAAGTCATCAGCGACATTATCTCCTTTGTCGTCAGTTTCATAATTAATGCCATCAACCATCATCTTTTTAACCGGAAAAATAAACCACGTCATTTAATGTTTAAGCATTTAATGAGAAAAAAAAAATAAATAAATAAAAACAAACATATGTAACAGACACACAGATGTATACACCCATGAGGCTTGCGGCGCATATCGCACCCATGTATTTGTTTCTTATAAGAAGTCTTATTACTTATTTTCTTTTTCTTACGTTTTAAAATAAAATATATTTTAAATGTTTCAACAGTTTACATCATCTTGTTGAAATCAACAAACATGCAGCCGAACAAAAGTTGCAATTTCATTCGTGTTTAAATTGCTTAATTTTTAAAATAAAAGCAAAATGAAAATTACATATTGCATTTGAGACATAGATACGACCGCAGACATTTAATGCCCTTTGTGGCACCTCATTTAACATCATCTTGGTTGCTCTATTTTTAGTACATCACACATTAAATTTACAATATTTGTAATGTTATTGAAGTGTGTTAGGTGTAAAAATTTGACGTCAAAAACATTAAAACGTATTCAGGGAACACATTTTTTATTAAGGAATATTTCAAATTAATTATTTCTTCCCATTTTTCAAAAGTTATTAGTTGTGATAGAAGAGTAAAATTTAGATACCAGCAAAATGAAATGCACTTCTTTATTCGCTACAACCTTTCCCCAGCATTATTCGTATATATTTTTCGTATCTTCTAATAAAATATGAAAGATTTTAAATCATGTAAAATTTTTTTAGTTAAGCTTTTTAAATAAATTCTATATGATCATATTGTAACAGTGAACTAATCTAAATGTCGAGTAAATAGTGTGTCACGAACTTTACGCAATTCGTTGTTTTTTTTTGTCTGGGCGCCCTGAAAAAAATATGCCAGCTGACAATTTACGATTGGTAAAAAAAAATTAGCAGTGATAACTGGGTGTTGACTTTTGTATGAAATTATTCGATCTGGAGACCTCGATGGGTTCAATAAACTTCAAATCAGTCAAATATAGAGACCCCACGTAATCCTTAATGTTTTATTATTCGAAGCAGATTTTGGGATGGAAATAATTCAGACAGTTACTGTCACTGAACGTCGGCATAGGACTTGATGAAAAAGTGACTGCAGATGACACGTGATCTCGTTTAAACGGTGCTACAGCCCATGCAATGCTAATCAGTCAAGGTAGACGAATTGCGTAATATATCCACACCATTTTTCGTAATTAAAAGTCCTTAAATCCACATCCACTAGAAATTAAAAGATTAAAAAAAAAAAATAACGGAAAAAGACTTGAGTTAAACCCAAAGGTTATCTCTAACAAAAAACGACAAATTTAATTGCAGTTGGTTTGAAATAATTCAGAGCTATTGAATGACAGATTTGTAAGTTTAAAAGGCAGCTGTATTAAGATTGAAAATGGGATTTTTTATATTGACTGGTCCTCCTATTTGTTGTCACCTAATAAGGACTGCATTAAAACAACATACTTATATATTTGTTTTGATTTTATTATTAGTAAATTTTAATTTGCATATCAGTCTTTACAACGAAACGATTGTGCTCTTTCTCCCTTTAAAAATTCATAAATTTTTCAAAATCACAAGTTTACACTGAACCCAATAAATTAAATGTTGGCAAAATATTTGACACATGTCTGGCAAATGGAAGGGGAGAATAAACAATTAAAAACATAAAAATGTTGAAATAAAAACAAACCTCTAACCCTGTCCATCGAAACCGCATACAAAATCATACAATTCTGATGACACTTTATTCTAAAATGGCTGGAAGTCAAATTTATTTTAAACACCATACAACCACTTGACATCCTTTAAGTTTAAAAGTGCCCATAGAGCCATACAATATTGCAGCCAATATAAGAAATGGTTTTAAATACTAAATACCAACAACATGAGCGCTGTTTTTAACAATAAATATTTATTATAACGATACGCAAATAACGCTCATACACAATCACACTCAGACTTTTAGTCAAGTGAGAGCTAAAGAAAGGAGAGTGAGAGAAGCAAAAAAAAACAACTTTCAAGTGCATTAAAATTAAATAAGTTTTCGGGGTTTCAACTCAGACAATTTTATTCATGTCCAAATGCAGTATTAAAATATTAAATGCCAATACTCGTATCAAGTCATTGGTTTAAACCAAAATGCAACAACCAACCAACCACCCTCTTTACATGTCAACAGAGAAACGGATTCAAGTTAATTTGATACGGTGGACTACTGTTGGCCAGACAAAACAAAGTTAATGTTTAAAAAGGAGTCATTTCAAACATTGGTCAAACGGTTGGACTGTGGTAGGACGAATTTAAAATGCCGTCATTGTATTAATTTGCATGTTGCAAATAGTTTTTTCTATAAATAAAAAGGGGGTTCATTTTAATACCATTTTCTACGCCCTAACACTTTCCAGTCTTTTTGCCTATTAGTAATAAAAACATTTGCCTGAGTATAAACATTTTTGTACATGATTTTGACTAGTGATTAAAAACACTTGACATTTCAACACCTTTTTGTTTGCTTAATTGGCGTTTTGGCAAAAAAAATATTATTACTGATGCATGGTACTTTGGAATTTACAACTGAATTGATGTTTGTATTGGGAAGACAAACGTTCAGATTTCCATTTTAACATGAATATTTGTACATTGTAAAAAATTAATTAACAAAAGTTATTTAAAAATGTTTGTTTTATAAAAATAACGAACAAAAATGAAATTTAGATTAGACGTAGATTAATAACGAATTATTATATATTTACGAAGATACAATTGATAACTTTCTACTGGAACAAAAAATACTCTTTAAAAAGTAATAACAACAACACGAAAATTCTGCTGATATTAATCAACATTTTCTTAGTCTGCCTTTTTGAGTGTTCTTTGGATTGACTCATACCCACACGCAAGCATAAAAGAAACAACAAGAACAATTTGCCAGATCTTTTCATATAAGAAGTATTTAGACGTTTTAAATCGCCTATAAATAAAAATCGGAGCTATAAACGGTAAAAAAGTAGAGTTTTGTTATTTAAAAATAAAAAAAAATGATAATAACGAATAAATATAAAGATTTTTAATTTGAAATATTTTTTATTTTATTTTTGAAAGAACTAAGCACAATTATTGTAGATAAATAGCAAATTAAGATATATTTACGAGTGTACAACTTATAACTTTATACCATTGGAACAAAAGATATTATGTATGAAGTACCAACGGCAACACGAAAATTCTTCTGAAATTAATCAACATTTTCTTAGTCTTCCTTTTTGAGTGTTCTTTTGATTGACTTATACCCACACGCAAGCATAAAAGAAACCACAAGAACAAGCTGCCAGATCTTTCCGTATTAGAAGTATATAGACGTCTTAAATCGCTTATAAATAAAATTCTTAGCTATTAACGGTACGGCAATAGCAAGCAAAACCACAAATATAAAAGTAGTAAACTGAATTTTTTTGACAGTATTTTTTATCAGAAATGTATAGAGCTAAGAAACTATAATGACATCAAAGTATTGGTATTTTTTCTTTTGCAGTTAAAAAAAAAAGCAAATAAGTAACAAAGTGCTGTTCAGTAGTGGCACATATTTAGTCTTATTTTTCTGAAAACATAAGGAATCGACGTCAAAAAAAGATGCGCCCTTTGACGTAATTCTGGAATCGACCTAATGTTTGACTTTAAAAGATGGGAAAAACCGATCGTAACAAGTAGTCACACTTTTGTTTTTGTTTTTTATGATTCTGTAGACCGTTTGAAAAGCTTGTTACCACGTGTTACCACATGTTGTCGATTTTGCCATTTCTTTGCTCATATTGCGGCTGTTCCGATCGCAATCATATATTTTAACTCTAAAGTTGTAGTCAATACGGTCTACAGTATTAATTATTATTGATTATTCGATTCTAGCACAAGCTTTTCTCCAAGTAAGGAGTCATAAAGTCATCAAATTGACCATGAGGAGGTAATAGAAATTTTTTTGTAGTCCTTTAAAATGTAATATATCAGTTTGATGACTTTTTAAAAGACATTTCTTTACTTACGGCATGTTTACTGTTTTAAATTGTTATATATATTCTATTTCTTTTTCACACTTTAATTCGACTTAATCCCATTCTTCTACACAAGTTTCATATGTTAGTAAGTGTAGTTGAAATGAAAATAAAATAAAACAAAACACTTCATCATCAAGGGTTAAGGTTACATTATTTCCAACAACTACAATTTTATCAGCATACTGCAAGTATGGAAGTAATTTGAAATTTTCAACAAAAATCTCTGTGCTTTGTGCAATTTTGATTAAGTAAAATGCATTTTTATGCATGAGTTTTATTTCCATTTCCATAAAAACGCACAGGAAAAAACACATGGCTCTTGACTGTAAATTTTACAGTAGAATAGCAAACATTCATTTACACTTAGGCAACGAGCATAAAAACTTGAGTAAATTTATGCACAGGAATGGAAAATTGATATTTTATTTATTATCTAAGAGCAGATTTCTTTCTGTAGGGCAGACAGCAGCGAAATATATCAGAAATCAATAAGCGCTTCAAAAAGACTGATTCGATTGAAAACAAAAAAACTGGAATAAAGCAGGAAATGCATATATTAGTGCAAATACTCCTCTGCTATTGGAATGTTAAATTAATCGGTCCGGTCTTATAAAAATTGGGTATTTCTTTTTAAAACATTTTGTATCAGAGTTTAATTTTATTTACAAATTTCATAGTGCAAATCCCATCTCTGAAAAATGAAACTTTATTTTATGCTTAAACAAGAAATATCTAAAATAAATGCATATTTTTCTGGTTTTCTTTCTTCTTTTTATATGTATGAACATGTTTTTGTACATTTTTGTTTTTGCTTTGTTTGAAAATCAAACAAAATAAATAAAATCTGTAACAAATTGTTGCCGGTCGGTTTTTGGTGTTTCCGAAAATGGATTTTCCAAAATATAATTTTAGCGGATTAAGTGTGATTAGAATTTTTGAGTTTTTGCGTAACTAAGTTTAACGGGTTTTTCAAAAATTATAATTTTTTTTACGCTTCAAGAGGCTGCATTGTCTCGTATTGAAGCAAATTGCCGGTTTATTTGGAATCTATGACTATCGTCCAAATAAGCAGACCACCTTTATGATTGCCCTAGCATCCAGAAAAAGCTCAGTTGTGCTGTCTATCCAAAACAAGAAGAGTCGTCGTTCTGGCTCTTGCTTGTAAAATTTGTATGGCACTTTAGTCGCAGTAGTTTTCGTCAGTGGCATGAGCCTGTCTAGATGTGACAAAACCTCAATTTAAGTAGTTTTTTTACTTCCCCCATGTTGCTACTTTTGGATCTTCGAAGTTTGTGGAATTTTTATGGTACTTTATCCAATAGCATTTAATGTAATTATACAGACTATACTTCCACCCCACAACAAAAAGTCATATAGTTGAAAATTCCATATAGCAGATATCGTTATTTCGAGGTGCTCCAAATATTTTTAAAATAATAATTTCAACAAGGTGAGGTTCACCAAGAAATTGTAGTTATTTTGAAAGGATCCTCAGTGCATTTTAACTGTAGCGAAATGTCGTGAAGAGTGTTAAAAGATGCAAAGAAATGTTATTTGTTTCTTTGCAAAAGAGCACCAGAAAACACACTTAAAGTCGCTTATTTTTTCAGTCTGTAAGTTTTGTGTGCATTTTATTCATTTAGTCAGTCTGCATGTCTGAAATGACTTAAGAATTTTTAATGTCACCAAACACAAGAAATGCATTCCCGTCTCTATGTTCTTTTGTTTTTTTCCTTTATACTTTTATAATAATTTTTGCATTTTATTGTCAACACCCTTCATGAGCAAACAAATATATTTCATGCATGAATTCAAACAAACGGGCAGATAGACAGAAGGACAGACTTTCACCCAGTCTGTCAAAAACAAATCTTGGCTACAGTAAAAATTTCTTTTTCTTATTGTTTTTATTTGTTCATTTTTTCTTATAGATTTTTTTTGTTGTGTTTTATATTCATAACTTTAAAATTTTCTTTTTATTAAAATTAGAAGAAGAAAGAAAAGTAATTTATGAAATTTTCCTTTTATATTTAATATGTATGTTTTTTATTTTTAATTTTCTCTTCTTGAAATTAATGTGGAGTTTTCATTTAAAAAGTTGTAAAGAAGGCAGTGCTCAAGACTGAATGAGTTGTTAGTAGCAGTCAAGATGCTATTTAGTTTGAACTGGGTGGCCCTAAAAACTTCAATTAATGACGAAGGCATCTAGCGTCAAGTAGATTTCCATGTTCCGAGTTAGAGAGCCGGGAGTTTATATTATTGATGTGGCATTTTCAATGCCATGAGTACGTCAACCATTATAATTTTGTTGGCAGGTAGGCGAAGACTACACTGACAAGAAATCAAAAATATTTTGTCTATAACCTGAAAAAGAAACAGACAAAGGAAGTTCTGGATTTAAAAAAAAAAACTCGTAGAGATCATTGCTGAGCTATATAAGACTAAACTTATGGTCGTCCTTTACAATGGACTATCCAAAGGCTGTTTCAATATATGCGTTCTAAATTTAGTAAACTTTCGTGGCCTTACAGAAAATCTGACCCAAGAGGATTCTTAAAGGCCTAAGTGCTCTAAGGGATAGAAGCCTGACAGATCTGGTGGTAATTGTAACAAATTTGTGGTAGCTCATAGAGAGTTCTAGCGATAAGAGGGACATCAAGTGGCCTTGCATTGTTTAAAAAATTCTGAGCTTAAACTGCCTAAAACGCAAATAAGTAATCCGCTGGCTAAACAAAATTAAGTTCCAATGCAAAAGTATACGTGAATTCTTATATGATTAAGTTGACTGAAAATGTTGTAAATGTCAATTCAGGGACAATTAAAATAGTACAGAAATCTAGCAAAATTTTTTTCTCTACTGTGTTGTTCGATTGACAAAAACTTAATTATTCTTTTAAAACAAATAAAATAAAAAGTTTATTATACAATTTGCAAAATTAAATTTAAAAGCTAATGCTGCACAATGAAAAATTTGGCAAGAAAATTACCATAAACGCTTCTCATGAAAGCAGAGTTGTTTTTTTTATTTTTCATTTAACCAAAATTGATACCGAATTTACAATGCATTATAATATCACTTTTGCGCCACCTTGTATTTTTGACCTTCATTTTTCTTTTATAACAAATTTTAACTTATCACAGATCTTTTCTATCACAATTCTGCTGGGCAGTTTAACTTCAAAATAATTTATTGCTTTTTACTATTCTTAAGAGTTTTTTACAAAAGTTTTCTCTTTAAAGTTATAAATTTTTTTTGTGACATTAACATTTGTCAACAAAATTTAACTGATTTTAAATTCAGAAGAAGGTTATAATGAATTTTAAACAAATAGGGAATAGAGATGCAAAGTAAAATTTAAATTTAAGCTTTACGAAGCTTAAAGAGTTTTTATTGATTTAAATAGCAAATATAAATGAATATACTTTTATACAGCTTTAATGTTTGTTTTATTTTTTAATTAAAAATACCCGAAAAAACAGTTCTACCTTTTTGATTGTTAAACAGTTTTATTACATCCTTTCTGACGCTTACCTAAAAAGATACAAGAAAAGGAAAATATAAATATTTAAGTTAATGTAATATAAAATATATTTGATTATTTATTTATGTGTAATCATACATATGTGTTTTTAAACTACGAAATCATAAAACCATATGTTAGAAAAGAAAAACAAATACTCATATTTATTTATTTTAGTTTAAGGCATTTCAAATAAATAAACAAAAACACCCTAAAATCTAATGAATTTTAAATTCAGGCAAGAAATCTAAGGCGAGGCAAAAAAATCAAACATTTTACGGAGTTTTCATATTTCGATTAAACTGTGGAATAGATGCGATGTAACAGCAAATCAAGTTGCCAACTGTTAGAAATTTGATTTATTATTAAATTTAAGATATCAACTTTTATTCATATGATTTGTAAATAAGTAAGAATTGAAATAGTTAACATGTTTTTTAACTAAAGCACTTTTAAGGACAAATAACCACAGCACAGTGTTCAACAGAACACATGTTATTGCGACCAAATAATAAAATACAGTTAAAAGTTAAAGGGTGTACCCATAGAGACGTTATTTTTACGTATTAAATGTAAAAATAAGAAATGATAAAGTAAAAGGTACCCCACAAAAGTCGCGACTTTAGACATACGGTCTTTTTTTCGAACTGCATCAGGCAGACCTTTGAAAGAGTGTGTGCCCACCCTCGCGGCTCTAGTGTGTGCCTACAACCCCCAATTTGTTCCCTTGTGGACTTTTTTTGAGGCAAAAATTACCGAAGCAATTTATTATTATTATTATTATTATTATTATTATTATTTCTGTTACTCTATTGGGATACGGATGGAGTACAGAAGACAGGTGATGGTAAAAAGTAATAGAATATTATTTTAAATTTTTCTATATTTATTTTTAAAACAGTACTGCAGCGCCTCTGGTATTAATTTGGTAAACAAATTAGATGCTGCAGATATTTTAATGTTCGGCTCGACTAGCGATGGCCAATTTTTTTACTTTCAATCATAAAACAATTGTCAAGCATTGTTTTCTTGCCGAGCTTTTGCTTGATGTGGGTCCAGAAGCTCAAGAAGTGTTAGAAGATCCAGCAACAACCAGTCGACTAGCGAAACAAAAAACATTTTCACAGACAACTGTGCAAAATGCAATTATGTCCACCAATGAAAATTTTGAGCTTCTGTCATTTCTGTCTGCATTAAAGAAGATTTACTTTTAAAATTTGAAGATTTGCTTTCAAAAAGATCAGGTAATTAGCTATGCTATCTGAAATCAACAGATTTATCTGTCACAGACTGTTTTTTTAGTGAATAAGCCCTATGAAGTCCTTAAGGAACACATTTGTCAAATATCTTGATGTGAAAGAACATAAAAAAAAGAAAATATACCACAGAGCAGAACAAAGACGACTGAAGTCATTTTCTAAGCATTAAGAAATTAAATATTAATTGTTCAATTCGCAGCTAAGGTAATCTTTTAGAGCAGTACGTTAATTTGAATGGACAAGTTTTGATTTTTTTTTTGTATTGATTGTGGCGAGAAAAAGAGCGTAAATTTGAAATTATATATTTCATGGCTGATGCAAAAAAAAAAAAAATACATTGAATGAATGCAAAACACATTTCACGAAACAAAAATTAATTAATTTAATTTCAAACAAATCGCATACGAAACAACAAAATTTTATTTAACAACAACCCCAAAGCAGGTGAGTGAATAAAAAATTAAAAAAATAGTAGAAAATATTCAAAAAATCAAATTAAATAAACAGCAACGAAAACATTATAAAAGGTTTTAAATTACAAACTTAACAAACAAAAGCGAACTAGAATTTAAAAAAAATACGAGGTAAACTTTAAAAGGCACTAGCAATCAATTAAGAACCATTTAGGTATAATAAATGAAAATTGTTGAAAAAGCATATAGCAAAAGATTCTGCTTTCAATAAAAGCAAAAGAATGAATTTTTATCATCAGACATTTTTGCTTAAAACGAAAAACACGAAGTCACAGATTTGCTAAATGCAACTTTTTAAAATTTCTACAATAAAAAAAAAAACGAGTTCTTAATGCCGCAAGTAATATACCTCGTTCAGACTGTCGTTTAGACAGAAGCAGATAACTCTAAACTCGTCATACAGTTTCCGACAATTTATAGTGAATAAATTAGTTGAGGCTACGGGAAATGTTGGGTATGAAAATGCTTTCGATAAGATTGCCATTTTTTAAAAGATTTAAATTTTGAAAAAAAGGTATGTAATATAAATGAATAATTATATTATTATTATTCATTATAAGTGGGTCAGCGTTATAAATCGATCGCCTTAACGAAAAAGTGATCTTAAATCAAGCTAATGCACATGTGCATACTGAACCAAAAATTTATCGAAGTAACTCCAATCGAAAAACAGATATTGGAGTGATAGAGAATTAAAAAAAAATTACATAAAAATGTCACCGGTTCTTAATGCGTTTAGCATTTAAGCATTTTCTTAAAAAACTCTTCAAAAGCTTAAAAAAAAATTTCATAGGCCCATAACTCGGAAAATATGGGCAGGCGCCCATTTTTCCACTATTTTTTTATTGAGGTTACGTCATTGTTCCAAATGATATGGAAAAGTTAGAGGCAGGCGTGGTGTTTTGCCCGCTGCCTCGAAGGACTTGGACCGAACCTGCTGATTTTCAATAGCAATAATTTTGATCGATTGGCGTATTTAAATTTTCTCTAGTTCATCTAGTGCCTCGGCAAAGTTGAGATCAACAATAACACGGACGTGCAGACGGACATCGCTAAATCGACTTCACTATGCATATGAACTGAGAATATATACACATTATGAGGTCGGAAATGGATGTTGTAAAAATTACACTTTTTGTGGAGAAAGGGTAAAAAGTGAAGATAGTGAGGTTTATTATTATTTTTTTATCTTTAAACTACAAAATTTTAGTGAAATTAACGTAAAAATAATATAATGCGAAATTGAATGACAAAGTCATATGTGTAGGTACAGCCTTTCCACTTGTAGTGAAGGGTATTATAATATTCAAATAAGCTAGCTACTGGTTTTAGTAAGTTTTCAAATAAATTATCCAATATTTTGAAATGAAACATATCTTTCTTAGATAAGAAATTTCAATTATTTTCGTGATTATCAACGATTAAATAATTTACTCCCAATGGTTTGAAAAATTTTCTTCTTTCTAACAGCTTACAGTTAAAATATTACCAATAATTTGTATGAATCTTCAAAACTTAAAAAACACACCAAAAATAACAGCAGAAAATTTTTAAATATATTGTCCAGCTTTTAATTTTAAAACGTATAAGATTGTGATAAAAAAAATTAGATTTTTATCTGCACGTCAGTTTGAAATTTCATATTCAATTTGACAAAATTAAATTAATTAAAATCTATGAAATTTCTTTAAGTCTTCATGGTTTTAGTAACATTGATACATTTAGAAAAATAAAGGAAAATTTATTCACTGTAACTTTCTTTTAGGATGTAAGTTTAACTAATTTCATGTGTTGTTCTTCCTAGGATTTCTTATTACTGCTTTACTAAAATTTTGTTAATATAACATAATTTTTCTTAAGAAAAACAAAAAAAAGGGTCTGACGTTTTATTTTATTGAAATTTGATAATTCGGAGAAATCGTGTATAGATTTAAAAAAAATTAACTTGATTTTACTATTCTAATAGTCAAGGTTTTATTCGATTTTGGTTAATAAATAGTGCTTTTTACAGACACTTTTGATAGACCTTATGTTGGCAACACTTTTATTTTACCTTGCAGCCATTTTGTGAGCCACTAAGCTATTTATGTTCAGTTTATTTTCGTATTTTCATATGAATAGACACGCCTAAACAATGCTTCCAAATTGTGCAAATTTACTTTGAAAATCATGGTTTTGTTCGAAATATGTTTCGCGTACTACGTTTATTTTATGGTTAAATAATTGCCCATCAGAGCAATCAATTCGGTTGACTATGAAACGTTTTCGCACTACGTTTCCTCGTTACTCGTACGTTAAAGGAAGACCAGAATCAGTCTATCCGTCGTTGTGCATAGCAATTGGATACATGAAAATCCACTTTATATACGATTTTGCGGAAAGGTCTTCGTCTGCGCAGAAAACTTAAAGCCACACGATCTCCTTTGAATGCGTAGATTCGGTGAAGAGGCCCAAAACAAGATTACCGTTGATCCCGATGTTCATAAGAAATTTTTTTGCGATGGTTGAATTGATACGTCAATATACAAAACTGGCATATTTGGAGTGTTGATAATCCTCAAGTCTATGTTGAGACACCAATACATAAAAAAAAAACTTAATAGTTGGTGTTCTTAATGGGCTGGTGGTATTATTAGTTAGCTCTTCTTTAAAAATGATGCTGCTCAGAATGTAACAGTCATTAGTTATTGCTTTTGAACCATGATTAGTGACGTTTTCGTTCGTCAATTGAAGAACTATGATTGCAGGAGCTGTGGCTTCAATAAGACGGCACAACATGACAAACAGCTCGTGACGCAATTTGTTTAATAAAGGAAACGTTTTGTAACCGCATAGCTTCACGTTTCGGACCCGAGAATTTGCATTCAAGATCGTGCATTTTAACTCCGATAGACTATTTTCTGTGGGGATGTGTGAAGTCGTTAGTCGACGCCGATAAGTACGAAAAGAAGATATCATTCACAATTTAAAACAAATTATCTTTGTTTGTTTATTCCACTTGAAAGTTCTATACGTCCATGAAAAATACCCTTTATTATTAGTTCAATTGTAAAAGTTCCGGATTTATGGTTCGAAGTGTATCATCATTCGAGTGTTTTCTTATGTTTCGCATCCAACGGCTTTTTTTCCATTTCGGTGAATAAAAAGTTCATGTCATCTCTGCTCCGTAGGCCGATTTAGCCTTTTTATGTTTTTGATTTGTTTTTTGGACTCATTGTATTCCTCTCGTATTTAATTTCATCAGGTCACACAAACCGTTTGATGTAATAAAAGTTTCTTAAGAAAATAATGTACCTTTTGTGTACAAAAACTTTATATTCATTTCTACTACGACTCTGTTAAGAATGATGTTAATAACTCCCAAAAAGGAATGCAACCCCTAAATTGTTTGGCAGAATGATTTTAACTGTTTGTAAGTTTAAGTTCACATGATTAGTACTTACAGCACTAAAACGCTGCTCATCATACCCAGACGAAATTCATGAGACAGTTGCAGCACTAAAATCCCACATGAGAATACAAAAAAAAAAAAATGTTAAGACTTATAACGCTGCTGTTAATAAAGAGAATACAACTCAGCTTTGCATCATAATCAACCAGGGGTTAGACAATAAATACAAATTAAAGTTCATTCTCTGAATGAGAGGATGTTGAAATGTATTAAATTTTTTTGTAATTTGTTTTGAAGACCAAAATACTTACATGCCTTGCCGGTCCAATCCTGAGGCGTTTATATTGAAAAGAATGTCAATGTTGTTGTTATTTTAATTTCATTGTTGCTGTTGTCATTGTACGGCCTACACCCCTGTTTTGTTCCAATTTTTTTTTTCATTTTTTTTTTACTTTTGTTTTTTTTTATTATTATTTGTAGAATAATTTAGTTTTGTTTGGTTTTAATATTTTGTTGTTGTAAACGTCAGTCATTTGTAATTGCAGCATTTCAGGGGTAACGCGTGGTTACCGCGATGAATTTTCTGGGTGTGTTGTCTTTACGTACGCGTTCGTACATGTGTTATTTTTTTATATAAACACTGTGCGAAAATCATGGCATATAAATGTGAAGAATATAAACGGGAAGATATTTAGCGCAAACATTTTTACTTAATTGATGTAGTAAAATAAAAAAAGAAGCAGGCTAATTAAAAATAAAAGCCGGTTTCTAAAAATTCAACCCAAATTTTACTAAAATTTTTTAACTTCGAAGGAACTTCAAATAAGTAACATGCAATAGAATGTTTATTTGTCAAGATTAACTAGAGTTACCAAATGACAATATATAACCGATTAATACAAACGGAATCCTCAAGCAATCCCCAGAATCATTCAACAGATATGAGAATAACTAACGGCATATATATTAAGGTTTAGTTTTTATATCCCAGCTTTGAGCTAAAATCGAAATTTTGTAAAAAAATAAGTTGTTTTCGAGTAAGTTCAGGCTTAATGCATCAATCATCTTGTTAGAGCTGCCTTAACTTCCCGATGTTCATTAAAAGTTGCTTTTTTTTAATTTTCAACAGCGAGTAAAAATGCCTGTCAGCATCCTTAAGAATTTGAAAAACGCTAATATTCGCCAACGTTTTTATTTCAGGCGCAATTTTTAAACCACTGATGTGAGTGTGACATCCATCTTCAAAAAAAAAAAAAAAAAAATTAATTCATCATTCAATTTACCTCGGTTTTAGATATCTAACACTGCTTGACCATGTTTAAATTTGTATATTTTTGCTGTTGTCATACCTTTCGGTGAAGACCGCTGTCACTGGCTGTTTATTTTGTATGTTTGGCGAGCGCTTTCGATTTGAGAACATCAATTCAAGCCGCGTTTTGATTAGTTCTCACATCGAAAGCGCTCGCCAAACATACAAAATAAACAGCCAGTGAAAGCGGTCTTCACCGAAAGGTATGACAACATTATAATATTTACTGGCGGAACAAATCCGATTAACTTGTATATTTTTTCTTTCAGTGCATTCTTAAATTGTTTATTTAACATTAGTTGGCCTTGGCTTATGAATCAGATGAATCAAACAAATGCTGTGTGCGTTTGATTTAGTTATTTATATATTTTCCTCTATATGTTTCGTATTAAATTAAAAATAGCAGACCATAACAAAGGTCTGTCTATAATGCGAACTCCGGCAGTTTTTCTCTTAAAAACAAAACCACTTACAATTTCACTTTATGAAATATTTTTGATGGGAAGAGGGGTTGGTTTTCTGTATTCTTATCCAAATGCTATTTGTTATAATTATTGAACAAAAAATTGAGGGCAACGAAAAGTGTGGGTTTTTATTGTGATACTGGTGCAAAAACTACAAAAGTTATAATTTTTTTTGGAGGATGGTTCGTCTATTCTTTGCTGTTGGCCATGCAACAAAATGTAATCGAAAATAAGAATTAAAATTTATATTTTTTTGACGTGTTACTGGTCCCTTTTATTACACGGTTATTCTCAACTATTTCAATTCCATTAAAGTAGCAAAAGCAAGGTGAACTTTTTATTCAATGCTGTTTTAGAAAATGATGTCTTCTTATAAAATACGTGTAAAATTTGATAGAATTTTAACATTTAAAGCAGACTTTAATAAAACGAAGGAAACATGTTATTGCTTGCTTTTGCTTTTGTTGTGACTTATCATTGAATCCCTTGTGTGAGCAAAATTTTACTTTGATGTTTCATTTTTATTGCTTCCAGTGTCTGCAATCAGAGTTTGAATGTAACTAGTGATACTACGATTTTTTGAAAAAAGATTATTTTATGGCAATTAATTTTTGTATAAAAAATCCTTTATGTAAATCGAGAAATAATCGATTATTTACTAAATATTTTTTTTTTTTTTTGGGAAAACAGCGTAGGCACTGTACAAATTACACGAAACTCATTATCAAAATAGAATTGTTTTTCACGTAATTTATGCTTGGCGGTTTGATCACACTAAATTCATTTATCAGCGAAATTTTAAGAAACTGTTCTGATATAAAAAATAAATAAATAAATAAAACAACAAATAGAAAAATTTAGAAATATTTTATTAAAACCTTTCTTTAAGCCTATTTTTTGTAAACAACAAATAACACAAAGAAACGCAGAACATTTATTGTTGCTGTAGCATTAACTTTACTAGACCCAAAACTTAAAAAGTTCAATTCTAAAACCACTTAGCTTTTTTTTGAAAAAAAAAAACACTCTACGAAAAATTGTAGTATCAGGAACGGAAATAAAATCAGAACAACCGGCTACCTTATAAAAAGGAGTAGCATCAGACAGAGATTGATTTATAGCACTGATAGAAAGTTTAAGATAAATTGTGATTTGTCTACATCCTGTAAAGGATATGCAACAAGAAAGAGAGACATGTACCCAACCTAATGTAGCAAGTAATTTAGGAAACACGCAAAAAAAAAAGGAGGAAACAGTTGTTAAATTAAATCCTTAGTTTATCTTCTGCATGAACCATATCGTCGATCAACTCTTAACCCGCAAAAATCGAATCGGGGTATTATGTATTTCAATTCTTTTTTATGAAAAATAATTTCAATAGCTTTATTTTCTTTACACCATCCCACAATAATTATCTCTTACTAATTTTTTTTTATTTACTTCGACGCGGTTAAGCAATGGAATAACAATTTTTTTTGTCTTCTGAAAAGACCAAAAAACATGAGAGTTGTCAACCTGTAACCGACGATATGACAAGCTAAACAACATTTTATACTGAATATAATTAATAGCATCGCAAATTTGCGAAATGAAAAAATATGGCTTTTAAATAATTAAAAAAATATTAAATTGAAAACTTTTGGAAATCTTTGTTTGTAAAAAGTTGAAAAGTCTAAAGTCATTCGAATATTTCCTAAACTGTTTGAGATTTACATTTTTAAGGTTCCGTACACAAAATGTGAATAGCGTTGCATTCGCTACAATATTAATCTGTCTATCGCACCCTTCCATTAAATATTGTTATTTTTAACTGTCATAGGCACACACATTAAATTTGCATCATATATGTAAAACTATGTCCGCTATAGCACAAAAAAAAAAAAAAAAAAATAAAAAATAAATAAAAAACAGTGTCCTAATAGTGACTTGATTTTCACATACAGTGGCATTGTTTTCCAACCGCAATAGACACTTTAAGTTTAAGTAATTTTATGTCCGCTAAAGAACAAATACAAAAAAAAATAAAATATAAGAAACATGTGACGAGATTTAAATGTTTATTGTTTTTTACCCAGTGTATGCACGCAATTTGTTTAGAGTGTATCTGCAATAGAGACAAACAATTAAAATAAAAATAAAAAAGGGTAGCCCAATAGTAACTTAATTTTCACATATAGGGCCTTACTTTTTGAAACTGTGACAATAAATTTACGCAAGGTATGTATTGGTAGTTTCGTATAAGAGAAAGTACAATACTTAAAAGGTGTCCCAAGGCCTCATTTCAAGGCTGCTCAAAGATAACAAATAAAACATAAAATTATAAATTAAAAGGTGTCCCACACATAGTGTGGATTTGTTTCACTTTTATAAAGCTGATTTTCAAGAATAGAGAGAAGGCTCAAAAATAAGAAAACTAAGTCGGTTATTATCACTATACACCGAGATGCCCCCTGGGGGTACTACATCTCTGGTCGAGCTAATATAGACTTTGACACAGAAACTCTCGGGGTATAAAGGGAACTAGTCCCGAGGTGTGCAGGCACCAAATCTGGATGGACAAGTTGGGAACTTGTCGAAGGGCTGACCAGTGTCCTTAAGAAGACAGGAGCAACGGGAACCGGTAGCTCATATAGAGAGCCGTCCATATCTATAGTCGGTTATAGGTGAGGTCCCTTCGGGGTACACGTGGTGGCTGTTGGTAGGATCAGTGTCCTCAGGGAAGTTGCGTTGTCGAACAGGTGTGCTATTGTACTCTTAAAAGACGGGAAAGAACTTGGTGCTGCAAGCCATGTTATTGAAATTGCAACTCTGTTGGCTACGCCTGCAGGAACCGCTAGTCGACGTATTCACTTAGTAGTCAGGTTATGGCCACACGGCTAGGTACCGACATTAATTTTGATCGCGTATACACCCGAGATGATTCACAACTTTATGTTAAGCCGCGCTGAATTCCTAAGGACTAAAATGTTGCAATTAAAGTAAAAATTAAATCCTTTAATTGCCACTCAAGTTTTAACAAACTCACGCTTATTTTCATTTGTTTTGTTTTTAATCGTAAGCGCCCACAGTGCATCGTAACCTGATAGTTTGTTTTCATGATTCAAAAAAAAAAAAAAAAAACAAAATAAATAATAAAAAATGAAGCAATAAAATCGTTACGTTATATAAACGCAGTTCTGTCACTTTTATAATCGTCGCCTTGTTGGGAGGCGTAGCTCGGTTTCATCTGCTCTCCTAGAATCTCTGTATACAGATTTAGTATTGTTGGACATGAACGTCGAACTATCGTTGTTTGATTTTTCTTCAACATTTGGAAAGTGTGAGGTGTAGAACAAACGCCACATCATTCTCTAAGACAGCAAATGGAGACTAAGGCATTAAAGTTGGCCTTCAGTAGTGCGATTTACAATACGACAATCGTTGTATTTGTTGACATTTTCTCTTGTTTGCTGTAACGATTAAGTGATTCACTAACTTCAGCTGAACGATGATAAATAATTTTTCTGTTTACACAAATTGAAATTGAGTGGCATCTCCGTTAACAAATGAACGAAAAACACTAAAGAGAAGAGACATGTGAATTCAAGCGAAGCACATACATGTGTTTATTTTTTAGATGTCAATTTACACATATGAATAACTACTTTCTAATATGCACGCATGGAGGTTGACAGAATGAAAAGTATAATTGCTTGGTTTTAGAGTTGCGTTTACCTCTTCTTAAATACATTCAAGTCATATGAATATGTGCAATTCTTGTTTAAAAAAAAATTGTTTTTAAAATAAATTGAACCTGCGGTATTCAGAAAATAATAAAATAGATTTGAAGTATATTTTCAAAAAAATTGTAAATATGCTTAGATCCACTTAGTTAAACACGATTTTTTAATTTCATTAAAATAAAAATAAACTGTGTTTATTTTGTGTTCGAATATGTATAGACGGTGTTTATGCTTATGTGTATGTGAGATTGTACATAAAGACACGTTGTACGTTGTTTATTTTGTCAGCAGATTTAATAACAATTATAGTCGCTTACGAGGGCTGCTCTATATATTTCTGGCTTAATAGTGAAAATGCGAATATTTATAATCAAAAATGGTTTTATTGTTTTTCAAAGTATTCTCCAGCATGATTTATACACTTTTGCATGCGCTCAAACCAGTTGTCGAAGCACTTTTTCCACTCCGATTGAGACTCCTCTAGAACATGGTTTTTGAACACTTCACGACGAAAATCGTTGACCACGCATTTTTTTCTTGATGTGCGGAAACAAGAAGAAGTCATTAGGTGCCAAGTCAGGGCTGTACGGCGGGTGACCCATTAATTCGACGTTTTGGCCGGTCAAAAATGCATTGTCATGGTGAACAATGATTCGTCTTCTCTTGTTGGTTTTTCGAATTTCTCCGATGACTTCAGGCAAACAAATTGTAGTGTACCACTCAGAAGTGACCGTCCTACGTTGCTCAAGCGGAACGGTCGCCACATGACCAGTTTTGCCGAAGAAACAGGCGACCATTTGCTTCGAAGTGCTTCTTTCACAAACAACTTTCGTCGATTGTTGTTTCGTTTCGGTCTCATACGCATAGATCCATGATTCGTCACCTGTGAAGATCTTATAAACGTCTTTTGAAGCACCGCAATCGTACTTTTGCAACATTTCTTTGCACCAATCGACACGAGCCTTTTTTTGAGCGACTTTCAAATAGTGCGGGATTCAACGAGAACAAACAAAATGTATGCTGGCGGATGAAATGTCCAAGGATGTCTCTATCCCTCGGTATGTCGTATGTCGATCTTGCATTATGAGTTCACGCACGGCATCAATGTTCTCTGGCACAAAAGCCGTTTTTGGACGACCTTCACGGAATTTTTCTTTGAGCGGGCTTCGGCCACGATTAAATTCATTATACCAATTTTTCACAGTGCTATAGGATGGTGCTTCATCCCCATACAAAGATTTAAGTTCATCAATGCACTCTTGTCGTGATAATCCACGTCGAAAGTTGTGAAAAATGATGGCACGAAAATGTTCACGAGTTAAATCCATTTTTTCTATATTAATTTTTTCAAGTTACTGTAAACAACACAAATAATGGTTGTACGTCAAAACGTTTTGAGTACGATTATGCTTAAAAATGACAAACTTTCTAATGGAAATGTCAGATTGCACTTGGCAGCACTCAGTGTTGCCAGGCCAGAAATATACGTATGTAGCAGCCCTCGTATTTAAGGATAAGCAACTTGGTAACCATATCCGCTTGCTTTTAGCAACATCGAATATCATTAAAAGTGTCATTGAATAGCGAAATCGGTAGTTTTGTTAATAAGTCAATTTAACCAACCGATATTTGTTAAAAAAGTAGTAAACTTAACAAACTTTATTAAACTTTAACAATTTAAAACATATTCTTTTGACGTTTTAGTTTTAAAAGTGCCGTTTTCATAAATTTTTTATTTTTCCATAAAAAAATATTTCTACCACGTTTTTTGTCTGTAAATACCATTAGTATTATTTTTATGTAGTCATGTCATCAGCATCATTACATTCATGTTTTGAATGTTTTCCTTTTTATTTATATTTTTTGGAAATGTTGAATTTGCAATATAAAAAGCAGTGACCAAAATATGAAAAAAACAGAGACTTTGTCTGTTTTCTTCTCACTTTATGCGCTAATTCATACATTAATAATATGCCAGACTAGACTATGTCTGTTGCTGCCAACAACAACAATAAACAAAATCAGCAAAACAAAAAAAAAATCGACCATAAGTCAGAGTGGCAAGTTTAAGGACGCTTTACTACACAGCAAAACTATTTTACAGCAAAAAAAAAATATTTGGCGCAAACAAAACGAAAACTTTTCTAAATAAAAATTAAATAAAAAGCGAAAAAAGTCAATGGTTCACAAAAAATTGGGAGCTTCACTGAATTGTAGCATCTTTTAGTTAATCTAAAATTAAGGAATTTAAGTTTTGTATCTGCAAAGATAATTTCAGCTAAAACAAACAAAATATTTTTACGTTGTTTTTTTTTTTATTTTACTCTTCCGTCACTTGTTATACATTTTTTTACTTCCTATTCCGTAGCTAGCCACAGCTCTTGTATACTTTAACAAACTTTCGCAGCAATCTCACAATGTCTTGTTTTGCAAACACAATCCAGATCATATTGCTTTGTGGCTCCGGCTTTACTCGAACCCACGATCTCTTATTTACAAACCAGGATCTTTGTAGCAACTCCGGCACAATAGCAACACACTGTTATGATGGTATTTTATTCACTAACTAAAGCTTTGCTAGGATTTGGACCACTATTTCTTTGTTCTCCTATACAGCCGCCTTCTCATCTGCTGTGCCGCTATCACAAGCCAATTGTTTTATTTTCTTAAAAAAACTCTGTGAGGTTTGTTCTTCAATATTTTATTATTTGCCTTGTCTTATCGCAACTTAAACGTTGCGGCTATTCACCAATAATTTTTTTTCTCTTCATATTTAAGATGCTGGTGAGATTTGAATTCACGACTCGTGATCATCTGTTTTACAATACCCACAAAACCTCTTCCCGAATACTTGCAAATACAGATTAGCTTCTTATCATATTTGCAATTGAATATTTGCGGAAACTTTAATGCTTTTAAATTTTAAATGAACCGTTCGTGAGTTAAATCTTTAACGATGTTATCTGTCGGTTTTTATTTCCTGTAGTCAAAGCATAAGCAAAACAGCGCATTTTATCTTTTGTATAAATTTTTCTGGGTGAACTAAAAAAATTAAGACTTTAAAAAGCTTAAATTTTGCGGTCCAAATTAACCACAATGACTTCGTAGCAATAAAAATTGTGCGGATTTTATTAGAACGTTAAATCAAACAAAGTAGACATTAAGTCATTATAAATATTTGTTCGACTACGACTATACGACAGCATATTTTTCCATATTATGGCAAAGGATACATGTCCACAGGGTGTTCTGTAACACATGATAAGGCTACGAATACGAGTAACTCTCGACTACTAGTCGGCCGACATGTGTATGAACCGGTCAACTTTATTTTTCCTTTGCGGACAGCTCGAAACATTAGAGGACTTGTTTGAGTAAATGGCTATTATGGACGTTCTCAGCATAGCATAAGTAAAATGCTTGTCATTTATGAAATAGTGAATGAAAGAAACACCGCCAGCTTCAGTAGACAGACGGACTTCACTGAAATAAATGTTAATAATTGCAATTGGACAACCAACAAACACTTAGGTCCCAAGGTAAATTATCATCTCTGATGCTCGCTTGCATGATAGATTTTATCCAAGACTATCAACGTTTTTTTAAGACATTGCAAATTAGAATACCAAAAGGTTGACCTTTTGTTGAATTTTTTTTTTTCAAATGATGAAACATGAAGAAGCCTCGAGAAGTCATAATGGACAAGGCACCGCCCTAATATTTTTTGTGTTCTAAAATAGATCTTCTTTCTTCATTTCTTAGGCAAAACTTATGCTTTACAAATTGGGGTTTTTAAACAACCGCGAAGCCAATCGTTTAGTTCAGAAATCGTAAGTGATATTAATTCTTTTAAAAACTCCATCATTTTAATTGATTCCAAGTGTCTTGTCTTAAGATACGGGTTCATATGCATTTATTTTTATCTAGACAAGAAGCATTTAATAAAACTTAATATACGAAGCACTTGGGTTATAAAAATTCTTGATAATAAAAAATGCTGGTGTTGAAGACTGTTGCTAGTTGCTTGTATCGTATATAATTGTTTATAAGTGTGGCCAGTTTGTGTGATCAAGGTCAAACTGTATTTTTCTCATTTATAAAATAACAAATTTATTGGTTACCGGATATTTTTTTGTTTTTTTTTTTCTTCTGTGTTTTGTTTTATCTTGTTGAACACGTCTGTTTTGTTTATTTTATGATTTTAAATTATTTTTTATCGCAGTTTTTGTAGTTTGATGTGGTTCTTTCGCTCGTTTATAAAAAAAAAAAAAACAAAAACCAGACAAGACGACACTTTTTCAGTTTCCGCTTGACTTACTTTAAGAGAAATGGAATTGCAGAAAAAAACAAGAAAAAAAAACTTCTCTTAAGTCAAGCGCATCATTTTAACGACAAAGACAGCGGGGTAAAGTGGTTTTGATGGGATAAAAATAATTTATTTTTAAAGAAAAATTTAAATTAAATACAAATTTATTAAAACATGTTTATAAACGTAAATTATTTTTTTATTTAAAATTTGAATAACATAAAACACGGAGAGTATGTTACAGTCTGTCTGGCTGTGAAACTATAAATTATAGAAATCGTTAGGGATTTTCAAATGAGATTTTATGCCGGTTTCTCTAAATGCGAACGAACATTTCTTTCGTATATTTATATTAAAAACAAAAACAATTTTTTACATTTTGCTTTTGTTTTCAATATAAATATACGAAAGAAATGTTCGTTCGCATGTAGAGAAATCGGCAGTTTAATTGGAAAATTATTGATAAAATCGACTGCGTGAGTTTGATTGCCCGACGGAGTTGCAGTGTGACACCGCCGTCACATGAATGGTGATGCGGTGTAAAGTTTTTTACATGAACCGATTTATTTTCTTATCATGTGAATCCATCATGAAGAAAGCAAAATCAGTAAAATCGGCTGGTAAAGTTTTACCAGCGTACTTGGAATACTTATGGAATTATGTGCACTGCCGGTGTAAAGAAAGGAAAATTAAAAAAAGCAGAAAAATTTTCGTCATTATTAAGCAAATTAAGTAAAGAAAAATGTACTCATTTTTATAAGAAACAGATCCTCCTCCCAAAAAATAGCCGTAGGATGGCATGTACATTTTTTGAGTCTTAAGTTATCGTTTCTTTAGTATGATTCTTCAGAGTGGATTTTTTCTGCTAAAGCAGATCTTACATCAGGTAGAAGGCACACTGTGCAGTATTTCGACAACACTTTTCCTTCTCATGCTTTTCATAGGCATCTGAGTCACCTTTTGTAAGAGATCAGAAGTAAGCTATCACCAGACAACAGTCTTTTCTGTAACAATGTTGATTATGCTTATTTTTTATAACTAAATACAACCAGTCTCAATAATTCAGGCACTGCAATTGCTTTAAATAGATGTTTTGGCCACCGATAAACAGAGCGTGTTTGCAGAAGTCTACTTTAAAGCTGAAACCTCTTCCATCGTTGTTATCATGTTCTCTTTGAAATATTCATAATTTTTTCCGCTTTTCTGGTTTTCTCTTTAATGTAGTCATGGTAGCAGAGCCGCTCTTAATTATGTAAAATTGAATTTTTAAAATTAAGGAGTCACTAGGAAGTGACTGAGAATATTAAATTTTGACAACCTAAAATAAATCTCTGGGTCCTAAAACTTGTTTGAAGCCAACAGCATGACTTGAGAATAATAAAAATATGACAATGTTGTGGAAGCACATAAAACAATGTTTAAAAATAGCCCAATATATTCAAAAGCTTGAGAGATCTTTTGAACAAAACTGACTTGAAGGTTTTAAGAATCTTTAAGTACTTATTCGACATTAATGTAACCTGCCTAAATTAAAAACGTGTAGCAATTGGTGGCTATACGGTTGTAACTAAATACTAAAGAATAAATAAACGTCCTAAAGCGGAATTGAATGGCACATAAAAACTAATTAGTGCAGATATTATTGCTGGTACTAGTTGAGAGAAAAGTGTATTTTTAAACTAAATTGCATTTTCTTTGTTCTTCATTGATATTTGTTATTGTTATTATCTTTGCGATACACAAAAAAACCTAAGGGTTGTTAAACTCCCCCTTCGTGTTTATTAAAAAAAAAAACGTAGAAAAACGAATTTCGAAAAAAAATGTTTAATTGAAACCCTCTTCGTATTACAAAAGGCATCTGTAAAAGTCCCAAATAAAAATAAGATTTACAAAAGACACTGAGTACCTTCTTTCAAGATGAGTGTATACAGTTCATAGCAGGAGATGATGACGATGTCCTGCCGAGTAAGCAATTATTTTAAAAATTAAATACTAAAATAAAATTTTCTTTCTTTATTTAATTTTTGAAGCAAACAAATTGGGGTAAAATTTAAAAAGATTTAGTTAAATAAAGTGCGGCATATGTTTGTTATTTATTTTAGTACAAGTGTTATTTATTTAAGGGTAGTGTTATTACAAGTCCTTTATGTCATTGTCACTTCAAGGATGTCAAAGGCACAGTTAAATATCAAATAAAATGGCAAAATGTTTATCATCATTTAATTGAAGATATTTACAAAAATAAATTCTAGAAAAGTAAAAAGATTTCACGAGAGCGGTTTATATGCTGTGCTGTTCTTAAGAAAATAAATAAAATTTAAAAGCACAATAACAAACAAACTTTCTTTCTTCAACACTTTTCAAATTGAAATTAACATGTTCATGTGACTTACGTTGATCTATAGATGCATCAGTTCGATTCGTTTGTTTCCAATTGAACCTGCACTCATGAGAAGGCACTCATTTAATTTATTGTACAGAAATTTGTTTTAAGGGGAAAAGAAAGGAAAAACTTGTGCCATTCGAAATTCGGCTAAAAGTTTTTAATCCTGAAAGTTGAAGAGCTTATTTAATTATAGTAATTCAACAGACCTAGATACTCAACTTACAACGATCAGTTTCTTTTCGATCTTCTAAACGAGGTCGAGTTGCGATATTTCTTATCCATCGATCATTCTATAGACTCTTAATCGCGAGAAGAACTTCTGGTCCTTTCAAACGAATAACATTCCTGTTTAAAAATAAATTATTATAATTTTGCGTGGCTGTTGCCAAGTAGTATTTAGCTGTGTCTATGGATTCACTATGATTTTTGTCTTAATAAAAATGGTTGAAAGAAATACCCGCAGTTTAAGACAAACAATTAAAATTGATGGACTCTTCATTAATTTAACAAAGGCATTAAGAGCAGTAGTGAGACGGTTGGTTAAACTTAGTCAATGAATAGAGTAAAATATTTCGAATATTTTTTGTATTTTGACAAAGATCATTACAAGCTTAAGTTAATAATGTTTTAAACAACTTGTTTTACTTGTAAGGGTAAAGATAAAGCTTCTTTAATAATGGACACCTGCCATTCTGGTAAAATGTTCAATGCATAACGTTTTCAAAAAAAACCAGAGGATGGAACGTTTTTCAATAAAATGTTTTGTTCAGTAACCGGCTTAACTTTGTTGTTTAAAACGTAAAATTTTCCATTTAGCATGAAACGCCATTGACGCCAAAATAAGAAATCTTGGGAAATTGAGGAGAGAGCTCTTAGGCGGACGACAACACTTTGATTCAAAGTAGATATCCAATTTACATAAAAAATTTGACATATAAAAAATTTTTGGACATAAATTTAATTATATTATGTTCGCGCAAGATTGCGTCAGATGTATTATATGTCGTAGAACAAAATATGAATGCAGATTAAACAAGAAAATTCAGCAGTTATGTGGTCACCCTCTATTTTTTACGCTTTTTATTGCTGACACAATAAAACAAAGTTTGTTTTAATTCTGAGCGTTAGTCTATAACTCTACAAAAGATTGGCCATGTACAACAAATAACAACCATTAGGACACCATTTAGTTTATAACTTCAAATATTTATAATTGTTATTTTACTTGATATAGTAATACGATATTCTGTTTAATTTTCAAGAGTTTTTCTGTAACTGTTTCAAAGATAGGGTCATATAGGTCAAATAACATCAGTTAACTTCAAGTTTGCTACTTCTTATAGCGGACTTAGCAATAAAGGTTCTGTGCTAATTTAAAACAACTGTCTACAACTGTTCAACAGTTTGGTCATACACATCATAAAAAAACTATTGTAACACCCTATAATTTATAATTTTAAATGTTTGTAGTTATAATTATAACGGTCATAGTTCCCGACATTCTCTCGAGTTTTCAAACGTTTGTCTATAACGGTTAAAAAGATAGGGGCAGATTTATTTTTGTATTGCTTTTTGCTAGCGAGACCCATCTGTAAGCATAATCTATCAAATCACAAAAAAGTTTCAAAATCGGTTCAGAAATGACTGAGTTCTGCAGGCACAAACATAAAAAAGTAACATTACAGTCAAATTGATAACCTCCTATTTATTCTGAAATCGGTTAAAAAGAGGTGAATCTTTTATTCATCTGGTTTTACTACCTGTACCTAAAGTAATCAACTTTTAATGTCCGTTGTATTTCGATACTAATAATCAAAACGCATCGAGATAGTCTTACAAAATATTAAAATTTCCCAAAAATAAAATTTATTCTTTTTTCAACATATCGATTCCTGGAAAGGTGGAAAATATTCCAAATATATTGGTCTCTTTTTATAAAAGTGGCAATCTTGTCTTTATTAACCACGAGGCTGTCAAATCGTTTTTGGATTAAGTAGCTAACATTTCAAGATTTAAAAATGCGTTTACGTTTTTAATCGATGCTGTGCACTTCGAGGAATTTTACAATAATTCATGAATTTTGTTTAAAAATTGGCTATGTTTGGACAGTATTGAAGGGAGATCCATATAATTCTTATCATTTTCTTTTTATTTGTATTTGTCTTTTAAAGTTGCCAGAACCAAAGTAAGTTTAAATTACATAAGCAAAAAAGAACACCACGTTTTTGGTGAAAATCATGAAAAAACCATATATTTCACATTTTCTCAATTCCGAGTCTTGCAACTTTTTAACAAAAAGCGCTATCAATACAGAAGTTTTAAACTGTCTAAGCTAAATTTTATTGTCAAACGTTTTACAGTAGTAATTTTATCAAAAATACTATGTAAGTGTGTGGGACAAAATTAAAAAAAAAAATTACAAGCCAATTTTCTCTCAAACTAAAAGAG
Organism: Cistogaster globosa; assembly: GCA_937654795.1. NCBI lineage: Eukaryota > Metazoa > Arthropoda > Insecta > Diptera > Tachinidae > Cistogaster > Cistogaster globosa. The sequence goes on from OW569406.1 coordinate 62,853,054, forward strand.
ATAACCGACCCTTGTAGCCACATTTGTTATATATATTTTTAAGGTCCATTTAAATTAACAATTTCTTTAAATTTAAGCTAAAAACAGATTTTTTACGGCATATCTGAAAAGTTATATGTCCAAGTTTCCCAACCTTTGGGGCCTACCCAGAAGCCTCTTTATCTTGTAGTACTTTTATTCTTCTTTTTTTAGAGCAGTTAATTACCCAATGAATTTTTTAATATATGTAACTAAAAATTTTTAGTAATTTTAGAAACTTTTTGTCAAAAGTTTTTGTTTTAAACTAATATATTAACGTTCTCACATGCAAAGTTTTACCGTCTAATCGGTGCGTAATGGACAGTTTAGCTCGAAGATTTGTTCTTGCTTTAAGCTTCTTCAGCAGACATTTAAGCAATTCAGTTTTCAGATAAAGTCATAAAATCGCTTTAATATGTAATAAATAAGCTTCTATAAACGCAAAATTTCTTTAGCAACACATATTACAAAAATTTATTTCGCTTTTTTATAACTTTGTATTAAGGAAACATAAAAGGTGCGTAAATCAAAAACAAAAAATTAAAACCCATAAAAATCAATCAACCACCGCCTTTTGTCTAACTGCAATCCAGCCATTTTTCAGTTATGATCACCGATTGTTGGTGAATACGTTTTCTATATGTAAAATTACAAAAAAAAAAAAATAATAATAATAAATAAATGAAAAACATAAAAATAAAAAAAAAAAACGAAAAAACAAAAAAGAAAAATATAAAAAGTGTATTGCAAAGATATAAACAAAATGTGCATGGAATAATTTTGACACCAGGCGGTTATAAAAACAAATAGTGTGAATGCAATTTGTTGTAGTGATAGTTTTATTGCTGTTCCCTTTAAATTCTAAAAAAAGTTATCTTATTTTTTACTTTTTATGCATCTAATGAGAATATATAAAACTACTTTTTTCGTTTGTTTGCTTATATATCTATAGACTGGACTACTAAATGCCAATAACAACAATCAAACTCTAACACAAATAGTGAGAAATTTGAGGGATATAATACACTGCAAAAAAAAGAAACTGCACTTATGAAAGTTAGACATCTTTGAGCAAAGTTTATTTGCCATCAGTCAAATAAATCTTACCAACCGATTTTTAAGCCCCTACTTTTTTGACTGTTGTTTAGATTCTGATACTAAAGAAACACGTTTCGTTTAGACCTGAAGACTAAGATTCGACCTTTAGAGATAAAAGGTATGTAAGATCTGATATTGAAAAAAAATTTGTTTTAATAAGTTCAGTGACATGTATGTCAGGGCAATGCAAAAGTTGCAGATAGGTTCCTCTTATATAAAGTATTAAATTGCTATGTCCCTACCACAAGGTCTAATCACGTGACAATACAGGTGCTAGTGTACAATATTCTGAACATCTGCAACGGTTCAGATACTACAGTTAAAAAATTATAGTTTTATACTTTTTCTAAATCTTTTCGAAATAATCATTTTAAAAATCATTTTCATTAGCTCTTAAGTCTCTGTCCACTCTTCGCAACTTTTATTGCGCAACTCTTGAGTTTGTAGGTGAAAGAGAAAAAATCGAATAGAAACGGGCACACTGTTTTATGTACTTACAATGCTCTTTTGTTTTGTCATACGTAGCTTAAGCAAAAACAAAATCTAAGCACCCAAAGCCGAAGCTAAAGATGGATGTATGGATACGAATGTAATTTTAAAAGAGATTTTGGGAAAATTGCAGAAGCAGAAATTGCATGTTTGGACAAGGACTTAGTTATAAGATTTTAAAACGTGCTTTATCAGATTTTTGTTGATGTGAGAGAAATATAATTTAAAGATTATTTTTTTAATGCAGTAGAAGTTTAATTACTATCTCTCGCTGTTTATAAAATATGACAGCTTCTTTCTCGGAGAAAAGCATGATAATCAAACCTGATAGAAAAACGTTTTATTCGCGAAAGCGTTTTATTAAGAAAATTTATACTATTTGCTTTTGTTTACTTTATTCATTGGCTTACGAAAGTAATTTTTTTAACCTGTAAAAGAACAAGCAAAAAACAAGAAAGAACGAACAGAAAAGGAATAATTCCTGAAAGAATTATATAGCGACTTGTAACATTCTTGGATTTTTGTATTCCTAACAAAATGTTGATGTAGAAATATGAACATAGAAACGGCGCGTTTGCGTTTATAAGTGTGTATAAAACATTGAAATAAATATGTTGCTGTTCATTTTAGGCCCATAAGCATTCTTTAAATATTTTTGCCCATATGTTAATACATACATGTTCAGTATGTGAACATGCAGGTAAAATATATTTTCAATCCATACAACAAAATTTCACTTTTTATATATTTTTACATCACACATGATGTACATCAGAAAATATCATTCAAATATTAATGGACAAATAAAAAGAATATAACCACAGTCAGCTTAAATGCCATTAAACGCAATTACATTTTTGCTTATAGTTTATTGGTAAAAGAAAAATATAAGTAATAACACAAATACACATGGACATACATAAATACATACAAGCATAAAAACATATTATTCACCTTTTTTTTAAGCCAACACACTTAACTTAATTGCAATACACCATTCATGCAAGTGCTTTTTGAATATACAAATAAAACTCTCGAATAAAATTTTATTTTTATTTCTTTAAGAATTTTTTTGTATGAACACATATTTTTTATATATGGAGTTTGACAGTCGTATACACCAACAAAAAATACTGAATTCGCCTACGCTGCCACCTGGTAAATTAATTCGCCTTGATATGAATATTATAAAATATAATTCCTTTAGAGGCGAATACAATAATTCTTGCAAAAAAAGACTTCAAAACAGTTAAACTTAAAATCATATTTCTTTAGAACGGTAATTATACATTAATTATATTATATTCGAAAAAGTTTGCGTCACTATTTTCTATATGTCCTAGAAAAAAAAATGAATATAGATTAAGTAAGAAAATTCAGCATTAATGTGGACACCCTTTATTTTTTGCACCTTTTATTTTTGACACAGTAAAATAAAATTTGTTTAATTTCTAAGCGTTTGTCTATAGCTGTTGAAAGGATTGGCCATGTACATTAAATTACGTCAGTTGTAGGCACACCCTTTAATTTCTTATTTCAAGTTTGCTGCTCGTTATAGCGGAATTAGCAATAAAGGGTCCATGCAACTTTCAATCAACTGTCTACAGCTATTCAACAGTTTGGTCATATACATCAAATAACAACAACTTTTGGAACACCCTATAATTTATAAATTGAAATATTTTTACTTCTAAATATACCAGATAAAATAGTAGACATTCTGTATAATTTTTAAGTAGTTGTATATGACGTTTTAAACGATAGGGCCATATAGGTCAATTTACTTTAAATATGGGAACACCCTTTGATTGATAAATTTAATACTTGCTGTTATAGGGGACTTAGCAATCCAGGTTATTTGTGAATTTCAGCTATCGGTCTATAACAGTTCAAAAGTTTGGCAACACGCAACAACTTTTGGGACACCCTTTAATTTCTATATTCAAAATTTATACTTGTTATAGCGGACTTAGCAATACAGGTTCTTTGTAAATTTCAGCTGACTACCTAAAACAGTTGAAATGTTTGGCGCATGCACAATATAACATAAGATATTGGGACACCCTTTAATTTATAATTTTGAATTTAATACTTGTTATCTTAACGGTCATAGTAATCGACATTTTGTCCTAATTTCAAACATTTGTCTATAACGGTTCAAATGATAGGCGCATTTAAGTCAATTTAGGTCACCTAAGGGGACACCCTTTAATTTTTTGATTTATTTTCGTATTACTTTTTGATATTGGGAGCTATAGTAAAACGCATCTTTTTTAAATTTTAAAGAATTGAATTGTTCATAATACACTTTAAAACATGTTTGTTGTATAGCAACACCCTTTAATTTTTTAAGATTATGAACTATTTTTTAAACCCAACCAATCTCTAAGCATAATCTATCAAATTACAAAAAAAAATTTAAAATCGTTTCAGAAATGACTGAGTCCTGCAGACACAAACATAAAGAAGCAACATTCAGTCGAATTGATAACCTTCATCTTTTTTTGAAGTCGGTTAAAAAGGAAAGTTATAGTACTCTGTTATCAACTGCATATAAATAATGATAAATAATAATAAATTATTCACTTTGCTAAAAGATTTGGTTAATAAATTACTGTTTACGTAAGAATTTAAACACTACATTAAACGATATTAGTGCTTTATTATCCTTTATTTTTTATTTATTTTTTCAATTTGAAAGATTAAAGATTAGTTTCCTTAAGACTACTATTCGTTTAAGAGAGACATGAATATTAATTACTCCCTTTTTATGACAAATAAATAACGACATTTGTGTAATTTTAAATCTAAATTTTTTTGGTTGACTTTTTCAACATTTTATTTATCATATCTCTACAAAAACAGAAAATAATTTATAATTAAAAGAAAACAAATGTTTTACACAAAATTATTACAGACACAACTGAATAAAAATAAAAACAGAGAGAAAAGTAATTAAAATCTTTCTAATAAAACGACACTAAGTTCCCACCCCCAAATCCCTGAAACTATTTCTGTTTACAAAAGGAATTGAACAGGCAGCTCTCTTGATACCAGAAAAAGAAAAATAATAAAAAGAATTCTTTTTAAAACTAAAAAGCAAAATAAAAATATTTTTACTAATTTTATATTTTAAAACACTGGATTGAACAACAACAAAAAAAAAATAGTTTTTCATTTTTCTCATTTAATTTTGACATGTACTAACGATCGAAAGAACGTGTTTGTTTAAAAGAACGTTTAAGGGTTTGGATTTGATTCGAACATGAACATATTTTTAAAAGCCAATTTTAGCTGCTGTTGTTTAGTTTGTTTTAATCCAAAAATAGAAACACAAAAACTATTTTAAGTTGGGAATATTGTTTCGATATTTTGTGTACAAATAAAAATGAAAATGAATTAGTTGTAATAGTTGTTGTTGCTATTGCAATGTGTAGCTTAAAGAGAAAACAATACTTTTTAAACAATACAAATGACAAATGTAATAAAAAAAAAACAACAAGTACATTAAATGTGCGTTAAAATCAAATGCAACACACATTTTATAAATCTGGTTGCAATAAACCGGATTTGCCAATCCTTGTTGTTTCTAAGCTAAAAAAGGAAAGTCCAATAGAAATCTACAAGGATATTTAAAATTTCCAGATGCATCGTCAAGCAGTATTTACAATTTTATAGAAGAGTGATAAGAATAAAAGAAATGTTAAAAATTTATAAAAAAAAGTTAAGAAAAACCAAAATTATAAGGAAACCTCGACGTTTTAGGTAAAGTGCATAGCCGAGAAGCAGTTAATCATTGCAGATGCTTAAGCAGTGGTGTAAGAGGTTAAAAACATAGACAGAAGCCCATCAGTGGTTTTAAAGAGCTGTAGTTTTTATTTCATTACTGCCGGAGGGTAAACTTTTTGTTTACAAGTGGAGCCAACAACCCAGGATATGATTTCTGCTCTGCGCTGTGCAAAGCAATGATAAATATAATGAATTTATACATAGATAATTTTAAACAGAGTCTTATTGGAGGTGGAGGTTTTGGTGAAAATATTAGAAATAAATCTTTAATTAATAAACGGCCAGACCGATTGTATCAAAATTGTCATGAAAAAATAATAAGAGAAATTCACAGAATAACACCATGAATAGAAAAATCAGGCATTCAAGCATGTTCAAGAGTTCAATTCAAGGAGGTTTTCAAGACTTTGTCAGAAAATCAAAATTGATTTTGTTCTGCAAAAAACAAAAAACTAGAACAAAAAAAATTTGCAATTTTAAAAGCGGAATACTTCCTAGACCATGAAAAATAATCCAGCAGTGTTTTTAAAATCATTACAAATTTTTAAACTTAGATTGGTCCCGGTTTAAAATTTAATCTTGGCTACACCTCTATCATTCTCGTCTTATGTTGCAAAAAACGGGGCTGGCTGTTCAGGAACTTGAGATTTATCTCCATTTTTTACGAAACCCCTCAAAGGAGATTTAGCCCTGAGAAAAAAAATGAATAATTTTAAAATAATATCGGAATAAGGTAGTCCAAACAATTTCAATTTATTGACGCGGAAGCCCCTATTGATGATATGGTTAATAAGAATAAAGATCGTTTTGACGATGTTGGCAGCAACAGTCAGTGTTTTATCCAATTGACTTTATACATTTTTTTGGATTCTTAAAGGCATTCAAATGCCTCGATCTTAATGGTATAAAATATTTTAATTAGAACTATCTGAATACGACCAAAACTAGAATACAACTTTTTGTAATTGTCACATATTTCTATCACATTTAATGTTATATTAAATTGCAACGCACAACTTTAATGAAAAAATATTATTTCAATTTCGGAATGTGGAATTTTTGTGTTAAAACTTTGTTGTTTAAGACTGTTTATTTTACAACTACAACATGAACAAAGAGTGACATCCGAAAAAACTAACTGATGCATGTAAGTAATAATGAATGAAAACAGAATGCCTGGAAGGGTTGGGTTCGAAGTACCAGCACACTAAAATATTAACAACACTAGTTTAGCAGTTAGTTACCAGTAAATAGTTCTTTAATTAAACAAAAGTATTATGTTGAAAGCTTATGACATATTAAACCCAATAGGAAACATAACAGAGGTTTTTTTCTTTTTGAAAAATGCTAAATACTTTGGCCGATCATAAATAAATAAATTTCACTGATTTCAATGTGTTGTGTTTTTTTTAAGAGAAGTAGCATTTCAGGCAAAAATACCTATTTAGTTATTTTCGTAACCGTGCTACATTCTTTAGGAAAGGGATAGATGAGAGATCAAATAGGTGGAGAAAGGAGAAAGATAGATAGCCATTTTTATTAGTTGTTTTATTTCGCCGGCCAATATGCTGTAGAGTAGTAGCGACGAAGAAGGCTGCATGTTTAATGTTAATTTAATTATCATTACCACAGGGGTTGAACCCTGGCTAACTAGGTTTGAAGTCAACGTGTTTACCACCTAGACTCAGCAGCATTGACAATTTAGCCAGAACATAGAGAGAACTGTGTAATAATGCCAAGAGGGATAGGAAGAAGATTCGATTTCTCTCTTTAAAATGACAGAAATAATATAAATTTATTTTATAAACAAAAAGTTCAAAAGACAAAATAATTATCTCTAGCGATTAACCGGTCATTTGGCCACATGTGGATGGCCTCTAACAGAGAACATGTTGAATGTTCGCATTTGCTGAACGGGATCCTTTGTTTTATTATAGACAATCATATACCACAATGCAGCGAAAGTTCAGTAAGTCAACACAGTTGGATACTTTTTGTAAGCGAACCTCAAATTTTCAGCCTCTCTTGTGCGCAGTCAAGTTGCTTTAAAATAGGCTTGACATCTAGATACATCACATGAGAGCTGTTAACAATTTTTTAATAAATTATTTCTTCTTATTTACTTAATATTTGCAATTTTATTTGTTAAGCACTATTCACACATTTTAAGAAACAATCGCATCCTAACAAAAAATTAAATTTATTTAAAAAATGCCGTCAAAAAGTATGAAAGAATTTATTTCTTTTTAACAAAAACATATTTAAAATTCTACTTTTCATTCTAATAAGTTGATTATATTTTTTGTTTTAGCAACCTGTTTTTCGCACAAAACGTTGTATCGTTTAAAGGGGGGAAAAAATTCACCTTTTAAACCATATTTTTGCAGTTTTGGGGATTATAATTGTGCTTTTGTAAAGCCAGAATTTAATAGCCGATTGGCATTAAAAGTTATCTTAAAATAAAAATATTTTATCAGAGCAATAAGTGTAGTTTTTAAAACAATTTTTGTAAATATTATAAAAACACACACAACTAGATTGCAGTTTAAAAACAAAAACAAAAAGTGGATTAATTAAAGTAGCACTGCTGGCATTATTACCTGTTTAGTTATTTTTCTGTAGAAAAGGGGAAGATGAGAGTAAGACAGGTGGTGAAAGAAAAAAGATAGAGAGTCAGTTATTTTACTTCGCCGGCGAATATGCTATATGAACTACCGACGAAGGAGACTGCACGTTTTCATGTTAATTCTGAATATGCATTTATGCCATTAAACAGCAAAAAAACGTTTTTTTACTTTTTGATTGCCGCAGGGGTTGAACCCTGGCCAACCAGGTTTGTAGTCAACGTGTTTACCACTTCGACTTCGATTGTTAAAAAAGTTGTAGATTTTCAAAACGTCACCCTTTTCGAAAAAGTCACTTAAGACTACAAAAGTATTGATTTACTCCAAATTTTCGCTCTAGTCAAAAGTTGTATATTTTAAGAAAAACATTTTTTAAGACACTTTTAACCAAAAATTGCATTTTCTTAAAAAAGTTGAAATTTTTATGAAAAAATTTTCTCTTTTTTTTATCAAAAAATTCATACAAATTATTACTTTCAGTAAAAGAGCTTTTAAGAAAATCCACTCTAACGTAAAATATTAAAATTGTCTGCACTTTCTCTCTTTATAAAGTAAAAAATATAATTTTTTCCTTTAATATTGGCATCCCATTTACCAAATATTTTACATTTATCAAATACAGCAGTTTATTAAAACGTATACCTTTTTAAAAAATTGTCGCACTTTTTAAAAGTATCATATTGCCAAAAAGAAGTTGCAGTTTTTCAACAGAAAATGTACAAAAAGGTGTTAATTCCACTTAAAACGCAAGATGTTTTGCTTAAAAAATCACTTGCAACCCTTTTTTGAAAATCGTCTTATCATGCATTATTAAATTTTCTTACAAAACTTGCAGTAAATGGTCGCAGCTATTTCTGCTAAAATTTCTACCGAACACAAATTTTAAGATAGAAGTACATTTAACAAAAAAGTACATAATCGCACACATTTGAAAAACATTGTAGACGAAAAAATAAAAGACTAAATTGAGATATTTTTTATTAACTTTAAAATAAACATGGTAAACATCTGTGAACTATTTTACACAAGCAGCCAGGAAAATATGTTGTTTGAAAAATAATACTTAAAAACAAAATGAATTAAAACCAAATATTTGAAAGGGGATTTTTGTATTATTTACAAATTGATGTTTTTTTTTTTTTTGTATAGCTACTTAGTCTACTAATATGTTGAAGTAAAAATTAAATAGAGAAATACTTTGTTATAATTTTTATCAATTTCCTTTTCTATTTAGCACAATTTTTCAATTAATTTTTGACCAATTTTTGGCCAAAACTTGATGGGGTTCTCAAATCATAGTTACACTGTTGCACTTAACCAATCAATCCCCTTTTAATGTCAAATCAATTTTGTTTGTAACAAACCACGAGTATTTGCCGAACAAGTCTCTACTTACATGACAGCATCAGCAATACGTATGTAAATACTCGTATAAAATTAGAACTAAAATGTAGACCACTAAAAGCTTAAACAGATGGTAAATGAAATCCCCTTTTATTTTTCATTTTTGTCAATAGATCTTTAATCAATTCAACCTCCTATGGCTAAATATAATTAGATTTGTAGTTGAACGTGACGATTTGGTTTTTTATCTACACAAATGACATGTGTTTATTTAGACAATTTACATTACTCAGTACAAAACTTAAATCGCAGTTGCCAAATAAAAGCCCGCAGTGTTAGATTTGATGTAAGTTAACCATGTCATTGATTAACAATGTATGAAATAATTTTAATGAAATTTTTTAATGTATTCAAAGTGCTTCCATTTTAATTTTAATGTTGCACTCGATTTGATTTTTTGGACTGAAATAATTTTTTAAGCAGAATACTTTAGATATCACTTTGCAATCAAAGACTCTTGTACGGAATTGTTTTTAAATTTCATTTTTTTTATTTTGTAGCTCTGAATAGATTCGTACTTACGATTTCTCGTTTATCGAGCATCAGCCTGAACCAGCCCAGCTATCGTGACACCGATTAGATTCAAACAGAGCCATCTAGGCCACAATAATCTGTCTGCTTGGCTAGATTTTTATTCAGGACTTCTTTTTGTTCAAATATTGCTTTTTTTCTCTAAGGCTTTACGGATACACAACAATTATTTTATTCTTTTTCATTTTAATCAAGTATCTGATGAGATGTGAACTCACGATCTGCTTTTTAAAACTGTCACATTTTCAACAAAATAGAACAAGTAAGAGCGCTATATTCGGCTATGCCGAATCTTATATACCCTTCACCAATCAAAAAAAAACTAATATTGGGAAGACAGAGAATTAAAAAATTAAAAATAATTAAAAAAGTTTTTTAAATAAAAATACCATCGGCTCTTAATTTGTCAAGCATTTTAAAAAAATTTCAGTAATTCCTTAAAGATCTTTTTAAAAGCTTTAAAATGATACCCATATTGATATTTTAAAAATTTTGAAAATTTCAAAGGCCCGTAACTGGGAAAATGTGGGCGAGCGCCAATTTTATCACTTGATACTTTTTTTCTTAATTTTTAATTCTCTATCGACTCACATATTTGTTTTTTTTTTTATTGGAGTTACTTCATTGGTGAAAATGATATGGAGAAATTAGAGACAGGCATGATGTTTTGCCAGCTGCCTCAAGGGACATGGACCGATCTTGCTGATTTTAGTAGAAAAATTTTCGAAACTATGTTTGATCGATTGGCATATTTAAATTCTTTCTAGCTCATCTAGGGACTTGGCAAAGTTGATTTCAATACTAACACGGACGGACAGACGGACATCATTCAATCGACTTCTCTATGCATAAGGACTCAGAATATATATACTTTATGGGAGCGGAAATAGATATTGTGGAAGTAGCAAAAGAAATGACAAACTTAAAGATATACCGTTTTTCTACTTTTTATGGTGAAGGGCATAAAAACAGATTAATTGCAAGTTCAAAAAGCAACAACTACAAACATTGTAAAAATATTAATTTTAAAGGATTAAGGATAAAGTGCAAATAACAAGCTGCAACAACAACTACAAAAATAAATAAAATTTTCATTAACGGGTTAATAGTTTCCTTTACACCCTGTCACACGAACATTAAAAAGAGTTGCTAATTAAGTGAACACTGTGGGAAAACACAACAGGACTCCAAGGAGTTGTTGCAAAAAAAAAACTAAAATATGAAAACAGCACGTTCGTGAGGACTAGAAAAAATTTTTTAGATTTCACTTTAAAATTATTTTATAAATATTTTATTAGCCAAGAAAGGTGGTGGGTTTTTCACATCCGTTGTTACATCCACTTCTTCCACATGTATAACATGTTCACGTGCATAATTTTTGTTTAGTAATTTGATGATTTTCTTTTCACTTTTAAGCTGCACAGACAAAAATGTTAAATGAAAAATCAACACGTGACTCATATGGTGCTATTGGCCTTGGCTGTTCTGTTGAATGATGTCAAGTATTATTAAAAAGAAAAGTGTGCTGTATAGGAAAATGTAAAGAAAATGTTGGTCAATTAATTTTCTTTATTTATTCTGTGTGGTTTTAAATGTTCTCAAGATAATGAAAACATTTTAAATAATACATAATTGTTTTTTTTTTTTAATTTTTTATAATGCATGACAATTAATTTCGTTATGAATTATTGTTTGCCATATAAGTAAATTATTTTTGAATTTATTTAAACAATTATTCTGTACATAAAATCCATGTAATTTTTATGTTTTAGTATATAAAGAGAATAAGTTTTTGCAATTTAACTAGATAAGAGAGTGAGAGGGAGGGGTTTGGATTAAGGTAACACAAAAATATGAAAATTAAATTAAATCTCTAATAAATTAAAACAAAAGGAGTTTTTATATTGCGATAGAAAAAGAAAATGTGTGTTTTGTCTCCTTTAACGGATCAGTTTATAAAAAGCAAGTAACTTACAAATCAATTGAAAATATTCTCCCTACTTCTTAGCATATGTCTGCTGACACATGTTTTCCATCAAGGAACAATGTCGGTGTTTCAATGTATACTTTGACTTGTATACAATTTTTTTCTACTCTTTGACTCCATCTGGATTCGTAATCATAAACTATTATTTAGTACAAATGCGCCTTAAACATTTTGGGCACAACACTTTGTGGCAACCGACATTGTGGCTAAACAAAAATGGTTATTCTTTTCTACTCAAGGCTCCGGTATTTTTTTTTTTTTTTTTTTGTTTTGTTTTTTTGGCAACTGAAATCATAATTGGAAAAGTATTTAAATTGTCGAATTTGAAGACTTTTTATCACCCCACTTCAATTTGAGGTGCATATTTTTTTAACTAAAATTTTTTGAGTTTGATGACCTGAGAAATTTTTCTTGTCTAAATTCTATTGGAATTTTCTCGTAGTTAACTCCAGAATTTTCCTGAAATGGGTAAATATCTCTATTTTATTCTTTTTGTTGCTTCACGGATTTTTAATTTATAAATAAGGCTCTGTTTCATTACCTGCGTTAACATCTTTTAAGTATTACATTTTGAGTTGAAATACGACCGACTGTCGACAATCCGATTGCGGTTATACTTGATATTGCACCCTCTCTCAAACAACATATCAGCTATTTTATAGTCTGAATCTCTGAAAAAAGCTGTACTATCGTAAGAATTTGTCAGCGTCATCTGTGTTATAGCAAATACGTTTACTTTAATGTTTACTCGGTGTACCAATTGCCCATTAGTCAGGAGATAATATTCTTTTTATTTATTTTATAGCTCATGACCGATCCTTTTAATACACTGAAGCTTTTGTGTTCAGGAAAGGACTGCAGGATGTGGATAAAGGAGAATAACACCGAATACTGATTATAGTTTCTACTCAGACGCTTTATCAAGTTTGAAATTTTTAAAATTCCAGAGATGTTTCTCTTTCTTTTGGTATCCGTCTCAACATGACGATTCTTGACGAGATAATAAAAAAATCTTATCCTGTCAAGCTTGAAAGTTTTTTTTTTTTTTTTTAAGGACAGCAAGACTGTAAGAGAGCTTAAACGAGAGAGAATTATTTAAATTAAAGGCCGGGGCACATAGAATCCGTCATACGTCAAACTTTAAGTATTCAACTAAAGTCAAAGTATTGACGGATGAGGTTGGCACAATGAGTACTTTGCTGACCGATATTAAGTTTGCTCTCTATTTTTATTCAATTTTAAATTTAATTTGTATTTTATTGTTTGCCACAAAGAAGAAGAATCAGTTGATAGTTGTCAAATTATTCAACATACGTCAAAATTTGACCAACTTTCGTATTTTGCGTGGACGGACACGTCTTAATTGTGACAACGCTCATAAGAAAACATGTATTTTAACTGACTTGTCAGTTGAATTTGTCAAAGTTAAACGTATGACGGATTCTATGTGCCCGGACTTAAGGGAGACCATACAAAAACAGTTTTCTGTCATCTAACTCCGGTTTTATTAAAAAAAGTCAAGACAGTTTTATCGCGTTAATAATCAAACTTCAATGTAATTATTATCTGTAGAATTGTAAAACAATTTTTTAATACAAGAAAAAGAAAAAAAAAACTTTTTTGATCATAGAAATATGTAAGAAATGTTTAAATAAGCAGCAAACACAAAAAAGGAGAGGTTGAGAACAACAACAAAAAAATCGTCATAAAAATAAAATGTATTTTTCGCCTGCGTTCCTCTGTTATTACAGATTACAAAAGAAAAAAAAAAAATTGAAAAAAAACCTTAACTTCCCACCACCTTTAAATAAAAATCACCATGGATTTCAAATGCTGAGGGAGTAGATTATAATTCTCAACCGAAATAAAAATATTTTCGCATTTATTTCTGAATCCATCGAAAATGATTGTTTTTGATGTTTTGTCATGTGTGAAATTTGTGCAAATTCTTTTAAATTGAAGTTGGGAAAATATGCGTGGAACACACATTTAACCAAAAACTATTAAAGGTGGAAAACAAAAATAAGGGTAGATTTTAGATTTGCAAGGTTTTTTTTTTTGGAAAATCTGGAAAAATTTGGGGTGTCGTAAGCAATAGAAATGTTATTAGTGAAGTTTTCTTTTTCTTCCCTTTTCTCTTTTTTGCTTTCTCTTTAATTAAGTTGAATTCGAGATATTTTATTTTATCCGTTGTGTTTCTTCCTCAAGAAAATTAAAAATTAAATTTTCTTTAACGTCAACTTTAAGAAAATCTTTAAATATTTAATCGTATTAAAGTAACGTCAGGTTTGAGGATGGGTAACGAAAAATAAACATTTATATTTTGCATAACCTCCGCACGCTTTTAGAACTAATTAACCTAGCAGAAGCTGCAAAATGTTTTAAAAAGAAGAAATAAAAAGAATTATCAAAAATAAATGAAACTAAATACTCTTTCCAGATGAAAGGATTTGGTCGTCAACATAATTGAATCTTTCGTTTAAATTTGCATTTGAGTTTGATATATAAACCATTGAAAGGGTTAGACCATAATAAGTAAACCAGATTTGAGTTGTTACTTCCGCCACGAACCAACTGTGGTGTCTGTAAGCACAATCAAAAAGAGAAAAATTGGCTAACACCTGTTTAATGGCAGCTTTGGCTGTGTCGAATTGTCGTAAAAGAAAAGATCGGGTCATATGTGCAAAATCCATCAATGCCACGAATACGTAGCAAATATAGCAATAGGCTATGCCGAATCTTTAATACCCTTAACCATGTATATAAATCTAGCTTGATTAAGTAACTTCAATAAAAAATATTGGGGTAACAGAGAGTTAAAAAATTAGAAAAAGAATTTGAGTACGATATATAATTTTACATAAAAATGTCATCGGCTCTTAATGGGTTAAGAATTTTTAAAAAACTTAAGTATTTCCTGAAAGATCTCTTCAAAAGCTTTTAAATGTTACCCATATTGACCATATTGGCAATCGAACTTTTTTGTGAAAATTTTAGAGGCTCATACTCGGAAAATATGGGCGGGCGAGACCCAATAATTTTCACTTGATGTTTTGTTATTAGTTTTTAATTCTGTTTTTGTTTTTTGATTGGAGTAACTTTATTGTTCCAAATAAGTTGGAAAAAATTAGAGGAATGCGAGGTGTTTTGTTTGCTGCCTCAAAGGACGCGGACCGATCTCGCTGATTTTCAATAGCAAATTTTTCGAAACTATGTCTGATCGATTGGCGTATTTAAATTTTCTCTAGCTCATCTAGTGTCTTGGCAAATTTTATTTCAACTCTAATACGGACGGACATCGCTCAAACGACTTCGCTATGCAAATGGATATTGTAGAATTTAATAACGGAACGACAACGATATTAAGCAGCCACGTTGGATGAGCCGTTTTAAAGGGCAAGTAAATGGAAAACAGCAGTTTAAGCCTTCTGTAGTCTTGAATAAATAAGGAAAAAAGAGATGTGTAGCCGCGGTAGCTGGAAAGTTGTACTCTGGAGTTGTTTAAACTAGGAGATCGTGAGTTCGGATTGTGCCGGCACCACAGTGTGTTCTAGTCTTGATGGCTGTGCGTATTTAGCGCATACTTTTTTAACAAGGTTAAAACGGTGGATGCTGAGTAGTTTACAAAACATGAGGTCATGGGAACAAATCTGGTCTGCGTCAAAAAGTGGGAAATTATGAAACAGAAAAAAATAAAACTATAATGGTGGCATTTGCAATAAAAAACCCCTAGTTTGAAAAGGAAAAAACGTAACAATATTAAGATATCTAGTTCAAGGGGACGTATTAGGACGTATCCATACTTTGTGTCTTATTGCACCAAAGGATTCCCCTAAATTTATTTTGCGATTTTTCACCGATCTATTTTATCTGTGGAGTAACGCCAATTTTCGCCAGAGGACGCTTAAAGCACCTCAAATCATAGAGGAGAGAGAGAGTAAGGAAGAATATTCTATGAAAAAATTTTATACAGAAACTACAAAAAATGATTTTGATAGATTTTTAAGCAGCTTTTTAATTGAAATTTAGGTGTTTTAGTACTGTTGCCGTTGCTGCATGTTTTTGTTGTATCATGTAATTTTATTTATTTTATAATTTTTTATTTATTTAATTACGAGGGGTGCTCTATATATTTCTGGCCTAATAGTGAAAATGCGAATATTTGCAATCAAAAATGGTTTTGTTGTTTTTCAAAGTATTCTCCAGCATGATTTATACACTTTTGCATGCGCTCAAACCAGTTGTCGAAGCACTTTTTCCACTTCGATTGAGACACCTCTAAAACATGGTTTTTGAACATTTCAACAGCTTCTTCAGGCGACGAAAATCGTTGACCACGCATTTTTTTCTTGATGTGCGGAAACAAGAAGAAGTCATTAGGTGCCAGGTCAGGGCTGTACGGCGGATGACCCATTAATTCGACGTTTTGGCCGGTCAAAAACGCTCTGGTTTGAGCCAATATGTGAGAGCTCGCATTGTCATGGTGAACAATTATTCGTCTTCTCTTGTTGGTTTTTCGAATTTCTCCGATGACTTCAGGCAAACAAATTGTAGTGTACCAATCAGAAGTGACCGTCCTACGTTGCTCAAGCGGAACATTCGCCACATGACCAGTTTTGCCGAAGAAACAGGCGACCATTTGCTTCGAAGTGCTTCTTCCACAAACAACTTCCATGGATTTTGCTCGTCTTTAAAGACCCACACGGTCGATTGTTGTTTTGTTTCGGGATCATACGCATAGATCCATGATTCGTCACCTGTGACGATCTTATAAACGTCTTTTGAAGCACCGCAATCGTATTTTTGCAACATTTCTTTGCACCAATCGACACGAGCCATTTTTTGAGCGACTTTCAATTTGTGCGGGATCCAACGAGAACAAACCTTTTTCACGGCCAGGTGTTTATGCAGTATCGAACGTATGCTGGTGGAAGAAATGTCCAAGGATGTCTCTATCTCTCGGTATGTCGCATGTCGATCTTGCATTGTGAATTCACGCACGGCATCAATGTTCTCTGGCACAACAGCCATTTTTGGACGACCTTCACGGAATTCGTCTTTGAGCGAGCTTCGGCCACGATTAAATTCATTATACCAATTTTTACAGTGCTATAGGATAGTGCTTCATCGCCATACAAAGATTTCTGTTCATCAATGCACTCTTGTCGTGATAATCCACGTCGAAAGTTGTGAAAAATTATGGCACGAAAATGTTCACGAGTTAATTCCATTTTTTTTTCTATATTAATTTTTTCAAGTCACTGTAAACAACACAATAATGGTCGCAGCACTCAGTGTTGCCAGGTCAGAAATATATATAGCAGCCCTCGTAACTTTATTATTGTATTTTCTATTAAATTTTACACTGCATTCGAATTTTGTTGGGTTTTTCTATTTTAATGTCAATGTTTTGATTACAGGATATTAACCCTTGACTGGTTGCTGTTGTTCTACATAGAAATTTATACTTCAAGTTCATTCGTCTTTCTTCCATGATGTTTCCTCACATTCATAAACAGAAACCCCATTGAATAATATTTTCATTTAAGAGAATATTTTTTTTTTCTTATTATGACTGTAATTTTGTGGTTCATTATGGGCTGTCGACTGGCAGTGTCGTTGTATTATTAAAATTGTAGTTGTTGTATGGTGTAATGATGTTGTTGTAAACACTAAACAGACATTCCAGTGTCTTTTCAGTTGAATAGTTTTAGACATTAAGACAGAGGTTTAAATGAATGCAAAAGATAATGTTTCAAAAACATTATAACGCTCAACGACGAGCCTAACGTTTCTGTGAACTTAAACATTAAAGAGATAAAAAACCAGTAGAGCATATGTTGCAACCGTTGCATTAACTATTTGACGCACTTTAAATATTATTAATTGTTTTATTATTTTAAACTTCTGTTTTAACATACCACCAACTCATTACGCCTAAAAGCATTCACATGCTTTTAAACAACTGTTATTTTACAATTTTCTTTTTAATTGTTTTTTTTTATTAATTTTTTGTTTATATTTCAGCAAACAAAAGCCTTTTTTACTGAGAAAATTATTAAGTACACAAATGCATTGAATCTTAAATGCAACAGTTGTTGCCACATAAAAAATCATGAAGTGTATTTGTTTACCCAATTTATGGGCAACTACAGCATTAAAATTTTTTATCTAATCAAATTCAAAATATCAAGTGTGTTTCCTTATTAAGTGTAGATGCGTCTTGAATTCATAAAAGTATTTATGTTTGAAAATTTTAATTGTTTGCAGTAGCCCAACATATATTAATCGCTGCAATAAAAATATCCATTTAAGGGCCCTTATGTTGAACCGTGGGAGATAAGTTTAAATAAATTTTCTAAAATCTTCATATTTGTTTTCAGCTAAAATTTTTTTTATTATTTTCTTTACTATAAAACAGTTTCGGGTATTAATGTTTTAATACCATTCACCAGAAAAAAAAGGAAAAAAGGTATGCGGAAAATGGCTATAATTTCGAAGAAAAAGCATAATTCACACTCATAGCACCGATCTAATATTTTTTATTATTAAAATGATGAATTTAGTAAAAATTATGAAGTTTAAGCACTTCATTATTAACTGAATTCGTTTAATTCTGTTCCTTGCAGTTTTCACTGTTTTTAAAGACTTTTTTAATCTCAGCTGATGGGCAAATATTTTTTTAGTTTTAAATGCAATCAGCCCTTATAAATGTGTCTTTATTAGGAAAGATAAAAAAGAGTATTTTTAAGTTCCTAATTTACCCACTGGATGTAAATGCTGTTTTTAAGAATATTTTTTTCAACCAGCTTTCAGGAAGTTTAAAAGTGACTTATTTTTTATTAGAAATAAAATTCGAAAAACTTCATAAATTTCTGAAATTACAATAAATTTTTTTATTGTTTAATCTGTTAAAAAAATTGAGTGTTTGGATTGTTTTCAACTGCAGATATGTTCAACTTTATTTACACTTAAATAGTCCTAAAAATAATTATTCAAAGATAGAAAAGTTATCTCAAATCTAACCAGGAATTGTATTTCACTAAGGAAAACATGAAAGAGAAAAACATTTTTCTTTTTGTATATGAAAAACTATTTTATTTTACCTGCTTTTTATACCAGTTTAAATCACTTACCTGCAAGCAAAAGAAGGAAAAGATAGTTATTAGTGTGATTAGTACAATAGTTTAGGTAAAATCTTAAAAATAGCTTAGAAAAATAAAATGCAGGAGTCGCTAAGAACAGGTTGCAAAACGGCAATTATCGTATCTTAAAGGTAGGATGATTAAACATATTTCTTATGATAATTTATTTGTTTATAATTTTATTTTATTTAAATAAAAAACATCATTTAGCATCACAATTGACAATTTGGGTGTTCGGCTTAGCTAATGGCAGCAGTGTTGATGCACCGTCGAGCTGAGCTACCATGTCAGTGACAAATAAGACTGATATTTAATTAGTAACACAATCATTAAAATCACCTAAAATTTTAGTTCAATACTTTGAATACAATAAATCCTCTGACTTTAAATCAAAATTTTTCAAACCTAAAGGAAGTCCTATTTTCATTTTATCTATTTCTGAAAATTAACGTATCTTTAATTAAATGGTGGTAAATCATATTTCGAAAATATTCATAATATTCGATTAATCGATTAAAAAAATTTCTTTTTACTCTAACGATTAATAATTAGTAATAAGTAAAAAAAATATTTAAAAACTATATTAATCGAAAATAAATAGTGATCGAAAAATCGCTTGCACTAATAATATTTTTCAAACAAAACTTTTCAAACACGTAACGCAAATTTGGAAAATTCTTATAACTAAAAGAGCTTAATTTCAATTTAAATTTAGTGATATCATACGAATGTTTTCATTTTGTTGCATCATGTAACAAGTTAAAGCAAATTTTTCAATATAAACTGGTAGACAATAATTAATTAAACACGCTTGAAAATATTTAACTAAAATATGTGAGCATTAATTGCAAATACTTTTTGCGTAATTTTCTTAAAGCACAGGCATAATAGAATTATGAAAACCCCTACATTCTTAAAAGATTGATTCATGCTTAAATATTATATTTGTAGCAAATAAATATTTTGTTTAACCATTTTATCGACAAAATTTTCTGTTCGCAGCGCAAGTTTAAAACGTTTTTCAAAATAAGACTCCATAAAATTACTGACAAAACTAGGAATTTTGTTAACAAACTTCTCAAACGGGGATTTGAAGAAAAATATTCATTCTATTCAGAATGTAGAACGCTACATTCCTTTTACTACAGCATTAAGAATTCGGAATAAATAGACTGGAAATAGCTGAAATTTAAATCTTTGACTTAATATTTTTTATAATCTAAAGGCGCTTCATGTATTTAATAGGTGGTTATTATAATAAAAAAAAAACAAAAAAGGTAATTGAAACCTTGAAGGATGATCAAATTATCATTTTTTATTGCGGCTTTAGTTCAAACTAATTCTTATTGTGGCTTTGGAAAAATACAAATCATCCCAGAAAGTGAATGAGAAAGTAATTTTTCTTATTCTCTCCTTTTGAAACTAGCTCTCTCTTTCACAGAGTATGAAAACAAACAAAACGTATCGCAAACGTTTAATGAAACGACATGAACAAACTTTTAAAATTTTTTAAATTTTTCTGTACATGATCAAAACCAAAACAAATACCTTTTGGGTGATAGACAAAACGGAATAGCTAAGAAGTAAGTGTTTCTAATGCATTCTCCTCTATAACGATCGGATCAATCAGAAACTTTTGTCCTCATTATCTTCTTTTCTGGCTGCATACGCTTAATGTCATATACAGTTTGCGCTCGCGAGTAAAAAACAGTGCAAAAAAATAAAATGACACAATCCTCACTGAACTGCTCTGACTAAAAATTTATAACTCTGTTAAATAATTAAAAGTTAAACTGATAAATAATAAGTTTCAATATCGGGATATTTTAGTTTAAGGAATTAAATATAAAATAAAATAACAACCAGTTGATTGCCCTCGCGCTCTTGATAGCAGGCTTTAGCACTTTTTATAAAACTTTTAATGCTAATCGCCAATGATGTGGCTGTCATGACAAGGTGCACCTTGTTTTTAGACTCACGAAAAATTCTAGTTTATACGTATGGATCCAAGATTTCACAAGGCTCCAGGCTAATAATTTTCTTATTCGCAAATGGTGTACAGTTTCGACCGAAAATTTTGAAAAGTTTATTTTTAAAATCAAAAACTGTTAGATATCAGAGTAGATGACTCTGGCGGGAAAAAACTGCACAAAATTTAATTTCTAAATATATGACTCGCTAACTGGAGATAGGGGACAAGAGGAACGTATAACCCTTAAAGACCTTTAAAATGGCAGCAAATAATTTTTTTTAGAACTGGTCATTTACTTTCAAAATATTTTCACTCTGCCGTAATTTAGTTTTGATTTTAGTTGAATAAGGCGAGTGTTAAATCTAAGATATTGTGCCAGTTATTAAGTGAGTGAAGATAAATATGCCGAGTTAAATATGTTTTGACGTAACAACTTACGTCAAAACATATTTGCAAATATGTTTTTAATATTTGTGACATATTTACAAATATGTTTTCGTATTTAGGACAAATATGTAAATATGTTTTCGTATTTGGGACATATTTAAATACTTTAAATATTCGTATAAAAGAGTATGAAGAGGGGTTTTGGTAGTTGTGGACAAACTAAGATAGATTACGGGATGGGACCTACCACATTTTAAAGCTAATAAATCATAGATATGTAATCTATTTAGACATTTTTGGAAAAGTATTTAGGATATATGAAAAAAATCATTGAAAAATTTTTATGACCCCACATCGTTTCTCTGAGGGATTTTGGTAATTGTGGACAAACTAAGATAGATTACGGGATGGGACCTACCACATTTTAAAGCTAATAAATCATAGATATGTAATCTATTTAGACATTTTTGGAAAAGTATTTAGGATATATGAAAAAAATCATTGAAAAATTTTTATGACCCCACATCGTTTCTCTGAGGGATTTTGGTAATTGTGGACAAACTAAGATAGATTACGGGATGGGACCTACCACATTTTAAAGCTAATAAATCATAGATATGTAATCTATTTAGACATTTTTGGAAAAGTATTTAGGATATATGAAAAAAATCATTGAAAAATTTTTATGACCCCACATCGTTTCTCTGAGGGATTTTGGTAATTGTGGACAAACTAAGATAGATTACGGGATGGGACCTACCACATTTTAAAGCTAATAAATCATAGATATGTAATCTATTTAGACATTTTTGGAAAAGTATTTAGGATATATGAAAAAAATCATTGAAAAATTTTTATGACCCCACATCGTTTCTCTGAGGGATTTTAGTAATTGTGGACAAACTAAGATAGATTACGGGATGGGACCTACCACATTTTAAAGCTAATAAATCATAGATATGTAATCTATTTAGACATTTTTGGAAAAGTATTTAGGATATATGAAAAAAATCATTGAAAAATTTTTATGACCCCACATCGTTTCTCTGAGGGATTTTGGTAATTGTGGACAAACTAAGATAGATTACGGGATGGGACCTACCACATTTTAAAGCTAATAAATCATAGATATGTAATCTATTTAGACATTTTTGGAAAAGTATTTAGGATATATGAAAAAAATCATTGAAAAATTTTTATGACCCCACATCGTTTCTCTGAGGGATTTTGGTAATTGTGGACAAACTAAGATAGATTACGGGATGGGACCTACCACATTTTAAAGCTAATAAATCATAGATATGTAATCTATTTAGACATTTTTGGAAAAGTATTTAGGATATATGAAAAAAATCATTGAAAAATTTTTATGACCCCACATCGTTTCTCTGAGGGATTTTAGTAATTGTGGACAAACTAAGATAGATTACGGGATGGGACCTACCACATTTTAAAGCTAATAAATCATAGATATGTAATCTATTTAGACATTTTTGGAAAAGTATTTAGGATATATGAAAAAAATCATTGAAAAATTTTTATGACCCCACATCGTTTCTCTGAGGGATTTTAGTAATTGTGGACAAACTAAGATAGATTACGGGATGGGACCTACCACATTTTAAAGCTAATAAATCATAGATATGTAATCTATTTAGACATTTTTGGAAAAGTATTTAGGATATATGAAAAAAATCATTGAAAAATTTTTATGACCCCACATCGTTTCTCTGAGGGATTTTAGTAATTGTGGACAAACTAAAATAGATTACGGGATGGGACCTACCACATTTTAAAGCTAATAAATCATAGATATGTAATCTATTTAGACATTTTTGGAAAAGTATTTAGGATATATGAAAAAAATCATTGAAAAATTTTTATGACCCCACATCGTTTCTCTGAGGGATTTTGGTAATTGTGGACAAACTAAGATAGATTACGGGATGGGACCTACCACATTTTAAAGCTAATAAATCATAGATATGTAATCTATTTAGACATTTTTGGAAAAGTATTTAGGATATATGAAAAAAATCATTGAAAAATTTTTATGACCCCACATCGTTTCTCTGAGGGATTTTGGTAATTGTGGACAAACTAAGATAGATTACGGGATGGGACCTACCACATTTTAAAGCTAATAAATCATAGATATGTAATCTATTTAGACATTTTTGGAAAAGTATTTAGGATATATGAAAAAAATCATTGAAAAATTTTTATGACCCCACATCGTTTCTCTGAGGGATTTTGGTAATTGTGGACAAACTAAGATAGATTACGGGATGGGACCTACCACATTTTAAAGCTAATAAATCATAGATATGTAATCTATTTAGACATTTTTGGAAAAGTATTTAGGATATATGAAAAAAATCATTGAAAAATTTTTATGACCCCACATCGTTTCTCTGAGGGATTTTAGTAATTGTGGACAAACTAAGATAGATTACGGGATGGGACCTACCACATTTTAAAGCTAATAAATCATAGATATGTAATCTATTTAGACATTTTTGGAAAAGTATTTAGGATATATGAAAAAAATCATTGAAAAATTTTTATGACCCCACATCGTTTCTCTGAGGGATTTTAGTAATTGTGGACAAACTAAGATAGATTACGGGATGGGACCTACCACATTTTAAAGCTAATAAATCATAGATATGTAATCTATTTAGACATTTTTGGAAAAGTATTTAGGATATATGAAAAAAATCATTGAAAAATTTTTATGACCCCACATCGTTTCTCTGAGGGATTTTAGTAATTGTGGACAAACTAAGATAGATTACGGGATGGGACCTACCACATTTTAAAGCTAATAAATCATAGATATGTAATCTATTTAGACATTTTTGGAAAAGTATTTAGGATATATGAAAAAAATCATTGAAAAATTTTTATGACCCCACATCGTTTCTCTGAGGGATTTTAGTAATTGTGGACAAACTAAGATAGATTACGGGATGGGACCTACCACATTTTAAAGCTAATAAATCATAGATATGTAATCTATTTAGACATTTTTGGAAAAGTATTTAGGATATATGAAAAAAATCATTGAAAAATTTGTATGACCCCACATCGTTTCTCTGAGGGATTTTGGTAATTGTGGACAAACTAAGATAGATTACGGGATGGGACCTACCACATTTTAAAGCTAATAAATCATAGATATGTAATCTATTTAGACATTTTTGGAAAAGTATTTAGGATATATGAAAAAAATCATTGAAAAATTTGTATGACCCCACATCGTTTCTCTGAGGGATTTTGGTAATTGTGGACAAACTAAGATAGATTACGGGATGGGACCTACCACATTTTAAAGCTAATAAATCATAGATATGTAATCTATTTAGACATTTTTGGAAAAGTATTTAGGATATATGAAAAAAATCATTGAAAAATTTGTATGACCCCACATCGTTTCTCTGAGGGATTTTGGTAATTGTGGACAAACTAAGATAGATTACGGGATGGGACCTACCACATTTTAAAGCTAATAAATCATAGATATGTAATCTATTTAGACATTTTTGGAAAAGTATTTAGGATATATGAAAAAAATCATTGAAAAATTTTTATGACCCCACATCGTTTCTCTGAGGGATTTTGGTAATTGTGGACAAACTAAGATAGATTACGGGATGGGACCTACCACATTTTAAAGCTAATAAACCATAGATATGTAATCTATTTAGACATTTTTGGAAAAGTATTTAGGATATATGAAAAAAATCATTGAAAAATTTGTATGACCCCACATCGTTTCTCTGAGGGATTTTGGTAAATGTGGACAAACTAAGATAGATTACGGGATGGGACCTACCACATTTTAAAGCTAATAAATCATAGATATGTAATCTATTTAGACATTTTTGGAAAAGTATTTAGGATATATGAAAAAAATCATTGAAAAATTTGTATGACCCCACATCGTTTCTCTGAGGGATTTTGGTAATTGTGGACAAACTAAGATAGATTACGGGATGGGACCTACCACATTTTAAAGCTAATAAATCATAGATATGTAATCTATTTAGACATTTTTGGAAAAGTATTTAGGATATATGAAAAAAATCATTGAAAAATTTGTATGACCCCACATCGTTTCTCTGAGGGATTTTGGTAATTGTGGACAAACTAAGATAGATTACGGGATGGGACCTACCACATTTTAAAGCTAATAAATCATAGATATGTAATCTATTTAGACATTTTTGGAAAAGTATTTAGGATATATGAAAAATCTCATTGAAAAATTTTTATGACCCCACATCGTTTCTCTGAGGGATTTTGGTAATTGTGGACAAACTAAGATAGATTACGGGATGGGACCTACCACATTTTAAAGCAGATATGTAATTTATTTAGACATTTTTGGAAAAGTATTTAGGATATATGAAAAAAATCATTGAAAAATTTTTATGACCCCACATCGTTTCTCTGAGGGATTTTGGTAAATGTGGACAAACTAAGATAGATTACGGGATGGGACCTACCACATTTTAAAGCTAATAAATCATAGATATGTAATCTATTTAGACATTTTTGGAAAAGTATTTAGGATATATGAAAAAAATCATTGAAAAATTTTTATGACCCCACATCGTTTCTCTGAGGGATTTTGGTAATTGTGGACAAACTAAGATAGATTACGGGATGGGACCTACCACATTTTAAAGCAGATATGTAATTTATTTAGACATTTTTGGAAAAGTATTTAGGATATATGAAAAAAATCATTGAACAATTTTTATGACCCCACATCGTTTCTCTGAGGAATTTTGGTAATTGTGGACAAACTAAGATAGATTACGGGATGGGACCTACCACATTTTAAAGCTAATAAATCATAGATATGTAATCTATTTAGACATTTTTGGAAAAGTATTTAGGATATATGAAAAAAATCATTGAAAAATTTTTATGACCCCACATCGTTTCTCTGAGGGATTTTGGTAATTGTGGACAAACTAAGATAGATTACGGGATGGGACCTACCACATTTTAAAGCTAATAAATCACAGATATGTAATCTATTTAGACATTTTTGGAAAAGTATTTAGGATATATGAAAAAAATCATTGAAAAATTTTTATGACCCCACATCGTTTCTCTGAGGGATTTTGGTAATTGTGGACAAACTAAGATAGATTACGGGATGGGACCTACCACATTTTAAAGCTAATAAATCACAGATATGTAATCTATTTAGACATTTTTGGAAAAGTATTTAGGATATATGAAAAAAATCATTGAAAAATTTTTATGACCCCACATCGTTTCTCTGAGGGATTTTGGTAATTGTGGACAAACTAAGATAGATTACGGGATGGGACTTACCACATTTTAAAGCTAGTAAATCATAGATATGTAATCTATTTAGACATTTTTGGAAAAGTATTTAGGATATATGAAAAAAATCATTGAAAAATTTTTATGACCCCACATCGTTTCTCTGAGGGATTTTGGTAATTGTGGACAAACTAAGATAGATTACGGGATGGGACCTACCACATTTTAAAGCTAATAAATCACAGATATGTAATCTATTTAGACATTTTTGGAAAAGTATTTAGGATATATGAAAAAAATCATTGAAAAATTTTTATGACCCCACATCGTTTCTCTGAGGGATTTTGGTAATTGTGGACAAACTAAGATAGATTACGGGATGGGACCTACCACATTTTAAAGCTAATAAATCACAGATATGTAATCTATTTAGACATTTTTGGAAAAGTATTTAGGATATATGAAAAAAATCATTGAAAAATTTTTATGACCCCACATCGTTTCTCTGAGGGATTTTGGTAATTGTGGACAAACTAAGATAGATTACGGGATGGGACCTACCACATTTTAAAGCTAATAAATCATAGATATGTAATCTATTTAGACATTTTTGGAAAAGTATTTAGGATATATGAAAAAAATCATTGAAAAATTTTTATGACCCCACATCGTTTCTCTGAGGGATTTTGGTAATTGTGGACAAACTAAGATAGATTACGGGATGGGACTTACCACATTTTAAAGCTAATAAATCATAGATATGTAATCTATTTAGACATTTTTGGAAAAGTATTTAGGATATATGAAAAAAATCATTGAAAAATTTTTATGACCCCACATCGTTTCTCTGAGGGATTTTGGTAATTGTGGACAAACTAAGATAGATTACGGGATGGGACCTACCACATTTTAAAGCTAATAAATCACAGATATGTAATCTATTTAGACATTTTTGGAAAAGTATTTAGGATATATGAAAAAAATCATTGAAAAATTTTTATGACCCCACATCGTTTCTCTGAGGGATTTTGGTAATTGTGGACAAACTAAGATAGATTACGGGATGGGACCTACCACATTTTAAAGCAGATATGTAATTTATTTAGACATTTTTGGAAAAGTATTTAGGATATATGAAAAAAATCATTGAAAAATTTTTATGACCCCACATCGTTTCTCTGAGGGATTTTGGTAATTGTGGACAAACTAAGATAGATTACGGAATGGGACCTACCACATTTCAAAGCTAATAAATCATAGATATGTAATCTATTTAGACATTTTTGGAAAAGTATTTAGGATATATGAAAAAAATCATTGAAAAATTTTTATGACCCCACATCATTTCTCTGAGGGATTTTGGTAATTGTGGACAAACTAAGATAGATTACGGGATGGGACCTACCACATTTTAAAGCTAATAAATCACAGATATGTAATCTATTTAGACATTTTTGGAAAAGTATTTAGGATATATGAAAAAAATCATTGAAAAATTTTTATGACCCCACATCGTTTCTCTGAGGGATTTTGGTAATTGTGGACAAACTAAGATAGATTACGGGATGGGACCTACCACATTTTAAAGCTAATAAATCATAAATATGTAATCTATTTAGACATTTTTGGAAAAGTATTTAGGATATATGAAAAAATCATTGAAAAATTTTTATGACCCCACATCGTTTCTCTGAGGGATTTTGGTAATTGTGGACAAACTAAGATAGATTACGGGATGGGACCTACCACATTTTAAAGCTAATAAATCATAGATATGTAATCTATTTAGACATTTTTGGAAAAGTATTTAGGATATATGAAAAAAATCATTGAAAAATTTTTATGACCCCACATCGTTTCTCTGAGGGATTTTGGTAATTGTGGACAAACTAAGATAGATTACGGGATGGGACCTACCACATTTTAAAGCAGATATGTAATTTATTTAGACATTTTTGGAAAAGTATTTAGTATATATGAAAAAAAATCATTGAAAAATTTTTATGACCCCACATCGTTTCTCTGAGGGATTTTGGTAATTGTGGACAAACTAAGATAGATTACGGAATGGGACCTACCACATTTCAAAGCTAATAAATCATAGATATGTAATCTATTTAGACATTTTTGGAAAAGTATTTAGGATATATGAAAAAAATCATTGAAAAATTTTTATGACCCCACATCGTTTCTCTGAGGGATTTTGGTAATTGTGGACAAACTAAGATAGATTACGGATGGGACCTACCACATTTAAAGCTAATAAATCATAGATATGTAATCTATTTAGACATTTTTGGAAAAGTATTTAGGATATATGAAAAAAATCATTGAAAAATTTTTATGACCCCACATCGTTTCTCTAGAGGGATTTTGGTAATTGTGGACAAACTAAGATAGATTACGGGATGGGACCTACCACATTTAAAGCTAATAAATCATAGATATGTAATCTATTTAGACATTTTTGGAAAAG